>CM052653.1:145091920-145142327 GCA_028533165.1 Leontopithecus rosalia
TGTCTGTCTCATAGCCCCATGTCTGTCTGTCTCACAGTCCCATGTCTGTCTGTCTCACAGTCCCATGTCTGTCTGTCTCACAGCCTCATGTCTGTCTGTCTGTCTCCCTCTTCCTGTTCTGCCTGCATTCTTGGTTTATCTTTTCCCACCTCTCAACTCCCTGGTGTATATGCTCTGTGACCCCCAAAGAATCCTGCCCCTTCCTTGCCACAGGATTTTTTTCTCTTTGGTTTCAATAATGTCCATCCTACTTAGGGAAGTATCTCCAAAATGTAGACAGCTTGGATTCATTCCTGGCTGCATGTTTGCTGAGTGTGTGGCATCCCAAAGCCACATTTTCATCATTTGCTTATTGGGGATTATGCTGGTATCTTTCTCCTTGATGTGCTGTGAGCAGTGAATCATGTAATCTGTTTAAAGCACCTAGCACATTGTCTGCCATGGGGAAAGTGTTCAACATGTTAATATTATCATTTCACTTCTTCAATGATCGACAGTTCACGCCACAACCTGCTTTTCGCTCCACGAAGACGGTGGCCTGTAATGCTGTGACGCTCTCATCACTCACTGCCTCTTTCCAAGACTCTCCCCAACTCACCTCCCACTTTAACTTGCACTCCCTCAATAGTCCTCCTATTCCCACATAAGAATGTCCCTCTCTTTGATCTTCTCTCTTTTGCCAACTTCACTAGCCCGAGACTTCCTTCCTATTTCTGCTGTCTCTCCTTTGCTACCTTTTCTCTCCTTTCTGCCTTCTATAACCACTATCATCTGCTTCCTCTAAGAGCTCCGAGAAGTCCCACGATTCTCATTTTCACCCCGACCCTTTCTCTCCTTTGGGTCAAATTAACCTTTCTGGTGAGTCCCTTTTTCAGGTTTGGGTGCCGCTGTCCTCTTGGCATTCTCCTGATGCCACGCACAGCACCTGCAGGATGTGTGTCTAAATCCAGCGCCACTTCCAGAGAGACCCTGTCCACCCTCTAATTCACCCCTCCTGCTGTGCAGGAGGTCACAGTCACGGGGCACAGGGCAAAGAAGGGACCCACTCGAGGCCACACAGCTGACTACCGGTGTGAGGCTCATCACAGAATAGAAAGAACACTGTTTTTCTTTTTTTTTTTTTTTAATTGAAAGGAAGGCACAGTGGACGGAAGCAACTTTACATTTAGTTTTGCAATCCAGTATGTTAATAGAGTTTGCATGTTACATTTGGAAGGTAGGCGAGGTGAAGTTTACACTTTCATAACCTGTATTACTGTAGCCTCCAGCTCCCTTCACGAGAAATCCTAGGTCAGATGCACATAAGTTTCAAGTACTTCCAAGTGATATTTAAACTGAGTCTATGTAGGTGGACTTCTGCAAGCTTATCATAAAACTTAGTTTTAAAATCTCCAACCTAATACAATCTTAGTCTTCAATGCCTAATATTTCTAACAAGATTTTATTTAGAGTCAAAAGATTAAATTTGTGTTGATTTTCCACATACAGATTTGAGATAATGCTACCGACCCACCTAAACTTCCAAGTTGGCCTGGAAAACTTCTTCCAAAGCATATAGAAAAAGCAAAGTGAGCTAATTCTACAAGCAAATGCAAGTGATAAGCAATTTCCATTTGCCTGCCCTGAAGACTCTAACAAATGGTTTGTAGTCGCTATCGTGATACCCGACGTTCAGAGAAGCTCCGGTAAAACCTCCCTGTATGTTTTGGTACAATGGAGGATGATCCAAGCTGATGCTCAGGACCCTAGGGAGGGACTCACCTGCTCTTTTTTCAGCCTTACTGGGTATGATTTAACAGGCGCTTTACACACAGCCAGTGCCGGGTATATACATACAACATCTGCATGAACAAACAGCCGAAAGAAGGCTCAGTCAGGGACGACCATCTCAGCCGGCAAGGGAGGCGCGCACTGCAGATGCGGCTACTTGGGAGGCTGGGGGTGGAGGCCGAGGGTGTGGACTCTCGAGCCCTGGAGTCCATGCGGCGGCGAGCCTTGGTCACTCCAGCCTGAGCTACGGCGTGAGACCCGTCTCCAGACAAATTCATAAAAGAATGGTTGTTGGCACTTTTTTTTTTTGAGACGGAGTTTCACTCTTGTTCCCCAGGCTGGAGTGCAATGGCACGATCTTGGCTCACCGCAACCTCCGCCTCCTGGGTTCAGGCAATTCTCCTGCCTCAGCCTCCCGAGTAGCTGGAATTACAGGTACGCGCCACCGTGGCCAGCTAATTTTTTGTATTTTTAGTAGAGACGGGGTTTCACTTTGTTGACCAGGATGGTCTCGATCTATTGACCTCGTGATCCACCCGCCTCGGCCTCCCAAAGTGCTGGGATTACAGGCGTGAACCACCGCTCCCGGCCGACACATTTTAAAAGAATCGTCAAGGGACGACTTCGCCTCCCTCGTGCACTGGGCGTGTCTGGCCGCCGCGGGGGTGCTCTGCCAGGGAGCCTGGAGCGAGGCTTCGGGACGGAGCGTGGAGACCCAGGTGCACCCACGCGGGGCTGAAGCCCGGCCAGGAAGCGGCGCGGGGCAGCTGGAGAGAGGGAGGGAGGGAGGCGGGTGGAATGTCCAGGGCGCTGCAGGTGGACGCGGAGGTGCGGGAGAGGAAAGGGACGCGGGAAAGGGCCCGGGGCGCAGCAGCCACGCTGGCGCCGGGAGGTGGCAGGTGCGGGTCTGGCGGCCGCAGGGCGGTGCTGGCTGTGGAAGGACGCGGGAGGCTGGGCCCAGAACTGACCGCCAAAGCGCGGCTTCGGAGCCCGACCCGGGCAGGGAGCAAGGGAGGAGAAGGCGCAGCCCTCACGGGAGTCCACCCCGGCTGGGCTTTCCACACCCCGGCTGTAGCTTTTCCAATAAATATGGACACAGGAAAATTACTATTCTGAGACTTAGGAGGATGATACTACTGACACCTAGAAAATTATGAAGGGTAACTGTACTCTGAGCAATTCGATGGGATTCATAGACGCATATGAGCAATTCGATGGGATTCGTAGACGCGTACACAAGACACAAGCTACAACCCGGAAAACCTTTAAAACTTTTCCCATGTCACGTTTTTTCTCTCTTCTAAGCCCTTGCCGTTTCCAAAGACCATTCATAGCCTAACATCCTTATCACACAGCTGCTCTGTGAGATACTTATTTTTTTAATTGTTTCATTTTATTTTTGTTTATTTATTTATTTTTTCAGAGAAACGTCGCTCAGCCTAAAGTGCAGTGACACAATCACGGCGTCCACCTCCTGGGCTCGAGCGACCCTCCTGCCTCAGCCTCCCAAGTAGCTAGGATCACAGGTGTGCACCACCACGCCTGGCTAATGAGGGATAAGCCTTAGGTCACTTAAAGAAGTAAGAAATACTGTGATGTATAAAGAAAAATGAAAGTCTCCCACGTCATGCCAATCATGAAGAGAAATAAGGCCGTTTACTTCCAAAAATGTCCTCAGAACAGAATCCAAATAACTAGGCATCTTCCTTTCAGGTGCTTGATTGATTTTAATTTTTTCCCATAATAAAATAAATTAGGAGACATTTCCATCACTAAGTGATTTGAAATAAACGGAATTCATTATGCTACTCAAGTATCTTGCAAATTTGTAGCAAACCCCGAATTCATTTTTAAAATACGTCTAAGAAGTGCCAACGATGGGCTTAGTTATACCACAGCTGTACCGAAAGGACAAGAAGACCAGCTCAGGTCGGGGCAGGGACATAGTCCTCCAAGTTCCCAGATGAAACCAACATTACTAAAAACAGAATCTCTAGGTGAGGCCTTCCAGTTTCAAGAGTGCTTTAAACATTCATCAAGAAAGCAACAGAACCTGTAATAGGGTTGTGTGCTTTAGAAATGCCAGCTGCTTTATGGATGAGTCGTATTAAGGAATTATAAATTTCTCATTTGATTAGTTTGGGTAGGCTTTCCTGCTACAATCTCAGACTGATTTTATTGTGCGTCACCAATTTTAAGGCTGACATGTTTTCGATTTCCTTTGTACTATTAAGAAACTGCAAAAAAATTAGCTGGGCATGGTGGCGCATGCCCGTAATCCCAGCTACTCGGGAGGCTGAGGCAGGAGAATTGCCTGAACCCAGGAGGCGGAGGTTGCGGTGAGCCGAGATCGCGCCATTGCACTCCAGCCTGGGTAACAGGAGCAAAACTCCGTCTCAAAAAAAAAAAGAAAAAGAAAAAGAAACTGCAATGAGTTTTTAAGTGCATACTCAACCCTTTCCTCCCCTCCCCAGGGCCGCAGGGACCAGGTGGTCAGGGCTCTGAGCCTGCTGATCAGAATTCTGTTTTCTCTCAGTCACTGTCTCAAAGAGCTTGAGCTCATTTAATCCCAAGGAAAAAGTTACTTGTCATTTTCATATCTATAAGTTTGCTAATTAAGTTTGATATATGTCAACACATGGTTTCACAAAGAAACAAATCATCGCCAGAAAAATCTAGAATAATCACCCTGTGTCCTGCTTGTTTTTTCCTAATGTTTTTCTCTTTTCCTATGGTTTTCCTTTCCACCCCTCCATTTCTTGGGGTGCTTAAAACTTTACAAACGGTTGGAAGGTCCAGTGACATAAGGTTATTTTGAGCTGAAGACATTTGAGAATCACGAAATGCAGGAAGACGCTTTCTCTAAATTCTCATTTTTGCCTTAAAAAGGGCCCCTAAAGCCCGTCTCCAGGCATTTCGTAACCAGGGAGAATTGACCCTTCTCGCAGGCAGGCAGAGAAGTCAGCAGCACACCCAGACGTCACCGCAAGCCACCGCATGTCCCACCTGTCCTCCTACAGTCCACTTATCATTCCTAAAACTCATCGGCTCTTCTGTAAGTGGTGCTATATCCTCTGTCTTTCCCCTATGAAGATTGGCATAAGCTCTCAAATCTCATCTCTCCTTTGCGTACTCATTTCTTTCCATGATGCCCCGATGCACATAAAATTAAGAAGTAACAAATGTGGAGGCCTTATCTCCTGTTCACCTGTCTGATGTCGCTTTCATTCACAGCCCTCCACCCTCAGCCCCTGAACCTAAGAGGGTGGAGAAAAACATTTTTTCTTCCCTACACTGTCCAATACCTTCGGTTTCTTTTCTTGGCATAATTCTCCAAGTACACAAGGAAATTAAAGTTTTGATGAAGGGAAAGGCTGGGGGCCTCAAATATCACGATCAGATCCAATGCACGATGTTTATAAGGACAGGTGAAAAACTTGTGAGGGAGGAAGAATGATAAAATGCCATTAAAGAGAGAAAAACACCAAGAGAAAAAAGACAGAGAAAGAAAATGTAGTTCCTGTTAGAGTTAAGTAACTGCTTATTTCATGGAGTCTTAAACTCAATTTCATAAAAAAGTATCAGTGCATGTCATATTTACACATCTAAAGCCAATGCCCATAATGGAAAAACTTGCATTTTAAGCAAAACTCAGAGTATATCATAATGGAGCTACAAATTGACTCCTATCACAACTGAATTCCAAACAAGCTGGGCACAGAAAGTGGGCATTTCTTAAAACTCAAGTAACTTCCGAAACTCAACATTAATTCTGCTAGAAGAAGTTCCAATTCTCCCTCCCTCCCTTTCTCCCTCCCTCCCTCCCTTCTTCCTTTCTTCTTTTCTGGATGGTGGATGCAGATGACTTGGTAACAAGGCTTATTTTAACACATTGTTGTAAACCACAGATGAGTGAGTAGCTGAGTTCAGACTTCTGCACATTCTCTCTGGGAAGTGAGTTCCTGTGACTACTGCATTATCTCTGCTACCTTCGGGAAAATGTCAGCAGCTATAACTGTTCACCTAAAATTTTGCTTCATCCTCTAAGGCACATGGAGTATAGTAAGATACAACAGTAACCTCAAAATCCTGGCCATATAATAACACTCATGATAGGAATTACTCTTCCATTCTTAGATAGGAACAAAGACCCTATCCAGGATGCCCATAGAAGACCACCAGAAGCACCCTCATTCAGAGCTATGTGCATCACAACAAGACACAGGTCCCAGGCAGGAGGGAGAGACCAGCCCCAAATGCCACTCCTCACAGCAAATGCCCAGCACACATAAATCTAAATCTAGAAATTCACCAGAGTGTTTAAAACTTTGTCCAGAGATTTTATTCTTGGGATGGAATAGAGTTAGAATGTGACAGTTAATTAATGGCCCATTATAGGGAAAACTCCACATTTAAGCAGATTTCTGTTTCTATTTATATCTTTTACCTTAGCAGTATCCTTATGTAAGTCCTCTCTTAAAGACACATACATCTAACACTGTCCATCTATAAAACATGTTACCTAGCAGCAAATGAATACATTCCATCAACCAGTTATTCACTTTTTTTAAAATTTCCTGAGATGGTGTTTTAGAAACTATGGGCAGAGCTGGCAGGGTGCGGTGACTCAAACCTGTAATCCCAGCACTTTGATGGCCGAGTCGGGCGGCTCCCCTGAGGTCAGGAGTTCGAGACCAGCTTGGCCAATATGGTGAAACACTGTCTCTACTAAAAATACAAAATTAGCTGGGCATGGTGGCAGGTGCCTGTTATACCAACTTCTCGGGAGGCTGAGGCAGAAGAAGCATTTGAACCCAGGAGGTGGAGGCTGCAGTGAGCAGTGCAGGGTGCAGTGAGCTGAGATTGTACCACTGCACTCCAGCCTAGGCAACAGAGAGATAAAATAAGGGAGGGAAATAGATGGGAGAGAGGGAGGGAAGGAGGGAGGGAAGGAGGGAGGAAGGAAGGAGGGAAGGAAGTCTGAGCAGAGCAGAAACGAATATAAGACACTGTACTTGCAGCACTGAATTCCAGAAAAAGATAATAAACAAATCCATATACGTTTAATGTAATGAGGAAGAATAATAAGATATATGAAGAACAGAGCCAGGAGCAGTGATAGGCAGTGATGCGAGAAGGCCTCTCTGGAGAATGACTTTGAGCAGAGACCCAAGGGCAAGTGCCCAAATGCAGACCTGAAATCGTTAAGTTATAACGAGGAAGAGTGGCTGCAAAATTATGGGAAAGGATTTCAACAGAAGATCACCAGTTCTGAGAAGCGCAAGGCTCACAGGACCAACATGACTCTCCTGCATAAACAGAAGGGATGGCTTGGTTTTAGATGCACTGTTTTCTCATTGAGGTCCAGGGAATAAGATATCCATTAAAACCAAGGTGCCAAAAGAGTTAAGCTAATAGAATCCAAGCATCTGCCCTCCTTCTGCCTGAGAAGGTAGGATCAAACTGATGAAGCTAGTGGGCCTTCCTATGAAATAATTACTTGTGCTTTCAAAAGTCTCAGGAGTCCCTGGGTCTCTTAATGAGGAACTGAATATTAAATTACACTCGAGAACCCAGGGTCCAGTTGAGATTGTGGAGCTGATTTCTCATAGCACTGCTATTTCTTTTTCTACATGTTCTGAACAACAACAAAATACCTTGAAGATCTTTTGCAGCTTATAAAACCAAAGAGTTGATTTGGAATAAGTGCCCTGTTCTACTTGAGTAGAGCACGGGCTCCCAAGAGGGAGTTCCACCACCTTCTGTTCATTTCACTTCCACCCTCAGGCCCTTCCAAGAGGACCTAACTCAACCAGAAACCAGCTTAACGACTGGAAGACTCTGAATGCCCGCCACCGTGTGTGTGTGTGTGTGTGTGTGTGTGTGTGTGTGTGTGTGTGTGTGTGTGTGTGTGTGTGTGTGTGTGTGTGTGTGTCAGGAGTAGAGATAAGCAGTGTTAAAAATTACTCCTGACATTTGTTCACGAATAAGGTGGACTTTATTCAGGGCCACTGAGCTAAGTCCAGGGGCCACTGCAGTGGGTCCGGCAGCTGAAAAGGAAGGTCGGGGGCTCACATCCCAGTACAACAAGGAAAAGTGGGAATTTACAGCACAAGAGCAGAGTGTGTTTATGTTAGAGCTGGGGGTGGTCAGCCGACAGAAAAATGACTAGGAGGCAACCTCCAGAGTAAGGGAGGCTCCTGGCTAACCTGACCTAACCTTGCTTTTGATAAAGATAGGCCACAGGGGTCAGACATCACCAGGAAGACGGTAAATGAGGAACCTGAAGAGATATTGAGGGCAATCAGGTATCCGGGGTTGGGGGTTCTGGTCCAAATGACTTTGCAGGGTTCTTGCTAGAAGTTTGCAATGCAGAGATGAACCTGATACCCAAAGGTCAGGCCCCAATTGAGAAATGAGTTCAGAAAGGCCTGATTAGAGTTTGGTCAAGGAAAGACCCTTTGTCATCAGACCTTATGCAGTATGCAAGTGTCCTTAAGAAAGGAACTGAGCTAATTAATTACAATGCTTAAGGAGTCACCACTAGACTCTCAATTCTTTGCTTCCATAAGCACAGAGTACACCTTTAAAAGCACCTGAGTTGTTAAGCAATGAATTCTTCGGCACCTGCTCACCACTATTTATTTTGTTTCAGCTGACTTCTCTTTGTGACTAGTAATTGATTAAGTTACACAAAATCGAATTTCTGCAGCTCCCTCAGGTTTTTTCCCCTTCTCTTTTCATTTCTGACTGTGGTCCTGCCAAGCCCCTCGGGGTAGAAGGCTGGCTCAGGGCATCATCCATCAAGCCGTGAGATGAGAGTGGACCAACACAGAGTGGATGGGCTCCCAGACCCCAAGCAGAACCTGGTAGGGCTGAAACCACCACTTGGGAAGATCACAGAGACTCAAGGCACCACACGTGTGTGTGTGCATACAGACACAGACACACACATGCACGCACATAGATACACACACGCACAGGGGCAGAACTGCCATTCCTTTATGTGTTCAATTTCTTATCAGAAATGGGTCTTAGGCCGGATGCAGTGGCTCACACCTGTAATCCCAGCACTTTGTAAGGCTGAGGCGTGTGGATCACCTGAGGTCGGGAGTTCAAGAACAGCCTGACCAACATGGAGAAACCCCGTCTCTATTAAAAATATAAAATTAGCCGGGCGTGGTGGCGCATGCCATGAACCCAGGAGGTGGAGGTTGCGGTGAGCTGAGATCACGCCACCGCACCCCCGCCTGAGCAACAAGTGCGAGACTCTGTCTCAAAAAAAATAATAATAATAAATAAAAAATTTAGTGAGCTATTCTACCTTGCTTAGATTTCAGTTTCTTAGGCATACGTAAACTCCTAAATTCTACGCATGGCTTAAACACCTCCATCAGGCTTAAAATAGATCAGCCTTAAATAAATCCTGTTAATTCCATCGTTCATTACACTCCCCCACTAACAGACCTAAGCATGAATGTGTTAATCAAAGTTTTTTCAAGATAAAATAAAGATTTCCACATGATACCAGCTATCATATATATTTCCTTTCAATGAAAATTTTTAAAATTGATATAGTGACTTTGGTTAAACATCTATTTTAGCAGTAATGTTAACTAGAGAAGTGGCTCATGCCTGCTCATTTTCGGCTTGTCTTTTGGGAGAACTGGGTATGACAGGCCGAGCCTGTACTGGGAAGAACTCTTGCCCGACTGAAAGGGTTGCACGTGGACTAGCATACATCAGTCGGGTACCAGCTGCCTCTTTTGACCTCTGTATTACTTTTATTCTTTGGCCTCATCTGAAACCTCTAAAATTTGAATCCTTTAGAACAAAAATGGCAGGACTGAAAACAGTTACGATTTCAGACGCAGGAATGCTTTTCCACCCCCCAAAATGCTCCCTGCCAGGTGAAAGGTGCCTGGAATCCCCCGTTAGATGCCTTTCCCTTCACTGCTTTCAAACATGGACGGTTTAAATGCAAATATCCATAGAGGAGATCATATGAATCTTGTTCATTCGTTTGCAGTGATAACTTAGTCCTCTCATTCATGGACATCTCAGAGATTGCGTTTATCACAGCCTTTCCTAAAAGCTGGTTTTGGGGGAGAGAAAATACAGGAAGCTATAGGCTGTGTCCTCCTCCCGCCCATCCCTCCCCACCTGGGAGGCACCACGTGTGTACTTCACAGAATTCTAGGGCTCAAGCTTGAGGAAAATATCACCCACCCAATTTCTGGGGATCCAGAAGGAAGCAAAGGCAGAGCAGCCTTCCTTACACATTCCAAGGAAAGGAAAAGAAAGACCAGTTACAGTAGAGAGCATCAAAACTGCAGCGCTCCATTGTGATATGGAGGATCAGGTTTTTTTTACTCTCTTTACTCTGACTTCTTGCTTATTTGCCCTGAAGTTGACTCACGAAACTGCTTTAATATTTAGTAGTTTGGCTCCTGTTTTGTTCATATTTAAGGACTGTTGTGAAGTTCTTAGAAGAATTTGTAAATCAGGGAAATAAAACTGTCCTCCCAGTTTTACCCGGAGATCAGCACACAGGAGGGCAACGAGGGCCTCATAACACCCGAAGCAGCCTCCGCTACATCTGTGAAGGAGAGGTCGGGAATTCAGTTTCCAATTAGGCACTGGGGGCCAGCTCTATATAAAACTACACCGTGTGAGCATTTTAACAATTTGACTAGTGCCAGTAACAAGTCCAAGAAAACAAACGAGTGGTGTCACACCAAAGAAAGGAAAGCCCAAAACAAGAGTGAGAGCAGAACCACGTCGCAGCTGGGACAGGACTGTCCCCAGACGGACCCACTCAATCCTTTGTGAGTTCTGTCTTCGCCCACCACAGCCACACTCTCCTTATGACCTGGCCTCTCAGGCTGAGTGCAGAAAGAGAATGAGCTGGCCCTGCGGACTTCTATGCTTAGGCTGCTGACAATTTCTTGTTCTAAATTAAATGGTTCACATTCTAGTACCTCCTTCACGCTCCCGGCAATGTTGCTTTCCTGGCCTTAAGCAAGCAGGGTGTTGCTAAGGCACCTGACTGCAGCATGCGGGGAAGATGCTGCCAACAGCCTGTCCAGGCCCCAGGCTCTCCCATGCTTCTCTGGGAACCTTATTGTATGACAGAGCACAAGAAAGAGACAAAGAGAAAGCCAGAGTAAGAAAGAGAGTGACACAGGGAGAGGCAGAAAGTGACAGTGAGAGAGGCAAAGGGAGGGGGAGAGAGATACAGAGAGGAAGGACGAGAGAGACAGCCAGAGCAACAGAGAGCAACAGCGAGAGAGATTCTAAAGGAAATGTGGATGGATCAGCTGTGAGATGACGTGGCGCTCAAGCCACCCCCCCACGAAGGCGAGTTCTGAAGGATGGCAGGTACACACAGGAAGCTGCTGTCCTGGAGCCCTGGTTGCTGGGAGCAAAAAGGCAGCTGGGGGCCAGCACTCCTCTGTCCCAGACGAAAGTGCACCTCACTGAGGCCGGGTTCAGTTCCAGAACCAGAGGAACCCCGTGACTGTCAAGTTTCTGTTAATGGAAACCCATGAAATGTTACTGTGAGTTTCTATGGAGAATGAGGCAAACCTCAACGATGGAGACAGGCTGGGGGAGCTCATAGGAGACCGTTTTCTGCTGAGCCCCACAGGGCAGGGTCACTCTGGGCAGGTCTCTAGGAATAGGAGGCCTGGAACCTGCAGAAACACCTCCAGCATCCGCCCCACTTGGCACACACATGTTCTACATCATTGGCGATGAAACCAGCACTTCCGTCATACCTTACAGGGCATGAGGTGTAGGCTGTTGTCTTAGCTGAATGTGTAAAATAAAAATAAAAACAATAACTCTTCTTATGGGACGGTCCCCCTGTCCTCTGGTACTTGCTTTTTAGCCCCCCACTCACTGAACCACGTGGCTACGGTGTCCACTGAGATCCGTTTCTGACCTCCTTAGGGTGAGCACAGGCTGGCATCAACCTTTCTAAAATACCCTCCCTGAATGTTCAGAATAAGACAGTGAGAATCGCACTCACCTGCTCTTGAGAAGTCACACGTACATACTAGCATTTCGCTCTGATTTGGTCACATGCATTCCTCTATGATGTGGTGTCTATTACACATTCACATACAAACTAAGGTGCTTGTCCCCACCTCACCCACCTCTGCATTTTCAAGGTCAGGTTGACCGTTTGTTGTGGAAAGGAAATCATTTTTGATTATCAAAATATTTTAAGTTAAATAATGTATAACAGAGAGTAGTAGAGAATATTAGGACTACCCAGCACCAGAAAGAGTTCCCTCCACAAAAGCCCAGAGCCAATCTCACTGCTTCCAGAAAGCTTCTGGAGGAATCAGCCTGTTCCAGTGAGCAGGGCAGGCTGCTTTTCCCTAGGTCAGACAAAAAGCTACATCCCGGGGCTGAGACCCACTGGACCCACCACATAAATCTAACTCCTCACTCCCTAAGGCACTTGTCCTTCATAAGTAGAGAGACTCATCCCTGATCTGTAGGCCAGGTTACTCTACAGATTACCTTTCTTAGCAGCTTCCCTCTCTTTCTTTCATAACCTGGTATGGTAGTTGATTTCACGTGTCATTCATTTTGTTGGGTGGTCTATAGTACCCACATGTTTGTTGAGACACAAGTCTAGATGTTGCTATGGAGCCACCTGTCAGATGGGATTAACAGTTAAATCAATAGACTGCGAGTGAGGCAGATTCCCTTCCACGATGAAGGTGAGCCTTGTCCAACCAGCTGAAGGTGCTGAAGAAGGCTGAGGTCCTCCCAGGAGGAAGACTGCCTGAGACCAGAGCTGCAGCATCAGCTGTCTCCTGGGTCTCTAGCCTGCCAGCCTGCCAGCCTGCCCAGCAGATTTCAGAATTGCCCACCTTCCCAATTGTGTGATCCAACTCCTTAAACCAAATAGGTCTCTGTATACTTCCTATTGGTTCTCTTTCTCTGCAGAAGGCTGACAGGTGGTTTTCAGGTACTTTAGCACCCTTGCTCCCTTCCTAACACTGCTAGCAAAGTGAATTCCCACCTTGGAAGAACTGGCCCCCTAGTCCTCCCTTGCTCACACCCTACATCCTACACCATGGGCGTCCTTGAGTTATGAAATTGACACTTCTGCTGTAACAAATTCTATTGTAGCCAAAAATGACACATGGGAACACTGTTCAGTATGCCTCATGGCATAGGGGATGCTTGCCTTTCAGAGTAAAAATTCCCAAACTTGTTCTTTTCTTCATTTACCACATGATTAAAAGAAAAGGCGTGGCCAACAGATTGACTGCAGCGTCAACCTTTTACAAGGCAGCTAACCTTTGTTAGCCACTGATCTACAGAACTGGATATGAGAAATATAAGTAGGCATGAGTATTCTTATAATCAACATCATCACTGAGAGACTGCTTTAAACGGTGGCAGCAGTGGGTGGAGAATGCAGCATTCTCCCTTTGTGAGGCCCCATAGAGGGGTTTGTCGTCAAACTTAGGTCCAGGAACACCACATTCTTCTTGAATAACTATCCTGTGTACTTTATGCTGCTTACTTGAAAAGGGGAAGCAAACTGTGTCCTTCTTCTTGCAATGGTGGCAGCCATGAATGCCCGCATTTTTTTAAGACTAACCCTCCTCATGGCTTTATATTACTCTGTTCTAATTCTTTTCCTTTAGGCCTGATTTCAAATCTCTTCCTTTTAAAAATCGTATTGCGCATTATGTATTTTGGAGCTGCCTTCAATCTTTTGGATGTAACACAAAATAAACAAACCAGCCAACAGCGGCATTTCTAATATTAGAAATGGATGCAATCATCCTGGATTCCGTCCTCATTTCATTCAGAACTTAGACTCAAAATGAGTTAAGGTAAAGGGATGGTATATTTGCCTTCCATTTCCTTCCTCAGGGAAAAAAAAATCAATGCAAATTTGTAAATGCCTATTACTTTCCCTCAAAATCAGATTATTAAAAATATAAATAATATCCAGCCTGATACTCTGCCCCCCAGTATGGGAAAGAGGAAGCTGCCAGAACCCAGAAGCCGCCCCTGCCCGTGATGCGGTCCGCTCAAGAGTATCCGTGATAAGGGATGCAGTCAGAACACTCAGAAACGCCCCTTTGTCCATCCTCCAACAGGCTGTGGATTCCTGTCCGTCTCTGCGTTTTTAAGAGTTGAGACAGATGCAATTTTCCATGTTACAAAACAGAATCCGTAAGTTTATGTTGGTTCTAATCAATGCGAGACATCCCCAGGCCTTGCAATTTGGAAATGCATTTTTGGTGATATAAAAGGATGGCCAGAAGCAGTGGCTCATGACTATAATCCAGCACTTCAGAAGGCCAAGGTGGGAGAACAGCTTGAGGACAGGAGTTTGAGACCAGCTAATTTTTTGTATTTTTTAGTAGAGACGGGGTTTCACTATGTTGACCAGGATGGTCTCAATCTCTTGACCTCGTGATCCACCCGCCTCGGCCCCCAAAGTTCTGGGATTACAGGTGTGAGCCATGGCGCCCGGCCAAAAAAAAATTTTTTTTAAAGAAAAATTAGCCAGGCATGGTGGCACATGCCTCTAGTCCCAGCTACTTGGGCAGCGGAGGTGGGAGGTGGGCGGATCACGAGGTCAGAAGTTTGAGACCAGCCTGAACAACATGGTGAAACCCTGTCTCTACTTAAAAAAATACAAAAATTAGCCAGGCATAGTGGTGCCTGCCTGTAGTTCCAGCTACTCAGGAGGCTAAGGCAAGAGAATTGCTTCAACCTGGGAGGCAGAGGATGCACTGAGCCGATATTGCACCACTGCATTCCAGCCTGGGTAACAGAGCAAGACTCCACTTGAAAAAAAAGAAAGAAAGAAAGAGAGAAAGAAAAGAAAAGAAATAATAATGGATTTGTACTAACCCAGGGACTAGATTCACTCATGCCTAGAGGCCTAGTATCATTACACAATGAGGTAGGAGGACTTGAGGCTCTGAAAAGACATCCCCTATCCTCCATGCACTGGGAGCATTGCCCCTCAGTTCAAGGCCTCCCAGAACACTTGGCAATCTGGGGGCACGGCCGGCCAGCCAGCCTACAGCCCAAGAGCAGCTGATCTCGCAGCGCCAGGAGCTCATGCAGCTGTGGCCTGAATGGCTGTTGGCCACCAGAGAGTGCTGCCTACCACTGCCCCCAGCAGCGGGCTCACTGGGTTCTAGGAACAAACCCAGCAAAGGTTTGGAAATCAGGGCCTGTGCTTCTGCCTCTGCTGCAAAAGACTCCCCAGTCCAATGAGGTGAGAGCTGCTCACAAAAAATTCTTGCATGCATAATGCTGCCGGCTGCCAATGTTGGGTACTGGTGTCATACAGATTCTAAACACTCTTTTATCAGGCCTGTATTATAAAATAATAAAAACATTTATAATATATGTTTAAGAGAATTAATATAATCAATACACTGTATTATTACAAAAGAATAAAAATAGCATATGTGAGCTGGAAGTTCTTCTAGGTGTCCAAGGGTCAATTTTAATTCAAGACTAGGCACTTACCTGGAGTTTCAAAGCTCCCCCACCACTAGGTTTCCTGGTAGGAAATGGCTCATTGCAGGTGGGGAGGGGAATGAGGGCTACCCAGTGGGTCTGTTCTTTGCTCCATCACCAGCCCCTAGTCTACTGCTAATATATGGTAAACGCTTGAAAGGGCTGACGAATGAATGAATGGATGAGACTGACACCCTTCCATTGACCTCTACGTGCAGACATGATTGGCGTAGTGAAGAAGACGCAAGCGACCTCACCTATGTGAGAAGATTGTCTGCCACCCTCATCTCCTGGAGCTGGAAGACAGGAGGAAACCCAACATACATCCTGAGTTCAGAGCTGAAAACATTTTTATGGCTTTTCCACCACATGCTCAGGGGAGGGTGGGAAACAAAACACAAACCTATTAGTAGCTCTGAAACTGTAAAGGATTTTATGCTCATGAGAGGGGATCTGGCTTGTGGAAAAGGGAAAAATGGTATGAAGAATGTCTCCAATCAGAGGACTGGAGACCTTTCTAGGGAGGTGTGGAGGTCGCTGTGACGTTTTCATAACTGACCTAGAAGGCGGAGGGCACAAATCCACTTCTGGGTTTTCAGACGCTGCTGAGTTATTTTAAGGAATATAATAGGTTTCCTTCCTCCAAGGAATGGGAAAAACCACAGCGGAACTTTTAGAAGTGAAATTGAAGCCTAAGACTGACAGCAGGAGGCGCTTCAGGGTGTGCATGGTTAGGTTAATAGACTGACTTACCCAATGAACAGCTCCACGCTCTCATTTTGAAACCTAGGAAGGGGGTGAGGAATACTCTCAGGACGTCCCCTGAAGACCCTAACGTTTCCTTCAGTCGGAAACTTAGACAAAAGGCTGGATCCACCCAGGAGGATGGGAATTGACACTGAAGAGACACTGCCACCTACAACTGGATGCAGGGAGGAGGTCTGATGGCCACAGGTAGGGAGGGGAAATGCAGCTGAAGGCAGTCTGTCCAGGTGAGGAGAATGATGAGAGAAATGTTCACACATGGGAAGAGAATGCACCAGAATGCAGCAGTGTGTAGCACTGTAATTTCCTTCAATTACCTTTCCTTTGCTTCACAACTTAGCTGCAAGAAGCCTAGTTTCGGCCTGCCTTGGGTTTCGGCGTGTCATTCTCACTAAGCTTAATCATTTCTAGCTTCTGATTTACAGTGAGGGACATGCAACTCCTCCTTGTACTTGAACACTTACAGCCATTGCGGGGTTATTAACTGGCCTGTTTCCAATAGCGTTGGCTCTCGGGGTGAGGAAGGAGAACTAAGCACCTAAAACCGCCTCCCCCTTGACTTCCACACTGCACCTCAATAGGAGAGGTAAAGGCTGGAGGACCGGGTGCCACCTTAATCGCCCTCCTATAGATCAAAGGCATGATATGGGGAATCTTTCCAGAAGGCATTGTTTTCACTTAAACAGGACCAAACCCCCACCCCACGCCTACTTCATGGGTCAAGAACCCTTTACATGTAATTTCGGGAGTTGTAAGCCCAAGAAGCTTTCACATATAATTTCTAGAGTTGTAAGCCTTTGAAAGGGCAGGGACTTTCTTTGTGAGCTGAGCTTGGCTGTCAGGCTACTATGCCACCTTGTTCCCAGCCAAATCAGTCACCACTTCCTTCTCAGTTCAGTGTCCAGGAGTTTTGTTTCTCAGCCTTTCCTGCTTCAGGGGGATAGGAAAGGGAAGCACAAAAACAGGAGAGAGAGAGAGAGAAAGAGAGAGAGAGAGAGAGAGAGAGCGCTGGCGGAGCAGTCAGAACACACACGACACTGATGGACTAAGCGCACGTTTCTGTGGACTCTGCTCATGATGCCCCCAAACAATTACAGTGGTAACATCAGAGATCACTAATGACAGGCCACCAGGACAGCCAGAATAATAATAGAAAAGTTTCAGATATTGCAAGAATTACCAACATGTGACAGGGACACACTAAGTGCCAAATGCTGTTGAAAAACCGACACTGATCGCCTCTCTGGGCGCAGGACTGCCACAAACCTTCAGTTTGTAAAAAACACAGTGTCTGGCTGGGCGCGGTGGCTCATGCCTGTAATCCCAGCACTTTGGAAGGCCGAGGCGGATGGATCACGAGTTCAGGAGTTTGAAACCAGCCTGGCCAACATAGTGAAATACCATCTCTACTACAAAAAAAAAAAAAAAAATACAAAAAGCAAATGACCAATTAACCTAACTGAAAATCAAATAAATGCAAATAAAAATAGTAAAAGAAACTTAAAAAACACACACACACACACACACAATATCTAAAGCAAAGTGTGATAAGGTTAGGTGTGCCTGCTCTGTGCCTCCTCCTCTCTTTGGGGACAGATGACGATGAAGCGTGGCCTGCACATCTTTTCCCGCAGGTCCTGTGGGATGAAGCTCCAGGCTGGGGCTTTTGTGGCTGCCCTCCTGCCTGGGTCTCTGCCAGCATTCAGGACCCTCTCAGACGAAGCCCCTTCCTCTCAGCTTGTCTTCTCAGGGTCTGCTTACAGGGGACCCAACTAAGGCAATTCTTAGCAGAGCTGAGGAATCTTGCAACACAGAGGCTAAGGCATCCCTCCATGAGACAGAGCCGATGATAGAGGAACGGAGCCATGAATGACTAATGATCAGAATGGTGGAAGACACAGATAGAATCCACGTCTATAAAGGCACAATTTCCAAGGGAAAAGAGAATTTGGGTTTGTTTCCTATATTTCTGAACATACTTGACCAAGTATTTGTGTTATGTGTAACCCCATATATGAGTATAAAAAGATAAAATTTAGAAAATACAGTGTTACATAACAGACAGATGGGTCATCTCAGAAAGTAATGCAGGACGAAAAGAAATAATTAGATTCAAGATTATTTTCAATACATTTATAAAACACTTTATTCAAAGTGAATTATAAAGGGATCAGGTGGTAACAGGAATGGCCTCTAACTTGTCAAATGATAGCTATAAAGGCCCACAAATGTGCAGCTGATGGTAGAAATTTGGACTGATCTCAGCAGGTAACGTGGTCTTATGTTTTTCCCTAGAGACAGAGTCTCACTCTGTCACCCAAGCTGTAGTACAGTGGTGTAAACAGAGCTCACTGCAGCCTTGGACTCCTGCGGTCAGGTGACTTTCCCGCTTCAGCCTTTCCATGTAGCTAAGAAAAAAGGTGTGCAACACTAATCCTGACTAAACTTTTAAATTTTTAAAATTTTTTTGTAGAGAGGGATCTCGCTGTGTTGCTCAGACTGGTCTTGAATTCCTGGCCTCAGACTATCTTCCCTCAGCCTCCTGGGTAGCTGGGACTACACATGTGTGCCACTACAGCCAGCTAATTTTTTATTTTTCCTAGAAACCTGGGGTCTTGCTATGCTGCCCAGGCTGGTGTTGAACTCCTGGCCTCAAGGGATCTTCCCACCTCTACCTCCCAAGTTGCTGGGATTACAGGCCTGAGCCACTGCACCCATTTCTAAGGTGGTTCTTAGGTTCCTAAAATATGAATGACTACCATAAAAAGGACCACCAACTACTTTGAAGAAGGACTGGAAGTAAAAATAGATTTTCAACAAATGAAGATGAAATGTCACTGGAATTTTCAGGGGGCATTCCCACCTCTTTGCTGTTGCTGAGAATATACAGTACCCTCACAAAGTGATATTGATAAATAACTAGGTGATACTGATAAATAACCAATCCATTACTATACCTAAAGCTCTAAAACTCACACAATTCCTATCAGAAGGCAAGAATAAGTGTTGACAACTCAGAAACATTTAGATGGTCATACTGTGTGGCTTTCACAATTAATTTGATAATAGTGTCAGAGCTCATGGAAATATACCCCAGACCAAAGGATTTTCACAAAGTGAAGGTAACGGGCCAGCAGTGTTGCACTGCCTTGCCCTGACACTGTCCCAGGGAAGTGCTGAGACAGCACGAACACAGCCTCCCTAGCGTGCCAAAACGGTGACGCTACTGAACCACAGGACACCTGGCATGGGATGCCATCCAGGAGTCGCTGTGAATCACCAGCTTGCACAAGGTCTGCTTTGGAAGGAATGTATTTGACAGAGTGTGATGGTTCCCCACAAAATGGAAGTTACTGTATCAACAGTAGCTGTATCTGGGAAAGGGCCAAGGTGGAACTGACAAGCTCAGCAAAACAGGCATAAGCTAGATGACCAGGCAGCCAGCTGCCAGCTGTGGCATGCCATGTGGCTCCATGCCAAGGGGTACAAAGAAACAGAGAGCTGGATCTGGGACCTAGGGCCTTTCCCTGCCACCCTGGGGGGTGAGGGTGTGGGGAGGAGGCTCTGGGTGTACTGAACCTCCTCCTGACCCATGTCTTCTCCTCATCCCGTGTCAGATGACTCTCCACCGAGCTCCGCGGGGCTGGATTGATCACTTACATATTCAGCTTTCTCTGGCAGTTTCATAATTTAAGCATATTTCACAAGAAATGTATCAATGCCATTTTTTCAAAGATGAAGATTATATATGTGTATGTGAGATTTAGAATCTGGTGAAGATTTTAAAACTTCAAAGAGCTTTATTAAATCGTAAGTTCACTCATACTGTGTACCTGTGTACAGAAGCAACTGCCTAGACACAAAAGAGGGAGGGGGTGCTAGCAGCAGACGTTTCCACAGTGCCTTAAATCAGCATGACCCGATACGTCTCGACACCACGCAGCTCCTTCTCTACTCTTTTCCCCCCACGGCCTCCCCGCCGCCAACCTCTCCCATCCCTCCCTTCTCTTTTCTTCATTCCTTCCTCTCTCCCCTTTTCTCTCTTTCGCTTCCTTTCTTCTCAATCATGTCTCAGCATAATAAAAAATGGTATAATAGAAAAAGTTTACAACCATCACATCTTTTTGTTTTGTTTTTCATTTAATTGATAAAAGTTTGACTGACAAGAGCAAAATAGGGCAGGTCTCACATTTTCAATACTGATTGTCTCTGCTGCCCTATAGGATATCTGGCCCGGTTTAATTATTCCTGCTCACAGAGTTTTAATAAGTACTTCTGTGATGAATGTATTTTTCACATCATTAGAAAATGTGCATTTAAAAAGAAGCCTGGCTTCAAACCAAATAATTACCTAGAATAAACAGCTATTATTTTAATTTTTAGCAGGTTACAAGTTACCACATCTTATTAACTTTCGTCTTTCAAGAGCACGCCTTTTGGATCCAGTGCACAACGTATTTCTGAGGAAGACACCCTGACTTTATGACATATCACCTTCAGTCAAATGAAAGAAACTAAAATTAGGAACTTTTCTTGGCCAGGTACGGTGGATCACACCTGTAATCCCAGAACTTTGGGAGGCCAGGGTGGGCGATCACCTGAGGTCAGGAGTTTGAGATCAGTCTAAACAACATGAAGAAACCCTGTCTCTAATAAAAAATTAGCTGGTCATGGTGGCACATGCCTGTAATCTCAGCTACTCAGGAGGCTGATGCAGGAGAACCCAGGAGATGGAGGTTGCAGTGAGCCAAGATCACACAATTGCACTCCAAGCTGGGCAACAAGAGTGAAACTCCATCTCAAAAAAAAAAAAAAAAGAAAGAAAAGAAAGTTTTCTCTATTTCATAATGATCACAAGCCTGGTCATTTGAGTGGAAAGCTCAAAATCAGTCATTAATGACCATAATCTAAGGGGAGACACATGGCATAGTTTGGAGTCGATGGCGGGTACATCCAATACCTTTCCTCCCTGCAAGACCTGCTTACTGGGTAGACGACTGTTTTGGGCACAGGACAAACACGAAGTGGGAACATCAGCCACGTGATCGACGGGACAGGATGAGCAAATGCCAGCTGCAGGCACTGGAATGAATGACCAGAGGGTGCCCGCTACCCATCACCAGCTCTATGATCCCCGCCAGCCCTTCCCACTCTAAACTTCGGCAGGAGCGATGGCCGACTTAAGGCTGAACCAGCACTTTACTGTTCTCTGTCTGTGGAAGAAGCTTCTAGCATGCTAGGCCAATACTGGTTTTGTGGTTTTTTGTGTTTCTTTGGGGATGGGGGATAAGGAAATCAGAGAAGCAGAAGACTCTTCACACATTCAATAAAGAAATCAGTGCCATCTTTTCAAAGACAAAGATTATATATGCCAGCACTTCGGGAGGCCGAGGCGGGTGGATCACGAGGTCAAGAGATCGAGACCATCCTGGTCAATGTGGTGAAACCCCGTCTCTACTAAAAATACAAAACATTAGCTGGGCATGGTGGCGCGTGCCTGTAATCCCAGCTACTCAGGAGGCTGAGGCAGGAGAACTGCCTGAACCCAGGAGGCAGAGGTTGTGGTGAGCTGAGATCGCGCCATTGCACTCCAGCCTGGGTAACAAGAGCGAAACTCTGTCTCAAAAAAAAAAAATTTCAAAGAGCTTTATTAAATCCTAAGTTCACTCGTACATGTACCTGTGTACAGAAGCAACTGCCTAGATACAAAAGAGCCAAGTCAGATCAACTCTCAGCCCTGCCACGCTGCTGTCACCATAAACATTAGGACAAAATGTGGATCAGGTGGCAAGCATTCACAGGAGACAAGCAAAGGGGACAGATGAACAGAGCAAGAGTCTTCATCCCTTGTGCAAGGCATTATGCAACACCTGTCATCATTAGATGCATGATTACGTCAGAGGAAATGCAAGCCTTCTGACCAATCACATTTTTTCTACAGATCTCTCTCAATCCCCAGCACAACCAAGCCCTCTTCTCCCCTCCCCACTCACTCTCCCTCCTTGAGCATCTTCCCATTCTCTGTCCTTATTCCCTTCTCTCCCTCGCCTCCATTTTTCTTCCAGATGATTTTAGCACAGGCTGGACAGGGAACACCTTCTCCTGCTGGTCTGAGACACCGAGACCCAGTCTTGCTCGCCCTGGTCTTTCATTCCCATCTTCTCTCCCATCCCTTCGGTTCCTCGTGCATTCATTTGTTTCTTCTCTCTTTTTTAATATATGAGTTTTATGTATGAGTTTTTGTGGTAACATGAAGCAAAGAAATCATTTCTTTATAAATTTCCCAGTAGGGAAGGAAAGAACCATCAAGATGCAAAAAATGGGAGAAGAAAAAAGAAGCCAGAACGATAGGAAGTAAAAAGATTAGAGGACTTCGCATGGGTGAACCCCAAGAAGGCCACCCCAGGGAGCCTCTGGCCCTATCAGTATCCCTTCCATTCATTACATCCACTCTGCTTCCGGGCAGCCACCTCAGCTAAGCTTGCAGCCTCTCAGAGTAAGGAGGATAGACAGCAAGTAAATGACGCATGGCGAAGGGAATTTTCTATCAGGCTCTTCGGGAAAGGGGAGCAAGAAGAAAAACCGAATCACAATTTGTTTAATGACCTAATCTCATGAAAAAGGAGTTACAAGAAATAAGGTTACTTATCTGCTCCTGCCCTTGGGGTTCTTCTCTACACTTAATTAATTTCCTACCTACTGACATCAATACCCAATTTTTAGGTCATTTCAAAAATTCTCAAACAGTTGAAAAAACAAACAAATAAAGAAAGGCCTTCGTAGTGACCCAGTAATCTAACCCACAACCCATTCCTGTGTGCACCTCAGGGATCCTCAAAATTTAATGGCGTATTTTCTAGTTTTAGCACCCTTAATAAAAATGTATTATTTATATTGTATCTGTTATAACTAACCTGCTCACTGGAGTCTTACACCAGGGTCGTGTGTTGCTTTAAGTGACTATGATTAGAATTTACTGATTCTTCTCAGTAGTTTGCCATGTATCAGCCTCTAGTAAACTGGACTAAAGACAACATAGTTATAAAAAAAAGTGGAATTCGGTGGCTCATGCCTGTAATCCCTGCACTTTGGGAGGCCAAGGCGGGTGGATCCCGAGGTCAAGAGATCGAGACCATCCTGGTCAACACAGTGAAACCCCGTCTCTACTAAAAATACAAAAATGTAGCTGGGCATGGTGGCACATGCCTGAAATCCAACCTACTCAGGAGGCTGAAGCAAGAGAATTGCCTGAACTCAGGAGGCGGAGGTTGTGGTGTGCTGAGATCACACCATTGCACTCTAGCCTGGGTAACAAGAGTGAAACTCGGTCTCAAAAAAAAAAAAAAAAGACCTTGGTAGTGACCCAGTAATCTTCCTCTTCTCAGATACAATCCCTTTTCAGGTTTGTGGTAGTCTAATCGAGAGGACCTCCAACTGAAATACACTTTAACATTACATAGAAATAAGAGGTCAAACAGATTGTGTGAAGGAGAAAGGTAATAAGAGCTAAATTACCTTTTCTTGGTGGCAGCAGAAACCTTTTCAGATACAAAAGTTCCATTGTTTGAACATCATAAAGCACTCCTTTATATGTCTGTGAAATCTTTAGGTACGACTATTTGGTAAAACAATCCGTTATAATCCAAAACTAATTTTCTAGCCCTCCAAGAGTGTAATCAACTCAAAAAAGCAAGCATTTTGACTCTAGCTTGGAAGCTAGAGATGGCATTAAATTATTATTATTAATTCCCTAACTTTTGCACTCAAAATCGTTAAGGGCTTATGTTCTGCATCACGCATGGCTGACTGCTATTTGGAGGTAGCTGATAAGGAGACGTGCATATTTACTTTTGTCACAAGTCTACATGCAATAATGCCAATAGCTTTTGAAATGAAGGCAGAGAAAAATATCTTTTTCATATTATTGACACTGTTTTGATAATGGTATAGTATAAATGCACGTAAACTAGGATGCTCTGTGAATCAGAGCTACACACAATCAGAACAAGAAATCTCGTTTGACTTAGCCTAGTTCTAATGTGTCCAGTTTTTAGTAAAGTTCATTTCATTTCATTTCTTTTCTTTTTTTCTTTTTTGAAATGGAGTTTCGCTCTTGTTACCCAGGCTGGAGTGCAATGGCGCGATCTCGGCTCACCGCAACCTCCGCCTCCTGGGTTCAGGCAATTCTCCTGCCTCAGCCTCCTGAGTAGCTGGGACTACAGGCACGCACCACCGTGCCCAGCTAATTTTTTGTATTTTTAGTAGAGACGGGGTTTCACCAAGTTGACCAGGATGGTCTCGATCTGTTGACCTCGTGATCCACCCGCCTCGGCCTCCCAAAGTGCTGGGATTACAGGCTTCAGCCACCGTGCCCAGCCATTTCTTTTCTATTGGACAAAAATTTTCCCTGTAGAGCAAAGGATTTAGATACTAACTTTAAGAAAACTGTAGATTACACAAAGGATCGGGGGAGAATATATGCCAACACTGGAGTCCATAAAGAGCAGAACAGCACCGGAAGATCTTTCCCACGCCCAGGTTCAAACATCTTTCAAATGGTAAGCATTTCACAACAGTTACAGCTGGCCAAAGTAAATCCACACCAATGATCCACTGACAGGGATTTCTCATTCTAAAGAATCTTTGTACATTGTTTTATTTGACTCTGACAGAATCAGGTGAAGAATACATGTATCAGTAAATGTTTCCACAGGTGAGAAAATCCAAAGCACAGAAAGATTATTCAGTTGCCCGGATTCACTCAGGTGATTATAGGCAGGGCCCCAAGCTAGCTGAGCGTTCCTAGCAGTCTTCAAGCGTTTCCAGAAAAAAATAAAACAGCAAGAGGAAACGTAAGAGAGGAAATGGAAAGGAATTTCTCCTACGAGATCATGCTGAATACACAGGCATTTCACGTGCCCTTGCTGGCCCGGTAGGAGGAGTCCCAGCAGAGCAGTGTTACCACCACGTGAGAGCTATGCTCCCCACTCCCACAGGAGGTGATTCTGAAACCACTGGCAGACTTCTTCCCACTCCAACATGCAAAGAGCTTGAAGTTTGTCACTCCTGTCCTCACAACAACAACCAAAAACTGAACAAACAAACAAAACAACTCTTACTAGATCCATCCAAAAACTGAATCCACAGGACAAAGCCCAGAAAACTGGAGAGACAGACAGATACAGAGAATCGTAGCTCGCCAAGGGGAAACTGCTGTTGTAGCCAGCAACTGTGGGAAAACAGAGGGCACATTCTGAATACTTGCTGGAGATTGCAGATGGAGCACAGCCTACCTGGAGAGTTAAAAATTCCTGGGGGCCCAGTCTTAGGAGAGCCCCTATACTCCTGAGAGTTTTTGCCACCAATAGGCCCATCAAGTTCTCAGATGAAGACAACAGAAAAATTCCCTTGTGTTTCCAGCAGGAAGAGGGAAAAAGAAACCATCTTTAGCTGGACTTAGTGGCTGACACCTGTATTCTCAGCTACACAGAAGGCTCAGGTAGGAGGCTTACTTGAGGCCAGAAGTTTGAGAACAGCCTGGGCAACATAGTGAGATCTTGCCTCTTAAATAATTTTTTTTTTATAAAAGAAATCGTCTTAAAATCCCCCCACAGTGCCTTCTTCTCCTTAACAAACACCTATCTACAAGGATAATTACTTTACTAGAGCCTAATCAATATGGGGGAAGGAAAATACCTAACTCCAGACAAATGTATTCTTCTTGTCTCACTTAAGGGGGAGAAAAAGAGCTGAGAAGCACTTAGGAAGGGCATAGCCGAGGGGCACAGGCTCACTAAAAACTGCGACCTAATCACAGAAATATAAAACACTTCTCACCAGTAACTTACCGTGATCCCAACAGAGCTCTTGTGTAATAACAAGGAATCACTACTGAAGAACTGAAAGGCTCAGATTCTATTTAAGAAGGAATGTCTAGAGAAACCCAAAGACAAAAGAGAAGACAAAAACAAGCACATAGATGAAAATTTAACCTCTAACATCTACAGCTATAGCAAAGAGTAAATATAGTCAAACTCCTAACCAGATAAACATAAAGCCTCACAATAAAGACTGATTTAACTTAGTTCTCTTAACTCCACTATGTCGTATCTGTTCTTCAACAAAAAATTGCAAAAGACACTAAAAGGCAAAAGACACAGTCTGGAGACAGAGCCAGCATCAGAGTCAGATTTTTTAGATGCAGCAGAGATTTTGTAATTATCAGACAAAAAATAAAAGATAGCTATGACTAATATGCTTAGGGCTCTAATAGAAAAAATGTGCACAGTTGCAAGAACAGATGGGTTATGTAAGCAGAGGGATAAAAACACTAAATAAGGATCAAAAGAAAATGCTAGAAACCAAAAACGCTGTAACAGCAATGAAGAATGCCTTTGATAGGCCCATCAGGGGATCAGACATAGCTGGGGAAAGAATCAGTAAGCTTACAAATACGTCAATAGAGACTTCTCAAACTGAAAAATAATGAGAAAAAAGACACTGACATAATATCCAAGAACCATGGGGCAATTATAAAAGGTATAAGAAATATGTATGTCATGGTAATACCAGAAGAAAGACAGGAACTTAAGAAATAGTCAACGTAACAATGGCTAAGAATTTTCCAAAATTAATGACAGACACTAGACCACAATGCAGGAAGCTCAGAGAACACTAAACAGAATAAATGACCCCCAAAAATGTACACCTGGCATATCATATTCAAACTGCAGAAAACCAAAGACCAAGAAAAGATCTTCAAGAAAGTCAGGAGGAAAAGACACCGTGTCTTTAGAGGAACAAGCATATATTTGTACCAGACTTCCAGTAATCATGAGAACAAACACAGTAGAGCGAATATCTGGAAGAAAGAGGAGAAAGGATAAGAACTACATCAAATTTTCTTTCAGAAACCATGAGAACATGGAGGAGAGTGACGTATTTAAATTGTTGGAAGAAGAAAACGAACAACCTGGAATCTTTTATTCAGCCAAATTATCCATGAAATGCAAAGGAGAAACAGTTTCTCAAACAAACAAATTGAGGAGATTTGTTGACAGGAGCTCTGCTTTGCAAGAAATGTTAAAATAAGTTTTTCAGAGAGGAAAAAACAAGCATAGGTCAGGAACTCGGATCTGTGTAAAGAAAGGAAAAGCATTAAAGAAAAAAAATAAGTGATGGTAAAATGTTTTATTTTCCTAATTCTTAATTGATTTAACAAATAACTGTTCAAAATGTAATGCAACAACGGGTGTGGTGACCATAGCTTCCAGATAGGTTAAATAAGCAAAACATCCTGGATGTTCCTCTCGGATCCTGGAAGCCTAAACAGACAGCGAAAATGCTTTTTCTTTTTTTTTTTTTTTTTGAGACAGAGTTTCGCTTTTGTTACCCAGGCTGGAGAGCAATGGCACAATCTTGGCTCACCGCAACCTCCGCCTCCTGGGTTCAGGCAATTCTCCTGCCTCAGCCTCCCGAGTAGCTGGGATTACAGGCACGCACCACCATGCCCAGCTAATTTTTTGTGTCTTTAGTAGAGACAGGGTTTCACCATGTTGACCAGGATGGTCTCGATCTCTTGACCTCGTGATCCACCCGCCTCGGCCTCCCAAAGTGCTGGGATTACAGGCTTGAGCCACCGCGCCCAGCTGCTTTTTCTTGATACTGACACGGTAAATTCAAGGAAACTGTATCTTCAGGCATGGAGACAAAATTTGTCTTTTCTTCTCACCTATGAAAACTCCCCCAAATCTTTTCTTCCATGGTAGGTTTAAGAGAGAAATTAGTAAGTAGATTTTACGTGGGGAATCACAAAACAAAACAAAACCAGATACAAAAAGCAACAGTGTTTTGAAACTGAAATGATTTCTCCCTAAGATGGAAATCTTGCATGCTTTGTGGTCTCTTCCCACACTGAACTTACAGGAGTCGAACTTCTTCCCACAGGCACACACACGCTGATCAACAGTGCATTCTCTGTCACCCTGTCACATACTTTATTTATTTTTATTTTAATAATAGCCACCTGCTTTGAGTGTCTCCTTTGACGAGGTATGGTGGTTAGCATTGCGTATGTATTTTCCATCTAAACCCCACACCTTTTTAAGGTAGGTATTACTGCTATTACTATTTGTATTACCATTATTATTATTATCAACATTCAAGCAATGAGTAAACGAACGTAGAGCAGAAAGGTGCAGGATTGCACCAAACTCTGGGACTCGCAGTCTCACCTCCATATGCAGATAATCATCTTTTCCGAGGGATAGACACTCTATGCCTGGTGTAACCCCCACGTACTCAGTCAGAATGGATTTTCGATACAGCAAACCTGCATATGCTCTTAACTTGACCCTAGACCAACAGTTACCTGAATCTAGACAGGGGGTTGTTGTCTCAGGGCCCCAGGCAATCTGACTCTTATGTCCCCAGCAACCAGCAGCCACACTGCCCCATGCCAGGTCGGCCCATTCACCACACTCAGGCTGGAACCCGCAGAGGGTCTCAGGGATCTGCAGTCCAACTGAGAGGACCTGAACATCAATGGGGGTGGGAGACTTCAATGTCAAAACGCTCCCACAAAAAGCTCGCATATGGAGCATCTGGGCTGTGCAACCCCTGACTCAACCACACTGCGCTTCTTCTGACATTGCAATACTCACCCCTGCAACAGCCAACATGCAGCGAAGGTAAGGGAATGTCAACAAATGATAAAATCCAATTTAGGGAAATCTTAAAAGAGATGATACATGAAAACGTGTGCTTTAAACACATTTATATCCAAACCCACACAGTTGTTAAGAATCCTTGCAACATGAGTCTCTTCTGGAAACTTCCACCTACCGATGGCCTTGCAGATTCAGATCCTCACAGATTCCTTAGAGTGCTAAATGCATGGAAAGTGTAATTCTAACATTTCAATTATTTTTAAGCACAAAGTTAGAAAAATGTTTCTTAAGAAACACATTACCCTAAGTGATGGTCTATTCTCAAAGTGTAAGCTTTTCCTTATTATTAAAATAATGTGATTTTCCTTTGAATGCCCTGGAAACAAACATAACCTATATGTGCCTTTCTTTAAAAGAGTATATTACTAGATATCTGCTTGAGAAAGAACATTTTCTGGAAAGAAGCAAAGTCTATCAGCACAATGTGTTCAGTAACCAAAGAATGTCTCAATCCCTGAACACCAAAGATAAGCCTCCTTCCCTTGCTCAGAGTGGCCTCTCTCCTTGCATCCACCCTGGCATCATTCTGCCACGTCCTTCTCAAGTCCTCCAGGGAAGTAGGACCTCAGATAATGGAGGAAGAGGGAGCACATATGCCAATCCATGCCCACATTCAGCCTTAAATGCTGTTTTTCAATTCTCAGCCCATGGCTTCATAGAGGATGTGCAAAAAGTCCAATCTGTCCCCTTGGGTTGGAAGAAAGGACTACAATATCTCTTTATATCCCCCACCTCCAATCGAAACAGTTTTGAGGTCACTGAGCTGGTAAATCCTGCAAACTCTCACTGAAGAAAATTGGTCTTAAATACAAGCTTCTTGCAGGCCAGACACCCACGTCTGGGTGGTGTTTCTGCACGTTCACTGTTTCTTTCAACAGGGCTCAGGGCTCTTATCAAAAGAGGTGACACCAAATACTTTTATTTTTCCATTGAGTTACAGATCTATGAAAGAATTTAGAACTCATCTGGCATTTCAACTCACCCCACCTCCCTCATCAAATCAGACCTGATCAAAGGAGTCCCAGCTCATCAACTAAGCAAGCCTCCATGAATCATGCCCAGCAAAAGAGACGCAAGGGCTCCCAGTGCAATCTGCACAAAAGGCAGATGCAAAGGAAGCTGCCAGGTTAGCCTCCCAGACTGCCAAAGAAATGTCAACTGACTGTACCCAGGAGGAAAGGGGACAGATGGACTGATGTGACTAACATCATTAGCCTCTTTGCCTCTGAGAATTAGAAACAGGGAGAAAATGCAAAAGTGTTTACCCACAGACTCCACAACATTAGGGTTGGGTAATATTCCGGCTTGTTTCTTGCTAAAAGATATATTTACTCTCGATTACATATTCTTCCACTTATTTGTGTGTGAACTGGCTATGAATTCCAGAGCGAAATCTACTAGAATTCAACGATCACTGTGTGACCACACTCAGGGAATCACAATTATATGCTATAGGCTACCGCTCTGCAAACATAAACAGTATTGAGGCAAGAACCCACCATAAGAAAAAAGAAAGAGAATCTCTAAATGTCCAAAAGGTTAAAAACAGAAAAGAGAAAAAAACATTTTAATGACAAAAACATACATCCAAGCGAGAAAACAAATGATAAAATGGAATGAAGAGGGAGGGAAGGGGGAATGTTAGGAAAGGGTCTGACGGGGGACGAGCGATATTTCTGGGGCTAGACCTCCTTCCTTTTTTGAATGTCAGGATTACCAGAAAAAGACATTTTTAAAGTTACTATAATTCTCAATACTCAAAAAGTTAATCAGATCCTTGAAAGACTACGTAAAAGACTAAGCTGAGCTTCTAAAAATAAAATCTACAATATTTGAGATGAAAACATACAGATGGAAGTAGCTATACACAAGACTTTGCAGGATGAAAGGTGAATGTATTTGAAGACATTGCATTAGAAGTAACTCAAAATAAAATAGAGAAAAGCAAAGAAAAAATAAAAAGAGCATAAGTGAGATTTTTGAATTGAATAAAAATAGAAACATAACATTGTGGGCTGCTTAAATAAGAAATATTTAAGAAAATTTACAACCACTGAAAGTCTGTTTTTTAAAAAAGAAAGTTTCAAATCAAAGCCCTTAGATTCCACTTTATAAAACTGCAAAAATTAGATAATATTAAACCCAAAGTTAGTAGAGAAAAAAATAATAAATATCAGAAGTCAATAAAAGGGAAAATAAAAACACAGAAAAATCAATGACACAAAAAGTTAGTTCTTCAAAAACAAACAAAAGAGGGAAAAAAACAAATTACCAACATTTGGAATAAAAGCAGCAACATCATTTCAGGGCCTACAGATGTCAAAAAGGAGACTAAGGGAATGCTACTAACAACTTCATGCTGATATATCCACAATGCAGACGCAACGCATTCTTCAAAGACAAATCACTGAAGCAGACTCAAGACACAGTAGATAACATGAATAACCCTATACAAAGGAAACTTAATTTTTAGTTAAAAACCTTCCTGCAAACACGAGTTCAAGGATAAATTCTACCAAATTTATTTATATGGATAAATTCTTCCATATAAGGAAGAATTAATATCAATTCTATGTAAACTCTTCAGAATACTTTCTCTCTTCTCCTTTCTTTCTCTTTCTCCTCTCTCTTTCTCTCTTTTCATCTTTCTTTCTCTCTCTTTCTTTCTTTCTTCTGACAAGTAGAGAACACTTCCCAGTTTATTCTCAGATCAAAATTACTGTGACCCCCGAATCACAAGTAAATCTCAAGGAAGGAAAACTGCAGATCAGTATCCCTCATGAATGTTCTGGCTAAAGTTTTCAAAAGAATTTTATAAATCAAATCTAATTACATATATAAGGATAATACATCTTGACCAAGTTTCCAACAAGGTGAGGATATTGCTCTTGCCACTTCTTTTCAACACTTAATGAGAGATCCAGCCAGCGTGACAAGTAGGAGGGAAAAAAACAGAAACAAAAGCTACGTAGATTGGAAAGGATGAGGTAACACTGTCTTTATTCACAGATGATATGAAAATCCAATGGGATCTATAGAAAAGCTGCTGAAATTAATGAACAATTTTAACAAGATTGTGCGGTATCAGATCAATGCACAAAAAACAATTTTATTTCTATATAGTAGCAAAAAAAATTGAAATTTTCCCTTAAAAATATTCCTTATATCATAGCCTACAAAAATTAAAGACAGAGATGAGCATGACAAAAGATGTGAAAGACCTATACAGTGGAAACCAGCACGTATTTCAGAGAAATTTTAATAGACCTAAGTAAATGGAGAGTTACACCATGTTCATGGGTTAGAAAACTCATATTGCTAAGCTGTCAGTTCTCCCTCAAGTTAACCATATGTTCAAATAAATTTTAATCAAAACTTCAACAAGGTTTTAAACGTAGAAATTGACAAACATATTGTAAAATGCAAATGCAATTGCAAAGAACCCAGCACACCCAAAACAACATTTTAAGAAACGATAACATCATACAAGTAACACCACCTTATTTCAAGAGTTATTTTAAAGCTACAGTAATTATGATAGTGAAGTATTGGCATAAAAATACATAGAGAGATCAATGAAACTGAATACAGCGTCCAGAAACAGACTCAGAAATACATGAACAACTGATTTTGACAAAGGTAGTCAGTTTAATGGAAAATAAATGTCAATAAACACTGCTAAACTAACTTTGACATCTATATATCCATAGGCAAAAGCATCCATACTTAAAAAAGTAACTTCAGCCCGTACCTTCTACTATACATAAAAATCAAGTGGAAAAGAATCCTAGGCCTAAATGTAAAACCTAAAACTATAAATTTCTAGAAATAAACATAGGAGGAAATCTTTATGACCTCAGATTGGAAAGAGATTTCTTTGATTCAATACCAAAAGCACAATTTGTAAAAAAAAAAAAAAAAAAAAAAAAAGGCCAGGCGCAGTGGCTCAAGCCTGTAATCCCAGTACTTTGGGAGGCCGAGGCGGGTGGATCATAAGGTCAAGAGATTGAGACCATCCTGGTCAATATGATGAAACCCCGTCTCTACTCAGAATACAAAAAAAAAAAATTAGCTGGGCATGGTGGCGCACACCTGTAATTCCAGCTACTCGGGAGGCTGAGGCAGGAGAATTGCCTGAACCCAGGAGGCGGAGATTGTGGTGAGCCGAGATCGCGCCATTGCACTCCAGCCTGGGCAACAAGAGCAAAACTCCGTCTCAAAAAAAAAAAAACCACCACACTGAAAAATGTTGTCTTCTGAAACATACGGCACACTATTAAGAGGATGAAAAGACAGACTGGGAAACAATATTTGTATAGCATAGATCTGATAAAGAGCTGATATCCAACTATGTAAGGAACCATCGAAATTCAACAATAAGAAAATAAACAACTCTATTATCTTATAATGGGCAAAAGAGTTGAACAGACATCGCCAAAGAAAATATACAGCAACTAATCACATGAACAGATGTTCAACATCACTTGTCCTTAGAAACATGCAAATCAGGGGCACTGCACATCTATTTGAGTAGCTAATCACAAAGAGACTGGCTATACCAAATGCTGCCAGAAATAAGGAGAACCTGAAACCCTCACCCACTGCTGATGAGCATATAAAATGATACTATCGCTATGGAAAATCTGTGGGTTATTTCAGAAAACATTAAACGAACACTTACATATGATGCAGCCAATACACTCCTATTTACCCAAGAAATGAAAGCCAATGTCTACACGAAGACTTGTACATGAACGTTCACAGCAGCTTTTTAATTGAATTGCCAAACCTGGGGACAGCCTGTCTTAATCCATCTAGGCAGCTATAATGAAATCGCTGTAACAAAATACCATAAATACCTTCTCTGAAAGAGATGTGAGGAATACATTTCTGTTGTTTACAGCCTTGTGGGGGCTGGAAAGTCCAAAATGAAGTCTCCAGCAGATTTGGAGTCTGATTGAGGGCCCTCTTCCTGGTTCATAAATGGCCTTTTTGCGTTAATCTCACATGGAGGGAGGGGCACGCAATCTCTCTCCAGTCTCTTGCATAAGGACACGAATCCCATTCATGAAGGCTCTGACGTCAGGATCTAATCACCTCCCAAAGGCCCAGCTCCTAATACCATCATTTTACTTCATTTTGTACTGCCCTAACAGAATGCCTAAGGCTGGGTAACAGAAATTAATTTCCTCACAGTTCTGGAGACTGGTAATTCCAAGATTCAGGCTCCAGCATCTTCTGGGAGCTTTGCTACTGCATCTTCACATGGTGGAAGGCAGAAGGGCAAGAGAGAACCTCTCTTGACTCTGGCCCCCCAAACTCTACATCCTTTTCACATCTGGAATACATTCAGATATGAATGTATTCACATCTGAGTCTGAGTCTATGCCAATGGCCCAAAGCATTAACTCATCTCAACATCAACTTTAAAGTCAAAAGTATAAAATCTCATCCAAACATTGCAGGAATGAGATTTAAGGTACAATTTATCCCAAGGCAAGTTTCCTTCCAGCTGTGAACCTGTGAAATCAAACAAGTTATATAGTTTCAAAATACAATGGAGGGCCAGGCACAGGACAGCGCAAAAAGAGAGAGGAAAGAATTGGGTAACAGGTCCCAAGTAAGTCCAAAACCCAACAGGGAAAACATTACACCTTAAGACTGAAGAACAGTCTTTGACTCTACGTGCCACCTCCTGGACGCACTGGGGTAGAGGGTGAACCCCCAAGGCCCTGGGCAGCCCCACTTGGCTGGCTTCACTGGATCAACGCCTTAGCTCTCATACATTTAAGTCACATTCCTGTGGCTCTCCCAGGCTGGCGTTGCATACTGATGGCTCTACCTTCTGGGGTCTTGGGGCAGCCAGACCCCAAGGACTCCACTAGGCAATGCCCTATGGGGGCTGTCTCTGGTGGCTCCAACCCTGTGGCAGTTCTCTGTCCGAGACATGCTTTGACGTCTTGGACGAGGAAGGCATGCCTCTACAGCTATTGCATTCTGTGCGCCCACAGAATCAGCACTAAGTGTGCACTGCCAAGGTCTAGAGCCACCGCTGGAGCCACTTCAGCCTGCTTCAGCACCAGCCAGCGTGTTTGGGGGTGCTGTGCCAGAATATGAGGAGCAGACTTCAAGTATCCTTGGGAAGTGAGTCCTGAGGTCCCACAGGTGCCCCGCATCCATTCTGCCTTCAAGGTTCTAGCATTTGCGGTCTGTGATGGGAAGGACTTGAACTCCTCTGAAGTATCTTTGGGGTCATTCTCCTATTGTCCTGTATATAGCACCTGGCTTCCTTCTATCCATATTAATCTTTTTACCATTCATTTGGCCATACCACTGGGTTCCTCTCCTAAACACATTTTTTATTTAGACTTTAAATGGCCAGGCTGAGAATTTTTCAAATCTTTACATTCTCCTTCCCTTTTAATTAAAAACTGTCTTTAAATATTTCTCTCTTCTCACATTTTACTGTAAGCATGTAAGAGAAGCCACTTAGGATCCTGAACGCCTAGCTGCTTTGATATTTCATCTGCTAAACATCTAAGCCATTGCTTTTAAATTCTGCCTTCCGGAAAGGCCTGCAGCATGGATACAATTCTTAGCCACCTCATAATAAGGGTGAACTTTCCTGCAATTTTCAGTACCTTGTTCCTCATTTCCCTCTGAGACTTCATCAAAATAATCATCACTGTCGAGACCATCTGGGTAATCTCTAGGGGGAATGAGGCTTTCTACACCTCTCCTCCTCTTCTAAGCTCTCGCCAGAATCACTCTTAATGCTTCATTCACTGCAACATAGGCTGTTTCCAGCACTCACTTCAGAAGTGCCCCAAGCTCTAACCACCGCCCCGTTCAAAACCCACGTCTACATTTGTTGGTACTTGTTATAGCAACACTGTCCTCTGGCTTACCCTATCACGTTCTGCCCTAGTCCAGTCGTGCTGCTATAACAGAATGCCTGAGACTAGGTGACTTACAAAGAATGGAAATTTATTCCTTCACATTTCTAGAAGCTGGAAAGTCTAAGATGAAGGTGCTGGCATCTGGTAAGGGCTTTCTTGTTTGAACTCACATTGCAAAAGGCAGAAGGATAAGAGGGAACCAACTTGCTTTATCAAGTGCCTTTATAAAGACGTCTGATCTCATTCACAGGGAAGGAGCCTCACCACCTCTTAGAGGCTCCATCTCTTAATATACGATCATGTTGGCCCACCTGCATTTTGAAAAGGAAACATTCCAACCTCAGCACCATCATATTGGGGGTTAGGATTTCAACATACAGAGTCCAGTCCAAATGTCCACGAACAGGTGGATGGATAAGAAGCTCTGGTATACCTACATAAAGGCACGTTATTCACCAACAAAACAGGATAGAGCATTGATGCAACTCAAACATGGATACATCTCACAAACCTATGCTGAATAAAAAAAGAAAACACAACAAACAAAAAGTCCGGACAAACGAGTACATTCTACACAATTTTACGTAGAGAATATTCTAGGAGACACCAATCAGTGCAGACAAAACATGAGGGTGGACATGGGAGGGAAGGAATTATGAAGGGGCAGCAGGAAACATCCGGGGGTGCCGATGAATATGTTCATTCCCTTGACCATGGTCATGTTTTCCTGGGTGTCCACAGCTCACCACAGGGTATCATTTAAATACGTGCAGTTCACGGACATAAAGACGGGAACAACACATACTAGAGCCTCCAAAAGGAGGGAGCTAGGGAGGCAGGCAAGGGCCGAAAAATTTACTATTGGGTACCACGTTCACTATCTGGGTTCCAGGATCCACGGAAGTCCCAACCTCAGCTTCACACAATATACCCTTGTAACAAACCTGCACGTTTCCCCAACTCTAAAGTTAAAATTAAAATTTAAAGATAATAAATAGAGAAACAAATATGTATAATTCGCAGATGTCGATTATGCCTCAAAAAACTAAACCAAACAAAAGCTGTCCCACTCCACTCCGTATTTGTTCATTTCAACTAGAAGATGCTTCAGGCTCTACCCACCTTCGAAACTCACATGATCTTAGCAAAAAAAGTGAACCTGGCACAGCCCGAGGCAATACCCACCTCATGCATAGAAACAACCAGGCATGACAAATACACTTATTCATAACGTCTTCATACAAATGAGTTCATGCAGAAGCGTTGCAGGAGCCTAGAAATCCTTCCTTGGAAATTCACACTTAGCTGTTATTTTCGAAAACCTAGGTAATAGTCACTTAGAGCTTTGGAATCAAATTGAAGGATTTTTTTTGTTCCTTTTCATTTTACAGCACTTTATGCTTTGTTAATATATTCATTCCTTCATCATACATTTATTTAGCATCTAATGTGCACAAAAAAATGCAAATCAAAACCATACTGAGATACCATCTCACGCCAGTTAGAATGGGGGTTATTAAAAAATCAGGAGACAACAGATGCTGGAGAGGATGTGGAGAAATAGGAACACTTTTACACTGTTGGTGGGAGCGTAAATTAGTTCAACCATTGTGGAAGACAGTGTGGTGATTCCTCAAGAATCTAGATATAGAAATACCATTTGACCCAGCAATCCCATTACTGGGTATATACCCAAAGGATTATAAATAGTTCTATTATAAAGACACATGCACACGTATGTTCATAGTGGCACTGTTTACAATAGCAAAGACTTAGAACAAACCCAAATGCCCATCAGCGATAGACTGGATAAAGAAAATGTGGCCCATATACACCATGGAATACTATGCAGCCATAAAAAAGGAAAGGATGAGTTCAAGTCCTTTGCAGGGACATGGATGAAGCTGGCAACCATCATTCTCAGCAAACTGACACAAGAACAGAAAACCAAACACTGCATGTTCTCACTCGTAAGTGGGAGTTGAACAATGAGAATACATACACAGGGAGGGGAATCACACCCTGGGACCTGTTCTGGGGTGGGGGGCTAGGGGAGGGATAGCAGGGGGGTGGGAGGATTGGGGAGGGGTAGCATTAGGAGAAATACCTAATGTAGATGACAGGGTGATGGATGCAGCAAACCACCATGGCACATGTATTACCTATATGTAACAAACCTGCACGTTATGCACATGTACCCTAGAACGTAAAGTATAATAAATAAATTTATAAAAAAGAAATGGACTAACTGCAGTTCAGGAGAAAAAGGGTTTGCTTCCTTTTCTGATAAAATCTGCACTAATTTGTTTTAAAACAGTTTAAGTTTAAAAAAAAAAAACAAGAAAATAGGGGCAAATGAATGAAGAAAGCAAAAAGGACCTCAAAGTATAAAAGGAATGAGTGAGGCAGTCATCAACAAGAGTTTTCTGGGAGCCAGAGTGTGTTATTTCATTCATTTATCATTCTGTTCACACATTCATTCATTCGACAAAAATTCTTTGAGCCATTATGTCCTAAGTCTGTGTATACAGATATTGTGCATGAAAATACTCAGCCTCCAGCCCTCTTCCTCAGTGCTTCCATGAGGAGCAGAGGTGGGGTGGAAGTCTGGATAGCAAGGAGGTTTCATATTTGAGAAGTGGCGCTGAAGCTGCTAGTCTGGGCAATGTGCTAGGTGTCAGAGTGCCAGGAGGGATGGGCTGTGGTTTCCACCTTGGAGGCGCTCACACCATCAGCGGGAGAGAACCAGGGAAAGAGCCGCTCACGCCATCAGCGGGAGAGAACCAGGGAAAGAGCCGCTCACGCCATCAGCGGGAGAGAACCAGGGAAATACACTATTGCAAACACATAAAAAACAGTTTAACAGAATGTATCAGATGCTGCAGGATCATACAAGAGAAAGCATCTTTGGAGGCTAGAAAGGCTTCACAGAGAAGGAAGAATTGCACTCCACACTGTGGATAAGGCTCCCAGTAAGAAGAGCAGGACATCACTGATGGGCATTTGGGTTGGTTCCAGGTCTCTGCTATTGTACACGGGGCTGCAATGAACATGCATGTGCATGTGTCTTTATAGTAGAACGATTTATAGTTCCTTGGGTATATACCCAGTAATGACAGACTGGACAAAGAAAATGTGGTACATATACACCATGAAATGCTACGCAGCCATAAAAAACAATGAATTTGTGTCCTTTGTAGGGACATGGATGAATCTGAAAACCATCATTCTCAGCAAACTGACACAAGACAGAAAGGCAAACACTGCATGTTCTCAGTAATAGGTGGGTGTTGAACAGTGAGAACACATGGACTCAGGGAGAGGAGCATCACACACTGGGGACATTTGGGGGTGGGTAGGGGAGAGACAGTGTGGGGTGGGGAGGGAGGGGAGGGAGGGGAGGGATAACATGGGGAGAAATGCCAGATATAGTATGTCTGGATATCAGATATCCTAAAGTACAATAAAAATACAGAAGAGCAGGACAGGCCTGTTCCCAAGAACTTTTTTGTATGAAAGTTGTGAGGTAAGATCAATATTAAAGGAATATGGTCTTGTCATCGTAGTGGATGGAGAGCAAGACTAGCAGCAGGGGAACCAGTTGTGAAATGGCCACAAAGTCCAGGCAAGAAACGGAAAGATGTTGAACGAAAACTGTGGCATTTAGGATGGAAAAGAGGGTAGAGACTCGAGAAGTACCTAGGATGCAGTCACTGAGAGTGAATGTCTAATTAGAAGCACAGGCATAGGGCAAGCAAGCGTCACGTGTGAGCCTGAGTTTCTGCCGTAGGTCATGGAAAAGGAGAGAATACGGTCATGCAGGTCCAGGAAGAAGATGATGCACTCATTATCGGCGACGTTGCCTTTGAGATGTGGAAGGCATTGCCCCACGGAGCGAGACATATTTCCTCGCTGCAGAGGTAATTAGGGTTCACTGCCCCAGGCTAAGGTGTCAAAGGCTGCAAGAGGATCCAATCTCATGAGCATGAACACTGTCACTTAGACTTGGCAAGTAAGTGGACACAGGCCTTTTAAACATGAAACATTTCAGCATAATGATGGGGCAGAAGTTACATAAAGTGGGAAGACTGCAGAAGAGAGGAGGAAAAGAATGTCCCCCAAAATGACATACAGGACACTTGGGACCTCAAGCGTTTCAGATTTCAAATTTTTTGGATTTCAGAATATGTGCATTATATCAATTGATAATCCCTACCCCAAATTTCAAATCTTAAATGCTCCAATGAGCATTTCCTTTGAGCATCATGTCAGCACTGAAAAAGTTTCAGATTTTGGAGCATTTCAGGTCTTCAGATTAAAAATACTCTGCAAAATACATGACCAGAACTTCCAAGAAAATTCTTGAAATACTTATTTTCTTAGAGATGTTCTATGAGAAATAAAAATGTTCATGTTCTTCTAGAGTCTGAATGTTTAAAAAGATGAGTATAACTGATTGTGCTACATGGCAGCTGCCCTCAAGAAATGTGTGCTAGGTCCCAGTTGGCTCCCTAAGAAATGATGATGCAGAAAGTGGGAACAGATCCACAAATGGCCCTTACCAACTTCAGCCCACCTGCCCACTAGCTCCTGCTCCATGCAGGTGCAGATCAGATGGCACCAAGAAGAGGGAGCTACCAGGTGTGGGCACTGTACTAGTCAGTACACTCCAGGGACAGGCAGTCAATGAGGGGATGAGGGCATAGGCAAACGTGACTACTGCTTCCACAAGGAGACTCCTGGGCAGTAGAGCATGCAGGCGGACAGTCGCTGTCCTGTGTGGGAGGGGTCAAAGAAAGCCTCCAGAGAATAGGCAATGAAGCTCAACTCCAAAACGAGCAGTAATCATCACAGGGAAGAGAGGGTTGCAAAAGTGTTTCTGCGGAGGAAATAGCATGTGTGAAAGACCCGAAGTGGAAGACAGCATGGCCTATCCCACATCCGTGGGCATCAGCTTGTCCGTGATTGCTAGCCAAACTCCAAAATTGTCGGAGTTTCAATCCTGGTTCCACCAGTTAAAAGTTGTGTGACCTTAGGCAAGGTATATACCCAGCTTTTGCCTTCTTCAGCTCCTCTGTCTGTAAAATGAGGATGAGTACAGAACCTTTTCACAGGCTGGTTCGAAGGATCAGCGAACTATCACACAGAAGCACATAACTGGCATGTGTTAGCTATTACTGTTAGTATTGAATATCCTATTTTTTACTCTGTTTCCAAAAAAAATTAAAATATTGATTATTACCTTTACTGCTAAAAGATCATATGGATATATTGTTTACTTTTGGAAAGCAACTTGTTGAGGTATAGTTTATAGATAAAACAATCCATTCTAAGAGTACTGTTCAATAATTTTTAGCAAATGTTTATAGTCCAGCAATCATTACCACTGACACAGTTTGGATATCTGTCCCCTCAAGTCTCATGTTGAACTTTGATTCCCAATGTTGGAGGTGAGGTCTGCTGGGTGCTGTCTGGGTCACGGGGTGGAGACCTCATGAATGGCTTGGTGCCTGCCTCTGAGCAAACAGGGAGTTCTCACTGTTAGTTCACAGGAGAGTTGTTAAAAGGCCCATACCCCATCCCTCCTCTCTCTTACTCCCTCTCTCTCCACAGGACATGCTGGCCCTCCCTCCACTTCTGCTACGACTGGGAGCTTCCTGAGGCCTTCACCAGCTGCAGATGCTGACAACATGCTTCCTGCACAGCCTGCAGAACCATTAGCCAAGTAAACCTCTTTTCTTTATAAACTACCCAGGCTCCAGCATTCCTTTATAGCAATGCAAACAGAGGAAGGCAACCTTGATGTGGTTTTAGAAAATTCCCATCACCCCAATAAGTTTCCTCACGTATTTTTGCAATCATTCCCTACTTTCACCCCCAGGAAAGTACTGATCTACTCTTTCCATATGTAGATTTGCCTTGCTCGGGCAAGTGGAATCATGGGATATGTAGTCTTTGGTGTCTGGCTTGTTTCACTCAGCATCATGTTCCTTGAGGTTCATCAGCGCGGTTGCATGTACACTGTCTTTATTGCCAAATAGTATTACGTGGTACAGATAGGCCATATTTTGTTTATTCATTCGCCAGTTGATGAACACTGGGGTTGTTTTTAGTTTGGGGCTGTCCTGAACACCCTGCACAGAAGTCTCTGTATGGCGTATGTTTTCCTTGTTTGTTTGAGATGGCATCTCACTCTTGTTGCCCAGGCTGGAGTGCAGTGGCATGATCTCAGCTTAATGCCAACTCCACCTCCCACGTTCAAGTGATTCTCCTGCCTCAGCCTCTCCAGTAGTTGAGATTACAGGTAATGCGCCACCATGCCACCTAATTTTTGTATTTTTAGTAGAGATGGAGTTTCTCCATGTTGGCCAGGTTGGTCTCGAACCCCTAACCTCTAGTGATCCACCCACCTAGGCCTCCCAAAGTGGTGGGATGGCCTATATTTTCATTTCTCCTGGGCAGATACTTAACATGTAGAATTGCTGGGTCATACGGTAACTCTATGTTTAAGTTCTTAAGAAATCTTCAAAAAGTTTTCCAGAGTCTCTACCATTTTACATTCCCACCAGCAATGTATAAAGACTTCGATTTCTCCAAATGCTTCCTAAAACTTAGTATTGCCAATCTTTGAGAGAAATAGTGACACAAAAAGCATGCTTTTTTTTTTGAGACGGAGTTTTGCTCTTATTGCCCAGGCTGGAGTGCAATGGCGCAATCTCGGCTCACCGCAACCTCCGCCTCCTGGGTTCAGGCAGTTCTCCTACCTCAGCCTCCTGAGTAGCTGGGACTACAGGCACGCACCACCATGCCCAACTAATTTTTTTTTTTTGTATTTTTAGTAGAGACGGGGTTTTACCATGTTGACCAGGATGGTCTTGATCTCTTGACCTCGTGATCCACCCGCCTCGGCCTCCCAAAGTGCTGGGATTACAGGGGTGAGCCACCGCGCCCGGCCGAGAATGCCCATTTTTCAACTGAGTTGTCTTCCTATTACTGAGTTATAAGTGTTCTTTCTATATATTAGACAGATATGTGCTTTAAAAATATTTTCTCAGCTGTGCACAGTGGCTAATGCCTATAATCCCAGCACTTTGGGAGTCTGACGCAGGTGAGTACCTGAGGTTGGGAGTTCAAGACTAGCCTGATCAACATGGTGAAACCCCATCTCTACTAAAAATATAAAATTAATTGGGCATGGTGGCACATGCCTGTAATCCGAGCTACTCAGGGAGGCTGAGGCAGGAGAATCACTTGAACCCAGGAGGCAGAGGTTGCAATGAGCCGAAATTTTGCTACTGCACTCCAGCCTGGGCAACAAGATTGAAATTCCATCTCAAAAAAAATCCCTTATTTTTCCTCCCAGTTAGCAGGTTGTTTTTTCATTTTCTTAATAAGTAACACTTTGATCTTTCTTTATATTTTCATCTCTCAGTTCTCCTGGGAGACTGTTTTTGACATCTCATTGAATGTAAGCGTGTATTATGCCTCAAGAGCTCTGGATGTAGTCTGATGATACCTTATAATTTTTTGGTATTTTCTATTAAGTTCAAGACCGTCTATTCCAGAACAAATCAAAGACAGATCACTATATAGTCAATTCAACTGGCAAATGGATTCAACCATACTTCCTTTTGGAATACAATTGGCCTATATTAAGGAGGAAAGGCCAGCAGAATGTATCACCGTGTTTATTTTAAAGATGTTTTCGAGAACACTGTCATATGGCAAGGAAATCCTCCTTTTCTATGAGGGTGTTGGCTGGTCTTGAAGACAGAAATGACTGTACTTTTTCTGAGCAACTGGCTTGATTCCCCTGTAAACACCAGCACGTAACAGTGAGTTTCTCCTACTGAGAAACTGGCCCTCTGACCCCACTGGATGATAATTTGTGGATCACACATATTCCAGCTTTGTGACAAATGTGGCATGTTCTAAACCCACTGTCCCACTCTGTTATACTTTTCCATATGCTTCATATTCATTTTATGAATGTATTCTATTGTGTTTGCACAAGAGTGACTTTGACTGGCTCTTGTGTGAACTTGTCAACACTACCTCCCCTGTCTGAGGCCCCGCAACCCCCATTCTCCTGAGCCTTAGTATACGAAGCTCATGATCACAGCAGGACGCATCAGAGCGAGCCTGGAAATGTGTGGAACCAGCCTGAGCTCCTCCCTGGAATGGCTCTGGCTACAGCTAACAGAGAGGAAGCCTTTCTTTATCTTTTTGTTTTGAGATGAAGTTTTGCTCTTGTTGCCCAGGCTGGAGTACAATGGTATGATCTCGGCTCGCTGCAGCCTCCACCTACCAGATTTAAGCAATTCTCCTGTCTCAGCCTCCTGAGTAGCTGAAATTACAGGCACATGCCACCACGTCCGGCTAATTTTTGTATTTTTAGTAGATACAGGGTTTCATCATATTGGTCAGGTTGGTCTGGAACTCCACTCCTGACCTCAGGTGATCTGCCCACCTCAGCCTCCCAAAGTGCTGGGATTGCAGAAGTGAGGCACTGTCCAGCCCACCTTTCCTTTCTTATAGCAGCAGCCAGCAGCATAGACCACCTGCCTTGGTATTGTAATGAGGTAGAGAACATAATGAAATAAACTAAGGATTTAAAATGGCAACATAGGCCGGGCGCGGTGGCTCAATCCTGTAATCCCAGCACTTTGGGAGGCCGAGGCAGGTGGATCACAAGGTCAAGAGATCGAGACCACCTTGGTCAACATGGTGAAACCCCGTCTCTTCTAAAAACACAAAAATTAGCTGGGCATGGTGGCGTGCACCTGTAGTCCCAGCTACTCAGGAGGCTGAGGCAGGAGAATTGCTTGAACCCAGGAGGTTGCGGTGAGCTGAGATCACGCCATTGCACTCCAGTCTGGGTAACAACAGCGAAACTCCATCTCCAAAAAAAAAAATGGCAACATAATGCTTGTGAATTGGCGCAAAGCAAAACAAGTAAGGGGAGAGAAAGGGACGGCACGGAGAGGGGAAGCTGCTTTGGATGCAGGAAGGGCTCTTTGAGGAGGAGGCATGTTAGTATCCATCTGAATACTGAGTGGAAGAGGGCCTGGAGGAGGTCACGCGCAGAGGATGCAGAGCAGCTGACATGAAGGGCAATGACCTGGGTGGGCACAGACGTCAGGCACTGGTGAGATGGCAGGTCGGAGCACAAGGGCTGGGCAGGAGGCCAAGGAGTCGGGCATAGGGCAGACTGGGGAGAATGTGAGGGAGACGGAAAACGCTGACATCGGTGGACTTTTCTTTTCTTTCCTTTTTGTTATACGGATAGAGTCTCATTATGTTGCCCAGGCTGTTCTTCAACTCCTGGCCTTCGGTAGTTCTCTCATCTCAATCAACCAAAATGCTGGGATTACAGACATGAGCCACCAGGCCTGCCATATCAGTAGGTTGTTTAAAGGAAGTAGAGTGTGTGGTTTTTCTCTGGTTACTCAGGCTACTATATGAGAAGCAGAGGAAGCAGAAGAGCAGCAAGGAGGCAGGGAGTAGGGTCCAGATGGAGCTGCTGATGCTGCGGCAAGCAGGGTGGGCAGGAGTGGGGAGGGAGGGCTCCATCTGTGCAGCTGTTGCAGACAGCACACTACGGATTCCCTGACGAACAGGAACTGAAGTGTGGGCAAGCCGAGAGCCCGTGACTCCAGAATCTTGTTGTGGCTATTTTGTATCTGTGATGCTGAGACCTCCAAGTGGTCATGTAGGATATGAGTCTGGCCCTCAGGAGAAGGAAAGCTCATATTCCATGTCAGTACTGTTGCAGGGTGTGGATGGCACTGGGAACTGAGCAGGTGGAAGGAAAGCAGCAGCCAGTCTCCCGTGCCCGGGTCCACCTCAGGAAGGTGAGGAGGAGATGCCCTGAGGAGACAGCAGGAAACAGCTGAGAGGCACGGAGCAGACCTCGTGGCCTGAGCAGAGGCAGAGGAGACGCGCAGGGAAGCTTCAAGGAACCCTGCAGGCTGGGGAACCCAAAGCCAGCCACAGCAGGCAGCACCCACAGCCACATGCTTTGGAAACTCCGCATCATGCTGGCTGCACAGGGAAGGCGGACGGAGGGGCGAGGTTGCCGGCCAGAAGCAGATGCCACCATGGAGAGGTTCCAGGGTCAGGTAGGGGTAGAGAAAATCACAGGTTTTTAGAAGTGGGAGAACCAGGCTCTGCTGGTCAAGGTGGCACAGCCATGAGGACAAGGACAAGTTAAGGGTTGTGGTCCTCCTGCCTCTGGTTTGGACAACCCGGTGGCGCTCAGCTCCCGAGAGCGGCCGAGGCAGGTGTGGCCATGGGAGAGGTATCCCAGGAGGTCATGACTGTGGAGGACGGGCAGTGGTGGTGGGAGGGCAGCCAAAGGGACTTCCTCTTGATAACCTTTTCATTATCTTTTCACGGTCATCTGCTGAGAATGTAGCAGGCAGAAAGAATGGCAGCAGAGGCAGAGGATGGAAAGGCAGAGTGGGCGCACAGGAGAGAGGAGACCCAGGCCCGACCAGCAACACTGGCAGCTCGGTCGCCTGGTACCCTCAGTCACGTCTGTGGCCCCCGAAACTCTGTGCTGGCTTCGGGAGCAAGGAGAGAGAAAGAGGCCATCAGGATGATCCAGCCCAGAGGTCTGCAGGGTAGAGGCTGGAAAAACATCACAGATGTGCATCACAAAGATTCCCACGATGGGCCAGCAGGGCGGGAAGAAGGAGTGCTGTGGACAGGCCATGCTGGCGCAGGAAGCAGTGAGAACTGGCCACAACGTGCTGTTTCTATAAGACATCGTGGGCGGGAAACGGTGCTCCCCGCTTCCCCGCTTTGATCCAGGCACGGGATGTCCGAGCCTCTGTGCAAGTGAGCATTCATGAAGCAGCACACTCTGGGCACACTTCTGCCTCCTTACGGCAGGTGTGCTGTACCTCAGCATGCTAAGGAGCTGCGCAGGACCCCGCTTGTCCTCTTGTCTGCGTGCCCTCAGCATGGATGCATTCACCTGATGCCTTGGTTTCTGTGCCTGTTATGAGGTTTTGTAATTTTTTGGGATGTGCTTTATCTCCCCTTGAGGCAGGGGATGGTTGTATTTCTGTTTCTGGTGTGTCCTCTGAGAACTTAGTCTTCTCCACAGACTTCAGCTTTGTCTTTCACTAATACTTCCGGAACAACTCCTGTTCACTGGGACAGTCCAGAGTAATTTCCTATGCACCTTTAATACTTACTAACAGTGGCTGGGTGTGGTGGCTCAGGCCTGTGATCCCAGCACTTTGGGAGGCTGAGGCAGGCGGATCTGAGGTCAGGAGTTTGAGACCTGACCAACATGAAGAAACCCCGTCTCTACTAAAAATGCAAAAAAAATGAGCTCTCTGGGGAGGAGAGCCAGGAAGGAAGTGAACCCAGCAGAGGAAGCAGGGATCAGAGACGGCCACATGCTGAGTGTGTCCAAAGTGCCTTCCTCAGGTAAACTTGCTGTGGCAGGGCTAAGGGCACCACCCTGGCGGAGACTCTGGCCCAGAAGGAAACTAATACGTGCCAGCAACGAGAACAATAAGCAGAATGTGTTTGTCATTGCACCGAAACACACGGAAAACAGCTTCGGGAGGTGTGCAGAGTATTTAGACGTGTGAGCGATGACAATTCTAATTTCCCTAAGCCTCAGTTTCTTTTCCTGTAAAAAGAGCTTCAAAAGTGTCCACACATCGGGGTTGGTGTGAGGATGAAGTGAGATGATATATGGAAACTGCTTGGCACAGTGTCTGAAATATCACAATGCCCCCATAACTACTGTAAACCCCCAAAATCGGAGACAGGTTTCGGTTAATTTAGAAAGTTTACTTTGCTGAGGTTGAGGACGCACGCCTGTGACACAGCCCCAGGAGGTCCTGATGACGTGTGCCCAAGGTGGTCAGAGCACAGTTTGTTTTTGCACATTCTAGAGAGACGTGAGACATCAATGAACGCATGTAAGATCAGCATTGGTGCAGTGTGGAAAGGAGGAAGAACCCAAAGGAAAGGCAGGAAGGCTGGAAGTGCGGAGGGGCATCCAGGTCATCGGTAGGTAAGAGACAAATGGTTGCGTTCTTTTGCGTTTCTGACTAGCCTTTCCAAAGGAGGCCATCAGATAGACATTGATCTCCGTGAGCAGAAGGGTGACTTTGAGTACAATGGAGGCAGGTTGGCTGTAAGAAGTTTCCAGCTTGACTCTCTCCCTTTAGCTTAGTGATTTAGGGGTTCCAAGATCTATTTTCCTTTCACATAATCACTGTTAGTAATTATTATTATTATTTTTTGAGATGGAGTTTCATTCTGTCACCCAAGCTGGATTGCAGTGGTATGTTCCTGGCTCACTGCAACCTCTACCTCCCTGGTTCAAGCAATTCCCTTGCATCAGCCTCTCAAGTAAGTAGGATTATAGGTGCATGCCACCATGCCCAGCTAATTTTTTTGCATTTTTAGTAGAGACGGGGTTTCTCCATGTTGGTCAGGCTGGTCTCAAGCTGCTGACCTCATGATCCACCCACCTCAGCCTCCCAAAGTGCTGGGATCACAGACCTGAGCCACCGTGCCCAGCCACTGTTAGTATTAAAGGTACGTAGGAAGTCACTCAGGACTGTCTCAGTGAACAGGGGTTGTTCCGGAAGTATTAGTGAAAGACAAAGCTGAAGTCTGTGGAGAACACTAAGTTCTCAGAGGACACACCAGAAACAGAGAAACACACCATCCCCTGCCTCAAGGGGAGATAAAGCACATCCCCCAAAATTACAAAGCCGGATAGCAGTTAGGCACAAAAAAAAACAAGGCTCCAGGTGGATACATCCGTGCTGAGAGCACGCAGACAAAAGGACAAGAGGGGTCCAGCGCAGCTCCTGGGACCTGGGAGGTCTGAGCTTGAAGCAGAAGGCAGCTGTGAGCAAGGAAAGAGCCTCCCCCTCCAGGACCAGCAAGTTTTTCTAACCATCCCAGCCTTGAAACCAGAGAGGAAATCACGAGACAGTTTGGCTGGTGAATAAAGAGGTCAGAAAAATCTGAGAAACACCAGAAAAAAACAACTGTTCAAAGCTACCATTTCCAGCCGGCTAACTTTGAGTCGGGAAGGTCCTCAGAAGCCTCTCTAAGAACTGAGCAGGAAACAGAGCAACAGACATGATGGTGACAGAGAATTTTTCCCCGCAGCTGTGTGTGGGATGTGCTACATCCCAGAAGAGAGAGGAGAGAAAACCCACACGATGTAATAAGACTTGCACAAAAATGCCAAATTATGACAGTAAGTCCTTCAGTGCCGAGGCAGGAACTAGAAGGACATGACTTAGCATTTGGTAATTATGTTGAACAAATTATGCAATAATAACCCTCTACAAACTGGTTCTCTTACTAATCCTGAGCACATAGAATATGTTTTCAGATAAAAATACAGATAATGAAATGCTAGAAAATGTTGTTAAAATGCATGGGGTTGGTTGCACTTGTCCCGTGACATGTATATACTAAAAAGTAGATTACTCTGATGCTCCAATGCCTGAATCATCTGTTGCTTTATGTCCAAAATCTGTTCTTTTGTTAGTAAACTATTAAAAACATCCATAGTCTGGCATTTATGGGCCTTCTTTATTGCAACTCATTTATAATGCATGGAATGTGACCTCGACATTCCATAAATTGCTCTAGTATTTCAGACTTGCTGCATTTTCCAGACACAGAAGCAAAACACACAGAGAACAAGCCATGGTAAGAACACAAACTGTGGTGAACACAGTGCTGCTTTTCAATTAGAATGGAAAGCTGAGCCATGCAGGAATTCCCCACACCTTCTAAAGCAAGTGCGTCCAATCAGGCTATGAGCTGATCAATATCCTCACTCCAGGGAGAGAAACAGAGAAGTCTCATCTTCAGAATGTAAGATTTTATTGATTTTTTTCTCCTAAAGGCCCAGAGGGTACAAACTGCAAAACGGCTCTCAGCAACTGAATCCCACATGCTGATCCTCTTCCCACCAAACGTGGCTGCGTGTGTGATGGGAGCACGCTGGGACTGGAGGTGGAAGCGCGGCCAACAAAGACGTAGGATAATGATCCTGATGCGGCTGATGACGCTGCTTTCGTATCTGTAGAGAACCAGAGGCTCCTAAAACCCCCAGCTCGGCCCTTCATGTCGTACCACAGCACAGCCGAGTCCCTCAGAGCTAAGAGCTCCCCTCTGTATTTCACCATCCAGCACCTAACCCATCCTCACAACTGCCATGAAAAAATGATGCTCAGGGTGTCTGAGCAACGTGTGCAAGTTCCCCAAGCAGATAAGACCAAAGCACTCCTCAGGTGTCCCCACCTTCAAACCATAAACCATCTTCGCCAACACAGCCTGCCTCACACCAACTTGCAAATCCCATTTACATCTCCTCAGAGGCTTCCTGTGGGTTTTCACTGCCAACACCAAGTCTCTTCTATTTCTTTAAGAAACATCCAATTATTTTTATCACCAACTGCTTTTCTCTTTTGCAGTCCATCCAGCTCACAGGGCACATATCTAATGACAGCCCAGTTCTGGGGACCTCCATCCAATAACAGCCCAGCTCTGGGGACCTCCACCCAACCACAGCCCAGCTCTGGGGACCTCCATCCAATGACAGCTCAGCTCTGGGGACCTCCATCCAATGACAGCCCAGCTCTGGGGACCTCCATCCAATGACAGCTCAGCTCTGGGGACCTCCATCCACTAACAGCTCAGCTCTGGGGACCTCCATCCAAT
>CM052653.1:145142427-145212997 GCA_028533165.1 Leontopithecus rosalia
AATGAGAGCCCAGCTCTGAGGACCTCTACCCAATGACAGCCCAGCTCTGAGGACCTCCACCCAACCACAGATCAGCTCTGGGGACCTCCACCCAATGACAGCCCAGCTCTAATGACACTGCTCCCAATCTCTGAAGCTCCCAGGAACTGGGTAAGTGGACCGTATGTAAAGCACTTTGATTACTTACCCAGAACCATATCAGCAACATGCTGTGGGTTCCAGAAAAGATGCCACCCTGATGTTCCCTTGTCCAAATCATACCTTCCCAACAAGGCTCATCCAGAACTAGAACTCCACAATTTTTAAAGACACTCCTTCAGATCCGATAATTGGATGGAATTTCTCACCTCCTGGCTCCCTCCCTCACCCATCGCATATAACGCTTCATGTTTCTCTTTTGTTTTCCCTTGTCTGTATTTTTCTTCTCTCCCATTGGAAAAGACACCTCTTTACAAGCTGAACTTGATCTTTGTCTTGTCAGCCTGGTATTCCGCATTAACTAACAGAATTCAACAGATATTTACTGGATGCCTGTAACAACTCCAAGCATTCCAATGCCATTTGCCTCTTAGACAAAAGGCGGGGAGATCCCTTGATCCTTGTAAATGATATTATCCTCTTAATCATTTTAAAGGCAGAGGAGTTCTCACTTTTGAATAGCCCAAATATTTCCACAATCAGTTTGTCTCTCATTCTGCCTAATTCTTTTTCTTTTGCCCACTCTGGAAAAGAAAAATAACCAAAAAATGTCTTACAACAACCTACCTACGGCAGCATTGTGTTTAGGGTTCGTTTCTGGAGGCTGTCGTCCTACACACACCTAAAACAAAACGTAAACTTCCCCAAGGGCTGAGTCAAAGGCCAGAGTTGGCAAAGGACAACTTGCAGCAATTTAACAGCTTATTTCTATGGATACTTATAAAGAATCCACGCTAACACTGCAATGCATTTTGCATACAATCCGGAGATTAATATTAATACTCAATGTGTTTTTTTTCTCTTATTAGTACTCTTGTCTAGTTATTCCCCAGCTGGTCGAGATAATTCAGGTTTCCTCCTTAGCAGCAGGCTTTGGATGGCTGTAGCTACCTCAGATATTCAGAACACCACCCACCACCCACCATCCATCATCCTCCACGAGGTGGCCAGAAGGATTTTTTGAAAATGCCAACTTAATCCTGTTACTCGTCCATCTCTACATTTCAGTGGTCCCACACTGCTGAAGTGTGGCCCTCCTGGGCTCAGATCTCAAGCCCAGCGTGATCAGACCCGACCCCCTCTTCCACCTGCCTCTCCCCACACTGACACGCTGTGGGGCCAGTTCACCCTTGGGTAGCCTGGACAAGCTCTTTCTCTGCTGTAATGCTTCCTCCACTGCCCTTCACCAGGCCCCTCTGTGCATCTCCTTGTGGTCCCCACCACCACCTGGCAAGTGGGACTGCCTACAGGCTGCCTACACGCACCACACTGACCTCTGGGCGGGCGCACGCTCGCGATCTGCATTGTAATTTTTCCTGCCATCTTCACAACAGCACAGCAAGCTCTGTCTTTGCTCTGTATGCAAAGCATCTGGCACAGCACTAGGCACACGGCAGGCCCCCACGAGTGTCGGCTGCACAGATGCAAGACCAACTAAAAAGTGAAGGAACACTCAAAACAAAGGGATGGAGAAAGAATTACCAAACAAATGGATAGCAAAAATAAATAAATAAATAAAAAGCAGGAGTTGCAATTCTCGTATCGGATAAAATAGATTTTAAAGCAACAAAGATATAGTGGTAAAAGGATCAATGCAAAAACAAGAGCTAATGATCCTAACACCCAGATACACAGAGACTTAGATTCAATGAGACAGAAAATTAATAAGGATATCAACGACTCGAACTCAGATCTGGAACAAGTAAACTTAATAAATATTTGTAGAGCTCTCCACTTCAAATATACAAAATATACTTTCTTGTCAATACCACATCACACCTACTCATAGGTTTAAATGAAACATTGATTGGCCATTATTAATATCCATTTTTTTCAGAATAAAGCAATATTTCTGTTCACCCTCCATCTTTCTCTTCCTCTTTCTTCCTCTCCTTTACTCCTTTTTTTTCTTTCCTTCTCTCAAAAAAAGAAAAAAAAAAAAGAAATCAACTTGTAAACCTCTAGATCCAGGTCGGCAATGTCTCTCTCATTGCTCGATTTCCTTCCTTCCCTTCCCTCCCTCCCTCCCTCCCTTCCTCTCTTCCTTCCTTCATCCCTTCCCTCCTCCCTCCCTTCCTCCTTTCCTCCCTTCCTGCCTTCCTCCCTTCCTCCCACCACCCAAAAAAAAAATAGTGAAGGAACGACCCTGCTCAGTACGGACTGTTCCAGGACACTGCACAAACACTGACAGGTATGGCTTTCTTTCCAGGAACTCAGGTTGGCACCCTCCACAAATGGAATATGCTTGGTTTCAATTTCACACTTCAAATCGGGCATAAAATCATTATATGAAAATCCATGGCATGGTGATTCAAACAATTGTCGATCGTTCCTAAAATTGTTATTATTCAAATTTTATTCACACTTTAATATGCTCAATTTTGCAATATCCATAGGTAAAAGCTGGGTTTTAAATATTCAGCGTTGAATGACTAACGGTACTTAGTAGATATTTATTACCATTCAAACACAGTGTTTTAAATGCCTCGAGGTATGAACACACTGATCCCTGCGTTGTAGCTTATATCCTACAATGACCACTGATTCTGTTATGAAATATGTCACATCATCAGTTTGGATACAGCTATTCTAAGGATGATCAGCTCTGAATGTTAGCTTCACAAACCTGTTGAAAAACTCCAGACAATAAGGAAAAGAAAAGAAGGACATAATTCCAAAAACTAACACAATAGCTGATAACCCAAACCTGGCAATTCCCAAACCTGATTGGTCAGTGAAACCTGTCTTACCTGTCATCACCTCTATCAGCTGCAGCTGGTCATTATTTTTCTCCTGGCTCTCTGATCCCTAGTGCCATCACACAGCATGGTAGAACTTAATGTCTGAAATATCCATGTGATGAATATTCAAAGGTGTCATGACTTACGAAGATGAGACTGGGGCAAGCAGACGTCTGTTCAGAATATCAGAGGACCCAGAGAGTTACATTTTTAAAAACTGGCAACTGTGTGACCTCTTCCCCACTCCACACCAAAAGGAAATAGATTTTACTTAGACCACAAATATCTTCTCTTAAGAATCCCAAGAGTCCTCTGATTCATGAGTTGTTACATTCTTTCTCTTTAAACCTTCTTTATACCTATGCAGGGCCTTTACACATATTCAATCACTGAGGATTTTCTAGCTACTTCAAAAGGTAGGAAGAGTCCTCAAAAAAGAACCTGGAACTGATGTCGAAGGACGAACTGGTGGGCAACAGTAAAGCCTTGGTTCTGCCACATGGGATCTAGATCCCAGTCAAGTGCATTCCCAAGATTCTGTTTATTTTATCAGAAAGTGTTAAAAAATGTTAATATTATCACTGAGTCAAATAACACGCTCAAAGGGGCTGCAAAGGAGCTACTGCAGGGGTGTGTCGGGGAGAGACCTCCCAAACATTGCAAGTGAGAGCAAACACTTCCATCTGCAAGGCTTCGCCTCCTCCATCCGCCCAGAGGTCCCCACCAGCTCTCCTGAGGGGACGTGGGTGGGCGATAGCGATAGGGCTGTCGGAATGCAGGGAGCACTGCTGGGTGCAGCGGGCAGGGACCGAGAAGCTGAACCTCCTGTAGGAGTCCAGAATATGCCACTCCAAAACATCCTTCTTTGGCATCATGATTATTTTAAACTGGTAATTTTGAGAATCTGCAGGCAGGAGCTCTGAAAACTGAGTAGAAGTGGCCCCTTGGAAGGGAAACCTGCATCTCAAAAGGAAACCTCCATTTGTAGGGTTGTCTCCATCACTTCCAGGAACAGGAGGACTCTAAATCACTCATCAGCAGAGAGGCACCCGCTGAAATCTGCCTGCTCTTCCTGCTCACCTCCCCAGGACAGGCCTCCCCATTCCCTTCTTTGTTTCAGCAGAAGAGGACAGTTACGCCTGAATTCAAAGCCACCTCTTTGACAGGTACTCATTTCTCTGGGTATCTCACAGGTGCACATGGGGCATATGTTAATCTTCTGCTTGTTTTTCTCTTGTGAATCTGTCTTTTGTTACAGAGCTCTGTCTGAACTAAGAACGGTAAAGGGTAGAGATCGGTCCACCCCTGCATTCCTACCTAAGGGAAAGAGCCCGCAACACAAAATATAGAGCCCACCTCAAATGTCCACAGTGCTCACTACCAGGCATCATAAATCTGATCAGACAAGGCTCCCTGGTGAGTCAGCAGAGACACCAAGAAAGCCAGGACTAGGAGATTTCAGCTGGACCTTCATTGCTCCCAGAGGATGAAGTGGAATCTCAGAACATCAAAGAAAGACCACTGCCCACCGTAGTTCAATTAAAGCTTCTTGATGTGGTCACAGGTTACTTTTCTAACTGCAGCTCCACACCAAGCTCAGTTTTCCATCCACTCAACATTGCTAAGAAAAAAAGTTTTACATTTTTTAAATTGAAATGCAATCCATTTTTTAATGTGCCACCCCCGTATAAGCAGGTTCCATGCAGTAAATCTTGCATAGCTTACCTCACCTAATTTCCCTCACTTCTTTGCCCTTTGCTCAGATATAGTTTGCCCCATCTAGGTCCTCAACAAGGGTGGCTCATTGGAATAACCTGGAGAGCTTCAGCTGGGCTGGGGAGGAGCATGGTTATCAGGATTCATTCTACCATGGTTTGGGGAATTGCCAAACTATCTGAGGAAAGGGAGACCTGAGCACCACCCCTCCGAGATCTCTGGGTGGCTGTTTGGGTTGCTTGTTTATAAGAGAAAGAATTTGAGAATGCAAGACTAAACCATCTCAGAAACACTGAGTCCTTCTGGTTGGTGATTCTTCTGGGTCAATTAGGGACTTGGCAACTTAGCCATGCAAATGAAAACAAACCACATGACATGCTATGAAAATCAAAACTGGCTTCTCACCTTCACTTCTTTGTGGCTGCAGTTGAAGGGGGATATTCTAAGGCAATTTATTTACTGAACTTTATGTTAATATTCAGTCCTTGTAATCACCTGACAGAGTTTCAAGCTTGGTAGCATCATCGTCTTAAGCATCTTCCTGGCAACATTTTTGATTTTATAGATAGGGAAACCAAGGCCCAAGGCAAAGCCATTCATTCAGTAATCCGACGGCTGGCCAGGGGAGCGGTCATAGAAATCAGGGTTTTCTGACTCCTCCCATACGCTCTTTCTGTTCCTTCAGATGTGAGTCACTGGATCCCAGGGCTGGGCTTCCACGCTCGGGCCCCCTGTGGGTGCCTCTGCTCAGCTGCAACTGTGACTGCCTCTCCCTGCCCACTGCTTTGCCTCAGGGACCTATCAGCTTCACACTATGTTAGATTGTACCATTCATTTCCCAGGAGAGTGACTTCATTTTAATAATCATACGAAAGCTCTCAACTTTAAGACATTTACAGTAGCTTCCAAAATGTCACTCAAAAGGGCCTCTCTTCTTCCATTGAGAAGATTCCAAGTTCTGCAATCATGGGAAGCACACTGATAAAGGGATAGAGGGTAGAGGTCCTGAAGTTTACACAAATCAGAGGGGAAAAAAACCACAGGAAAATTCCACTCAATCTGCAGAAGAAATCTGTCAAACTAATTTTATCATTAGAGTCTTTACAAGGTCACAATATAAAATTATGTGTGCTTTCAACGAGTTATACACATCTTTTAACTTTTCCTATGTGAAAATAGTTTGAGTCTTTTGAATGCCGTATTCTGCTTTGTTGAAGGCATTCTTTCTAATTCCACATCCTGGTAAGTATTCACACTAAGAAATCCTACATTTTGGCATTCATCAGCTATAATTTTGCAAAGAATGAGCTACTCAGGTTTAATTTAAACAAATAATCATCTTCACAAATATGAAGGTAGAATGTTCCTGTGCCTGCAGACACAGAGGCGACGTTCAGCAGTGGGAAGTGGCGCCTCCGAAGGGGACCCGGCCATGGTCACTGTCCCCATGAATTCTTCTAGAAGTTCTACTTCACTAACCATGTCAGATGACCAACTCAGAAAATAATATATATCACCAGGAATGTGAGGAACACACAGGTGAACAGAAATGCTTGCTTCGTGAATGAGGATGTCACTGCCTACCACATCGCTCTCTGATTATCCATGAGGCAAACCAAGCCCACAAAGAAAAGCTTATCACACAAATGATGTGAAACAATAGTACCAGTGTCCCTGAATTCCTCTTATGAGAGTAACAGGAGAAAAAAGTCAGAAACAGGAACAGTAACTAGTTAGCCCCAAGGAATGGGCAAATTCCTGCGCCGGGCTCCTCACGACGTGGACAGATCCCTTACGGTGGTGCTTCCCACATTTCATTGGCTGCCACAGTCCACGCACACGTCACTCATTCTCCAGGTCCACGAGCCAAGCTTTTCATATTCATTTTCTGTTACTTATGCAGAGCTCTTCACCCACAACACCCTTCTGCCAGGGAACATTCTGCCCATCTTCTAGAAATGTCACCCGTTCTGAAACCCTTCTCTTCTCCTCGTCACATAAATCTAACCATGTCAGAGGCTCCTCTCTCCTCCTGGGCCATCACAGCCGAGAAATAAAGATGAGGCCCTAAAACCCCCAACCAATTGAATGGACCCCCTCTTGACTAAGGATCCCGTAGAAAAATTTTGGAAGCTGAGTTTCTGTCCATTCTAGGATGCAAAGGCAGACATGCCTCACTTTATACCCTTTACCTTGCTAAGAACTTTCCTTTTCAGGGGCTAAAGAGAAACCAGCTCTTTTAAAGACTCCACCACTGATAGCAACCAGCTGCCTGAGGCTGCCCCTCTCTTGTACAATTTCAGCGAAACAACCGACTAGCATTCTTCCCTGACAAGAGACCACCAACCATGGAGTGGTTCTGGCCACTCTATAGCAGACGTACGGTGAGGGGCAGTGCATCCTCTGCTTCACCTTCTGCTATCAGAGGGCTGAAAACTCCACTCTCAGAGGGTGCTAACACCACGATTCTTGAACATAGGTCCCAGGGAGAAGCATGAGGCTAACTGCACATGTGCACAGTTCTCCTTTCTCCCTTCATAAATATTCATGACTCCTCCTACAGTGTATTAAATATGCATATTCAGCCACCCTAGTCTGCATAAATTCCTGTTCCCTTTGGCCCTCCTACAAAGTGTCTGTTTCCAGCTTCTGATGGGAGGCTACACTTCCCAGCCTGACCAAATGGCCAGGCAGGCTGCAATCCTTTACGAGAAATAAAGCTCTCCTTTCCAAACGTATGATGCTTGCCATTCTTCAGGTGACACCGCCCATGAAGCTTACAATACACTGTGTGAATGATGGCCATGATTTGTCAAAGGCCACTGGTATTGTGTCACTTTCTTGAAGACAGATGCCATTTCTAATTAACTGCTGTCCCTCCGTCACAGTGCCCTCCTTGAACAGTGGATCCAACAGGGCTCTGCAGAATGAACTGGTTCTTAGGAAAAGGTGCCCTCTTCCCTCAAACACACACATACAAAAGTCTGGATTTTCACAGGCTTGTAAGGAGTTTCAACTGACTGAATATTTTCCTGGGAAGGTACTAAGTAGCCATAACTTCAGCTGTCTTTTCAGGTATGATGCACAGTGTTAAATTAAATTTATAATTCCACCATCCCTCCCCAGAAGCTGTCCCCTCCACCTTCCCGTCCTCCAGAGCACATGGACCTCAGAAGTCTGGGGAGGATGGTGGTGCCCTTATTGATCCACTCGCTGACTGCCACCTCTCCACCATCCTCCACACACCACACTGGACAAGAGAGCCAATGTTACTCGCTATCAACCTTGACCTCATGGAAAGTAACTGGTAACAATGCTTACATGCAAATCACTTCTAAATTCTTTAATTGTTAATTCTGCATTTTGAAATGATTTCAACCTTTTGAAAATGTTGCAGATACAGCACAAGTTGACTACCCCTTATTCAAAATGCTTGGGACTATACATGTTTCAGATTTGGAATTTTAATGATATTCAAGGATGTCTGCAAATATATAATGAGATATCCAGGAGATGGGACCCAAATCTAAGCATGAGATTCACTTACGATTCATATATACCTTATACACATCTCCTAAAGGCAATTTTGTATGGTTTTTAATAATTTTATGTATGAAACAAACTTTGCACATGCTGAACCATCAAAAATAAAAGGTGTCACTATCTCAGCCACCCACGTAGACAATCAAAAAACACAGTGAGTAACACTCAGGGGTCTTGGCGCCATTCGGGAACCCGCTTTGGCAGGTCCAGCCTGCATACATGTCATTTTACCCGCCATTGTGGGTATGCTGGTATGGGGATATCTGGGTATGCTGGGCATGCACAGAAAAGACATCACAGCTGGAGGGAGCTGGGAGTGTTGTTTTTTCCACTGGGGATGCTGAATGAACTGCATGTTGTGTGCCTGCATTTTGACTGCAACCCATCACATGAGGTCAGATGTGAGATTTTTCCACTTCATGGTGTCACGTCAGCACTAACCATGTTTCAGATTTTGGAACACTTAAAATTTTGGATTTTTGGATTAGGGATGATCAACCTGTATAAAAATTTTCCGTATACCATTAGTCTAGCTTCTTCAAATGTTAACATCTTGCATAACTGCAGTAAAATGATCAAAACTAGAAAATCAAAAATGGTCTCATATTAACTTGTTTACAAGTCTTATTCAAATGTCATGGATAGCTCCACATTAGTCCCTTTCTGGACCTGGTTCCAAACCAGGATGCTCATTGCATTTAGCAGTCTTCTCAAAGCTTGGACACTGCTTCAATCTGTCAACTTTGTCTTTCATGATCTTGACACCATTGAGGAGATCTGACAAGGTATCCTACAGAAAGTCTGCAATTTAGGATAGTCTGATGTTTCCTCATGACTCAATTCAAGTTATAAACTTTTGGCAAATACGTCACAGAGGTGATGCTGTGCTCTTCTTGGTGAACATATAAGGAGGCACACCATCTCTCTGTGTGACACTGTCAGCAAGGTTAACTTCTGCCACTTAGTCAAGCTGGTTTCTGCTGGGATTTTACACTGCAGAGTCATATTTTGCTTCTCCTTTCACAATTAAGAGGCATCTTGTGAGGAGATAACTTGACACTGTACAAATATTTTATTTCTCATTAAAATTTAATGGCTGGGCACAGTGGCTCACACCTGTAGTTCCAGTATTTTGGGAGGCTGAGGCGAGCAGATTACTAGGTCAGGAGTTTGAGAACAGCCTGGCCAATATAGTGAAACCTCGTCTCTACTAAAAATACAAACATTAGCTGGGTGTGGTCATGTGCACCTGTAATTCCAGCTACTAGGGAGGCTGAGGCAGGAGAACTGCTTGAACCCAGGAGGTGGAGGTTGCAGTGATTGGAGATCAAGCCACTACACTCCAGCCTGGACGACAGAGCAAGGCTCTGTCTTGGGGGAAAAAAGAATTCACTCACAAGTTTTAGCACGTACTAGTGACTCTCACCTGAATTTATGGTTACTATGATTCCTGTCAGATGATGACTTTCTAATTCCATCATCCTCCACAGTGAGGAAGAGATGTCCCTCCTTACTTAGGTATTAACTTACTATGTATTTATACACTTCATGGTGTATTTGTATCAGTGTGGACTCATGGATAGTTTATTCTGTGGGATACTTTAATTCTATAGGTTTTAGTACAAAACAATGTCATAATTTAGTTGCTCAAACCCCAGATTTGGCCATCAGGAGGCCCTTCAATTGTGTTCTATGCTGTTTCAATAGACACCCAACATTTGTTAAGTATTCTCTTACTTTCTGATACTAAAGGATCTTCACCTACCTAGCACTTCACCTACCCCAGCAGCCTTGAAATCAGGGATTGCTCCTAGAATCCCTGATCCATTTTATTGGAGGATATTAGAAACCAAGACCAGGAAGCCATGTGTGCTCACTGCTGCTCAGATGACACTGCTTCTCAGTCCTTGCTGTAGCCGGAGCTGGGACCTCCGAGTGCAAGCACACAGCCACATCCTTTTCTCTAACTCTCTCAGCAAAGGTATCATAAGCTCATGTGTTCATACCAATACCACTGGTTCCAATTCAACATCACAAGGTTCATTCCAGCCTACTTGTTTCCTTGTTTATCACTCTTTTCTTAGACAATGAGAAGCTTGCTTTTATTATTGAATATACTTATTTATTCACATCTAGAATATAGATAATTTCAGAAATTTGATTACATGATCCCAGTGAGAAACTAAAATCCTTACTAATTAGAATACAGCACTTGAGTGGACTTGTTATTGCCTTCTAGTCAATGGTCAAAAGACTGTTTTCAAAGTTACCTACACTCACTCTTGATTCTGCTCATCCCAGCCCCTCCAGATACACTGCATCTAAAGGTAACATTTAAACAGGAAGGCGAGACATTTCTCCAGGGGAACAACTTACTTGAATAAGTAAGAAGTTCAAGCCCGAGGTCCCACCTAACTGCAACAGAGCCTGGGAAGTGCGGGCTGGCTGCAAGCCCAAGGGAGAAGACAGCACGGACGCGGTGAGCAGGCCACAGTGCACGCACTGCCGACACAGAGCGTTCATGACAGGTGCACCTGAACCACCTTTCTGCAAAGCTCTGACAGTGGCATTCTATGCAGTCACCACTGATGTCCTTCATCTTTCATCACGTTTGCTCTAGGACTTTCCTCGGACTTTCAAACTCAAAGGGCTCTCGTGTTATTTGTATGTTATCTTCCAAAAGATCTCTGGTCCCGTCTAGATTTATCAGCTCACATACCAGCAGCTGGCTTTTATTTCATCCCTTATATAGGCAAGGCTTTGTGCTAAGCAATTTAAATGCATACGGTTACATAAATTTGCTAACACAACACGTATATGTGCAATGAAAATGTAGCTTCCTGATGTCATTTTCCTCAAGAAGGTCCAGTTTCTGGTGGTATAACAAAAACACCCCTACACAGAGTATACGTGAGTCAAAGAAATTTGACTTAGTAATTTACTTATAAGATAGATGCTTCAACTGCACTCCAGCCTGGGCCTCCATCTCAGGAAAAAAAAAGAAAAAAGAAAAGAAAAAAGGCTTACAGGATGAAACAACAGTTTCCCGGCGCACAGGCGTGGCCTCACCTGCCCTCTGGATGAACATGGTCACATCCCACTGTAGAGAGAAAGAAGTGGAGAGGCCAGAGCCCTCAGCACAGGGCCATGGAGTAAACGGCCAGGGTGGGGCTGGGTCCTTAGGACCATTCTTCTTCCTTTACGTTTTAAAATCATTTTAGCTTTTTCGATTTTTTTCTAGGTTTGGTACATATATTAATGAATGACCTAATGAAAAGTAGTATAGGAGAGAAGGTAAGAATGAAAGTCGGAGCCAGATGTCCAAGCCTGAATCCTCCATCTATTTCTTGCTGGCTATGCTGTATTGCACAAATTGCTCAACCCAAATACACTTCAGTTTCCTCATCTACAACACAGGGTTAAAAGTGAAATACTTTCCCCATCGGACCACTGTAAGCAGCAAATGAGTCACACGATGCAGCACTTAGAATAGAAGCTGACAGGTCACTCTTATCAAGCAATCATGAATACAGTTTGGGTTCAACATTTAGCCTTACAGGCGCAATCTTTTCAGCCACTGCTGGGAAGTCTTATTCTCAGCAGCACTAATATTAACGATGCACGCTCTCTCTCTCTCTCCCTTTCTCTCTCTCTCTCTCTCAATCTTCTGAACAAATCAATGGCTATTTTCATGCAAAGATTATAATTGGCATTGATTTCACAGTTGCCTTTTAAAAATGAGATCATTTTATAGAGCATATGTGACCTATTAAATAAAATAATGAAAGAAAGCACCAAACAACAGTATAACAAAAATAAACATCATGAAGAAAACAAACCAGCAGACACAAATACTACAATGAACATTTTAACTGAAGTTTTCAAAAGACTGCTTCCCACCAGTGAGACAGTTACTTTTCATTGTAAACAATGCTTGCCAGAATCATATCCCTGTTGAATTTTTGAGTTGAATAAAAAACCCTTTTGAGGCTTTGCCAGCTCCATGGACCTAACTTTGTAGTCCAGAGAGAGGAGGTTGCACCTCAGTGGTTCTTTCTGGTACCCCCATGGAAAGTGGAATAGACATACACCCACTCAGATACGCCAGTGGGGGATGCAGGCCAGCAGGAGACATATTTTTGCTCCCTCCTTTGAAATTAAGCTCAACCACGAGATTAGAGTTTATAAAATAATGGCCTCCCCACCCATGTTTGTATTATCACACTCTGCATTTTTATTTCTGTGTGTAATGTTGCACACACTGATACTAACTGCAAATGGTTTATGCCAGAATTCAGTAAGCAAACAAATAAGCAAGGTTGCACAGGAGAGGTGTGAACAGGAAAAGGTAGACCCTGCATACCATTTAGCAGTGTTTTTAGAAAGATAACAAAACAACCTTAGCCTCTTCAACAAGGCCAATGTGGCTAAAATGAAGATTTAATGATATTTCGGTACTGATTATATTTATTTCCTGGTAACAAAGTCAATATAAAATTTGGTAAGATAAGACCATCTTCTCACAGACAGATCAACTGATGATAGACATATGGTTGGACAGACAGATGGACAGTTGGATGGATGGATGGGTGGATGGGCAAATGGATGAATGGATGGATGGACCGGTGGGTGAATGGATGAATGGATGAATGGGTGGATGGGTGGATGGATGGGTAGATGGATGGATGGACAGACGGGTAAATGGGTAGGTACATAGAAAGACAGATAAATGGCACATCTATGAATCATACTTCTTCTTACAGTCCAATTTCCTTGTATGATTATCCATTAACACAAAGACTTCCATTATGTTTAAAGATTCTAAAAAGCAAAAGCTACTTAATAATAAACACCATATATGGTCAGGGCACATTTTGGGAGGCAGAGATGGGAAAATTGCTTGAGGCCAGGATTTCAATACCAGCCTGAGCAACACAGTGAGACCCCTTTCTACCAAAAAAAACAAAAAAAAAATTCTGGGGGAGGGGGACAGAGTCTTGCTCTGTAGCCAAGCTGGAATGCAGTGGCACGATCTCATCTCACTGCAACCTCTACCTCCCAGGTTCAAGCAATTCCCCTGCCTCTGCCTCCTAGTAGCTGGGAATACAGGTGCATGCCATCATGCCTGGCTATCATCCTGGCACTTTAAGAGGCCTAGGCAGGCGGATCACAAGGTCCGGAGATTGAGACCATCCTGGCCAACATGGTAAAACCCATCTCTACTAAAACACACACACACAAATTTTTTAATTAGCTGGGAGTGGTGGTGTGCGCCTGTCATCCCAGCTACTCTGGAGGCTAAGATAGCAGGAATCCCTAAGCCCAGGAATTTGAGGCATCAGGGAGCTATGATTGCACCACTGTACTCCAGCCTGAGTGACAGAGTAAGACCCTGTCTCTGATTTTTGAAAGGCCATATATAAAAAACTCCCAGTGAACATCATGCCCTATATTGAAAATCTGAATTTTTCTTCTAATACAAGGAATGAGGCAAGAAGGCTTGCTTTCTACACTTTGTTTCAACATAGTACTGGGAGTTCTACCCACAGCAATTAGGTAAGAAAAAGAAATAAAGGACATTTGAATTGGAATGAAAGAAGTAAAATCTCTCCTTTCACGGATGATATGATCTTATATGTAGGAAACACTAAAGACTACATGCACACACACACACACAAATTGTTAGAATAAAAATTAAGCAAACTAGCAGGATACAAAGTCAACACACAAAAATTACCTGCATTTCTACATTGTAACAATGAACAACCTGAAAAGAAGTTACAAAACTAATGTTATTAATGATACAATCTAAAAGAATGATACTTCCGCATTAACCAAGAAGAGGAAAGACACATACAATAAAAACTATGAAACTGCTGGAAGACTATGAAGACATAAATAAATAAGAACAAACTCCACGCATTTGAAGACTTAACAGTTTTGTTAAGATGTCAAAACTACAAAGTGATCTACAGATTAAATACAATTCTAAATCCCAATGATGTTTTATGCAACAAAAAAGAAAAGTCCATCACGAAATTCACATGGAACCTCTAGGAACCCCTAATAGCCAAAACAATCTTGAAAAAGAACCAAGCTGGAGCACTCAAACTTCCTGAATTCAAAACTAACTAGAAAGCAACAGTAATCAAAACAATATGGTATTGATATAAACAGACACACAGACCAATGGAATAGAATAGAGGCCCTAGAAATAAATGCTGGCATATATGAGCAAATGACTTTTGACAAGGGAGTCGAAACTGCTCCATAGAGAAAGGACAGTCATGAACAAATGCTACTGGATAAGCCAGATAACCACATGCAAAAGAATGGAGGTGACCTTTACCTAATTATATAAAAATCAACTCAAAATAGGTCAAAAACCTACATGTAAGACCTAAAACTATAAACACTTAGGAGAAAACACAGGGCAAAATCTTCACAACACTGTATTTAGCAGTGACTTCCTGGATATGGCATCAAAGGCACAGGCAACCAAAGAAAAAAACAGACAAACTGAATTTAATCAAAATTTTAAAACACTGCACATCGAAAAAAACACTTATCAGGCTGGGCGAGGTGGCTCATGCCTGTAATCCCAGGACTTTGGGAGGCTGGGGTGGGAGGACCACTTGAGCCTTGGATGAAATAAACTATGGTAACACCACTGCACTCCAGCCTGGACAACAGAGTGAGACCTTTTCTCAAAAAAAAAAAAAAAGCCTGGTATAGTGGCTCATACCAATAATCCCAACACTTTGGGAAGCCTAGGGAGAAGGATTGCTTCAAGCCCGGAGTTCGAAACCAGCCTGGGCAACAGAGCAAGGCCCCATCGCTAACAAACATTACCTGGGAGTCGTGGCGTGTATCTGTGGTCCCAGCTACTCAGGAGAATGGCTTGAGCCTGGAAGGTTGAGGCTGCCGTGGTCTGTGACTGTGTCACTGCACTCCAGCCTGTGTGACAGTGCAAGAACCTGTCTCAAAACAAAACAAAACAAAACCCTGGCAACAGAGAAAGAAGAAAACCCACAAGATGGGAGAAAATGTTTGTAATCTGATAAAGGATTGATATCCAGAATACATAGAAAATGCCTAAGACTCAATAACAAAAAACAAACAACCCATTTCAAAAATGAACAAAGGACATAAACAAGCATTCTTCCAAAGAAGATACACAAATGGACAATCAGTGCATGAAAAGGTGTTCAACATCACTCATCACTAGGGACTACAAATCAAAACCACAATGGAATACGACCTCACACCTGACAGAATGGCTACTAACAAAGAAACAAAGTAACAGGTGTTCATTAGGATGTGAAGAAATTGGAAGGCTTATCCACTGCTGGTGAGAATGTAAAATGGTACAGCCACTATGGAAAACAGTGTGGCCTCTACAAAACAAATTAAAAATAGAATTATCACATGAGGTAGCAATTCCACTTCTGGATAGCATTCCAGCAACTCCACTTCTGGGAATCCCACCCAAAGGAATTGAAAGCAAGGTTGCCAAAAGGGATTTGTACACCATGTTCACAGCAGCATTATTTACAATAGCTAAAAGGTAGAAGTAACCCAGGCACCCATCTACAGATGAATGGATAAAGTGTGGTTTATCTGAAAAGGGAATATTATAGCCTTAAAACGGAAGAAAATTCTGACACAAGCTGCCACATGGATAAACCTTGAGGACATTATTGAAAGTGAAAGAAGTCAGTCATGTCAGGCACAGTGGCTCACATCTGTAACCCCAGCATTATGGGAGGTCAAGGCAAAAGGATCACTCAAGCCCAAAAGTTTGAGACCAGCCTGGTCAATATAGGGAGATGCCATTTCCACAAAAAAATAAAAGTAAAGAATTAGTGGAGGGTGGTGACACATGACTGTGGTCCCATCTACTCGGGAGGCTGAAGCAGGAAGATCACTTGTGCCCAGGAGGTGGAGGCTGCAGTGAGCTATGACTGCACCACTACACTCGATCCTGGGCAACAGAGTGAGACCTTGTCTCAAAACAAAAAGAAAGACAGGTACAAGAAGACATATTCTATATAATCCCATTTACATGAGGTCCTAGATAGCAGAAATCCAGGAGACATAGTAGCATGATGGCTGCCAGGGACTAGGAGGAGCAGCTTGCAGAGTTTTCATTTAACATACACAGTTTCAGTGTTACGAGCTGAAAAGCATTATGGAGGATAGTGGTAATGACTGCACTAAAGTGAAAATGCTTTTAATGCAACTAAACTGTCTTTAAAATGGTCAATTGTATGCATTTTACCTCAATAAAAATAAATAATAAATTATTTTTAAAAAATAAGCCACTTAGATAAGGCAGTATCATTGGCAGAATTACATAAAGTTTTTTCCCCATTAGTATAAGGCAGACGAGAAATGCCCTGTTCAATAACATGATACAATTATAAGGCATAACTTATGCTTTATTTTAACCTGAGGTAAATGGTCAACAGTTTACAGGGAAGGAAATAATGAAACATGACAGAAATTGCCGTCTTGAGGACTACTCCTTCTGAAATTGTTAGCTAAATGTTTATATCAGGCAACTTCCATCCAGAGTTTGAGGAAAGCATATTGCACCATCACTCTGTGGGCCGCCCCTCAGCACAGCGAGCTTGGGCAGCAGGGAGGAGGGCCAGCTCCTGCGAGAGAGGCTGGAAGTCCAACTTTCATGGGGTGGGGCTCTGCAGGGCTGTGGATCCGAAGCACAGGGTGGTTTCGTGACCTAAGCAAGGAATTCACTAGAATCTGTCCCATTTCCACATCACACAGTGGGGGTTCTTGTGAGGATCATAAGCAGGTAGCAAGTCCCCAAAGAACACTGCCTGAATGAATCTGTAACTCAATGGCAGCAGGCCTGCACAGGAGAGGGTGAAAGGGGCCCGAAGTTGCTGGGTGAATGGGAGCATCCTCAGATGCACAAAGTCGCAGGCACTTCCCAGTTAGGTCTGCCAAGAACGCATTTTCCAATGAGGAGGGCAGCTGGCAAAGCACAGCCTTGTCCCTGTGGGTTTAACCTCCTTGATTTTCCCTCTTAGCCTCCTGTGGCACCACCAGGCCTTCAGGGACGCCACCCCCGTCTAAAGTGCTGTCTCATTCCCAGGCCATGAGAGAAACTCTCTAGGTCTGCTCCAGAGACCACAGCTGAGGCCACTGGAGCTCGCCCCTCCGTCATTTGTTAGTAAGACATCTGACTGCAAGAGCAGTCCCTGTCTGATGCTGGTACATGCTTCAAAGGGCTGGGACCTCAAATGCATCGAGAGCTCAGGGAAAGAAGAACTCACTGTGCCAAACAAGACTGAGCATGGAAAACAAGAGGACTGCACAGTCAACCACTGAGGTGACCTGAAATCAGGCACGTTTTGTCTCTGACTCTAAATGAAAGTATCTTCACCAAGATAAAAACTGCAACTAAAGCTGACTGCGGCAGGGCAACGGGAAAGACTCTTCTGGTCAGTCCTCTGGCCCCTGCTGCGCGTGTGCGCTCACTGAACGTCTTTAGGACAGGGACGGGGAAACAGACTGTAGAAGGCAGAACGTTTGAAAAATAATAAAGTAGTACACAGAATAAGCCAAAAGAACTTCCTGTAATCTATCCAGGTAGAAAGTCAATATTTTAATTTACTGCTCTGTGTGTGTGTGTGTGTGTGTGTGTGTGTGTGTGTGTAGAAAAGGGATTCTTTTGTATATATAAGAGCTGACCTTGGGATGTGCACAGGGTGCCACTGTCCAGCCTAGTTTACATACATACACACACCAGGGGATCATTCTGTTTATACACTTTCATATCATACTTTTTCACTTAATGTCATATAAACATTCTCCCATGAGGAAATAGTTCTGAAGACATTAATTTTTATTGCTGTATAAATCCAATCATTTCTCTTTTCTTGCTATTACAACTACAATAGGGCCCAAGTCTTTGTCTAAGTTCCTGAACGTTTCTGGGTAGGTTGATTGCTGAGAAATTACTAGGCAAAGGATATCAACTTTTTAAAATCTTGGGCTCATTGACAAAAAGGACAGATTTCTTTCTACCAGCTCTTCCCGAGAGAACCTTTGCCCCTGTCCCCTCATCTTCTCTGAGAATTATAATTCCTTTTCTGGCTGAAACTATTTAAAGGGACCTCACTAAACAGTACCAAATACTGGCAGGGAAGGCTAAGCTTGCAGTGAATGCTCTCATGAATGTTCTCACACACTGAGACTGCAAGCTGCAAGGACTGACTCACAGCGCCCTTGCCTGTTCACCCCACTCCTTGTACTTACCTTTCCTCCATAACTGCACCTGCTGTCACCATCTTCCATCCTACCTTGGAATTCCCTCCCAGACAACTTGTAACTTTGCTGCAATCAGGAGGGAGGCTACATCTCACTTTCCAGGAGGACCAGGGCTCACTCGCTGTCCATGGTTCCTAGCTCTGTGAGCTATCATAGCCTGAGGGTTAGATGCATTTACCCTTGAAAAATTAGCCAGATATACTAATAAAACAGAAATTATGATATGACAGAGGAAGAGAAAGTGAGTTTTTCACATCTGATGAGGTAAACAGGAAAAAAAGAGGAAGAAAAGCCTACGATGGATTCAGCATGTGCCGTTTCTTTGCTAACACCATGTCTAATTTAATTCCAACAACCCTGACAGATAAATTGCAAAGTTAGGAGCTCACATGTGGGCTTAGACAAGGGACACGGTGGTCCAAGGGGGCCCAGCTCATCACTGCCTGGTGCTGATGCTCATGGAGTCCTGGCACAGCTGACTCTGGGAGGCAGGTGGGGCAGCTCTGTCCAGCCCCATGCAGCCGGCCCTGTCTGCTCCACTTGGCCATCCTACATCACCCTCAGTAAGGTCAGCATCTGCAGAAACCCATACCAGCTTGCTCTCAAACAGCAGCGACGCATGGCCAAGTAGACACCACTCTACACCTTATTCTTATCTCTGCCAGTGTCCGAAGCGGCTAGTAGAAGAAATAGTTAACTCTCCTAAAAATCCAGACAGCTTTATCCTTATTGACAAAAACGACTTGTTTACAGCATGTGGCTGCTCCAATATGGTTGCTGGGAAATAGAAATCTATGCAGGATCAGCAGGTGTTCAGTAAATATTTGCTCAGTAAATTAAGGCATTAATTAATTCTCCTTTCTATACCAAATAGTCAGGATGCTAGGAGGGGCTGAGGGCAGGCAGAATGAGCGTTCCTTTTCTCTGTTGACCAGGTATTTCTAAATAACAAATACATGCTGTGCCCAGACTATAAATCCAGAAAAATAAACTTTCAAAATTTATTAGAAAATGATTTTTATTGATACATAACAGATGTGCATATTTGGGGGCTATATGTGATATTCTGGTATGTTCACATAATGTGTACAGATCAAATCAGGATAATTGGAATATCCATCCTTTTCTTCATTGCAATAGCCATCATTTATCTTTCCTTTACATAAGGAAAAGAAGTTATAAAATAGAACTCGGGATAACGGGGTTAAGATAAAGTCCATTCTTGACTTCAGAAAATGAAATGGGTTGCACACGAGAGATTTCCTGGAGCAGCCTCTCAACAGAGACTGCACCACCTCCTGTCCTGACACCTGCATGAGCTGCTCATTTGTCTCTGTCTCCAAGACTCTCTTGCTTTTAATCAACTTGTCAACAAAACAATCTTCCTCCAAGCCGGTGTGGGTATCATCACTCTCCTACTGAATCAACAATCGGAAGCTTCCCAGGGCTGACCAAATGACTCGAGATTCCCCCCACCATCCGCATCCTCGCGGTGTGCTGGGTCCCAGGCTCAGCGAGCAGGCAGGGTCTCTAAAGCCCACAGGGACACAGTCCAATGAGGCAACACTCAGGATAAACTGCAAAGTGCAGCTGACGTCAATGCAGGGCTCAGGGGCCCGACAGGGTAGAAGTCAAGATCAGTTCGCCCTGGCTGCATGGGAGAGGGGTTTACTATGAGGGGAAGACAGGCTGGCTCTTCAAGGATCAAAGGACACCACCAAGCAGATGACAAGGACGCAGCAGCAGGGACCTGGGGACTGGGTTGTGTTCCTGGCAGGAAAAAACTGCTTAAGGAGCACCTGCATCTGACATCTATGTTGGCCCAAAAGTGCCAGGTCCCCTCACTGGCTCTGTCTTCCCCTCCTTCTCTGCAGCACCCAAGGGACCGGGAAAACCTCCCTCTGCCCCGTGGACACTCCAGGAAGCCTCCCTCTCTCCATACTGGGGCTTTGCTCGTCCTCCTTAGAGTCCTCACAGGACTTTTCCTCATCTGCGCAGTGAAGCACGTTCACATGGCCGGGCAATAGAGCCACATCTAATGTGACGGCCAGTTTCCGTGTCCCACATTGTCCAGGACAACCTCAGCCACTCCTACTTGTCCCAGCACAGTACTAAGAATGCACGCTTTCACTCTGAGTCTGCTGTTGTGCACAATATGCCAGAAGACACCTCTCCCAGGCTCCCAACACACACAAGTGCTCCTGGAGGCACTTGGGGGAGAGATGGTGGGAGCAGCACACAGCCAAGTTAGGGAGCAGACTCTGAGTCCAAATCAGATGGGCCAGGAGAACTCACAGATGCCTCAGTTTCCTCACCTATAGAATGGCAGGTTGGGCGAGGGAGGACTCCGTGTGTGTGTGTGTGTGTGTGTGTGTGTGTGTGTGTGTGTACACCAGTACTTCATACAAGTACTTGGCATATAGCAAAAAAACCTCATACATGGACTTCATCTTGTGTCACTGCCTTTTTTTCAATCTTTCATTCCTTGAAGCAACAAAGTTAGAGTCAGAGTGGAAAACACAGAAGCCTTGCATGAATTGAGTTCCCCATCATACAATGAATAGTTGCTTTCACTGATTTCTACATATTCTTCACAGAGAAGGAAAAATGAAAATAAATATGGTAGCCTTTCCATTGGGCACAGTGACACTACCAAATGCCGACACATGACACCCATCACAGTCTGCTGTCCAGTATCTCTACTCCATTAAAAATAACTTACATACACACACATAGAAATTACCTGTAACTTCATCTCCCTGACACCCCCTAAAAGAGTTAAACACATAATCCTTCTTGGCCATTTCCAGTTTACATACATTTTTTTCTAAATTAATGTCCACATTATGCATGCTGGTTTTGCAAATGTTTATGACTGCAGCATCATGTGGGTGTATACACTTCATTTTTGTGTGTCTGGTTTTTAGGGTGTCACTCTGTCACCCAGACTGGAGTGCCCTGGTAAGATCCCACCTTGCTGCAGTCTCGAACTCCTGGGCTCAAGCGATCTTCCTGCCTCATCCTCCCAAGTGGGTGAGCCTAAAGGCATGCACCACAATGTCTGCTAATCTTTTTAGTTTTTTGTAGAGATGGGGTCTTGCTATGTTGCCCTGGCTGGTCTCAAACTCCTGGTCTCAAGAGATGCTCCTGCCTCGGCCCTCCTCACTCTTTGGAGAGTTTTACCTAATTGTCTGAAAGTATTTATGCTAATTTAACCAGCCTCTCCTACTATGAGTATTTGCAATTCTAAAGGATGCAATTAGAATCTTTGTAACAATTGTGTAAATATTTCCCAAGGGAAATTCCTGCAATGCAATTCCTGGATTAAAAGTATGCAGGTTTTTTTACACCAGCCCCTTATGCACTCCTACATGACATTTTTCAGAAGCACATTTTCCCATACCCTTAGTAATGCTGGGTGAAAAGTGACTGATCTTTATGTCTCTCTAAGCATATCACCAATAACTCACTGCCTCCCATTACCACTATCCACGTTTCTCCTAGAGCTTGCCTTTTGGGTCCTTCCCAGGACCAGCTGATGTCTTTGAAGCCTGGGAGTCCTTTAACCACATTGGCTCTTAACCCTTTAGCATGGATACCATCCAATTCATTCTCTACCCAGTTCTTAGTTTCAACTCTGTTCTTCCTTAGTTTCTGGTCTTGATGTACTGCAAAACAAAACAAAAAAACGGCCTCTCCTATTCTAGTATTAAAACTTAAATTCAAGATGTGGTCCAAATATTCATCTATATTTTCTCCCAAGTCCTTTTAAAATGTGCAAGCCTTTGCTCCATCAGATATTTTATACATGGCACGAGACAGAAAACTGTGACTGGTTGGGGCATGGTGACTCACGCCTATAATACCAGTACTTTGGGAGGATGAGGTGAACTGATCACCTGAGGTAGGGAGTTCAAGACCAGCCTGACCAACATGGAGAAACCCTGTCTCTACTAAACATACAAAATTAGTCAGGTGTGGTGGTGCATGCCTGCAATCCCAGCTACTCAGGAGGCTGAGGTAGGAGAATAGCTTGAACCCAGGAGGCAGAGGTTGCAATGAGCCAAGATAGGGACACTATACTCTAGCCTGGGTGACAGAGGGAGACTCTGTCTTAAAAGAGAAAAAGAAAAGAAAAGAAAGGAAAACTGTAATGTTTTCACCCAAAACCTTTAGATTATCCTTTTGCCAAGGTTGAAGCACTATCGTTGTTACCTGTCTAAATTCCCATGTGTGAAGGTGTCTGCTACGTAAAACTGTCTTTTCTCTTCCATTGATTCACATCATCCTGCTGCAACTGACCTGCCCTCATTTCTGACTGCTTTTTAAATGTTTAAGGAAAGTCCGACAATCAATCTTTTTCTCCCAAACTCCGTTATTCTCACCCATGTGTTCTGTCACATGAACTTTATCAATTTATCAAGTTCCTGCCAAAAGTTATAATTCCAATTGGAATTTTATCTTACATATTAATTTGGAAATGACAAGCCTCCTCACCTTGTCATTAGCCATCAGAGTTTACTTTCTTCATGAAAACAGCAGACATGAAATGGGCAATAATACTCTCTTCTTCTGCCTCCCATCTCTACTCTTCTCTCAGTCGCGAACCACCTCCCCTCAGCTCTGCAGGAGAAAGGACTTGAATCCTGGTTCCACACAAGCTACATGGCTTGGAGCTGTTTACTCAGCCTCTGAGTTTTCCACTGAGACAGATGGCTGTTATTATTTAAGCATATAATCTTTACTTGCCATAAATTGTAGGCATTTGGCTGTTGATATAATGACTGTAAATACTTTTCAAGACAGAATGATGCCAGAGTATAACGCCAGAGTATAACTAAGCGTTCACATAAAGGTTTCATTAGATCAATGGACAGTCTATGCCAGAGTGAGGAAAATCCAGCATTATGGGGAAGGTGAACATCATTAGTTTTTCTCCATGTTTTGTTACCGGGTGAAATGCAATCCGACAGCCTTAATAGGAAAAGGCCATTTTCAGTCATGGCAGTGACTGTCTTCCCATCTGCTCATCCCCCTCTTAATGAAACTGGTACCACTTGCATTCCTCCAAAGCAACTGACTCCCAAGTTGTGATTAGATTGTTCACCAGAGATTAATGCCTATGCTACAAATATCAATAGCAATTTGTATGCTGTGAGCACTTGTCTCTAAGAAATTCATTTCAGATTTCTTTAAAACAAATTTATCTCTCAATTCTCCCCAAGAAGTAGGAAGGAGAATGCATTTACAGATGGGGAAGGAACAAAATCTTATGTACTTAATTTCCCTCCTTGTGTGACCAACATTGTGTCTCCCACTAAAACACCAGCCAAACTTAATACAAACTAAAGAGAAGGAATTTTACACAGAGTGAGGTTTTCTGAGACGCATATAAAAATAGCACAATCTACAGGCTCTAGTCCATGCAATTCAGCATGGCCTAGGACACAGAGGTTGAGTAATTGCATTTGATATTAAAATTAAGCATGAAAATTCTCAGATATTTCACTTAAAAAAGTAGGCTGAATAAATATTTCACTACTTTTGAAACTCCCATACCTTTCAGTTTTGTAATTTTAAAAAATGTAAGCTATGCTTCATCATTGAAATAAAGAGTTATTAACTACAGCAAAAATCATTTTCAACTTAACTCGTCAAAAACAGAAACTTTCATTAAAACTTGAATAATCAGCTGGGGGCGGTTGCTCATGCTGTAATCCCAGCACTTTGGGAGGTGAGGTGGGTGGATCACCAGGTCAGCAGTTCAAGACCAGCCTGGCCAAGATGTTGAAACCCTATCTCTACTAAAAATACAAAAATTAGCCAGGTGCTGTGGTAGGCGCCTGTAATCCCAGCTGCTTGGGAGGCTGAGGCAGGAGAATCGCTTGAACTTGGCGGGGCAGTGGGGAACGGAGGCTGCAGTGAGCCGAGGTCACCCCACTTCAGTCCAGCCTGGGTGACAGAGTGAAGCTCTGTCTCAAAAAATAAAAATAAAAAAATTAAACTTGAATAATCAGTATCAAACTCATGACATCAAAAATCATATTTTCAATTTTCAAGGTATATACTCAAGAAAAATTTCATTTATTGACATATATTTATATGTATGTGTGTGTGCGTGTGTGTGTGCGTGTGTGTGTGTGTATGTGTGTGTGTATGAAACCATTCTCGCATGGCTATAAACAAATACCTGGCTGGGTGCGGTGGCTCACGCCTATAATCCCAGCATTTAGGGAGGCCAAGGCGGGTGGATCACGAGGCCAAGAGATCGAGACCATCCTAGTCAACACGGTGAAACCCCGTCTCTACTAAAAATACAAAAAATTAGCTGGGCATGGTGGCGCGTGCCTGTAATCCCAGCTACTCAGGAGGCTGAGGCAGGAGAATTGCCTGAGCCCAGGAGGCGGAGGTTGCGGTGAGCCAAGATAGCGCCATTGCACTCCAGCCTGGGTAACAAGAGCAAAACTCTGTCTCAAAAAAAAAAAAAAGAAAAGAAATACCTAAAACTGGATAATTTATAAGGAAAGGAAGCTTAATTGGCTCACAGTTCTTCGGTCTATGCAAGAAGCATGGTGCTGGCTTCTAGAAGGAATTCGGGAGTAGCACATCCCGTGGCAGAACAGGAGGAAGACAGAGAGTGGTAGGGAGAGGTGCCACACACTTCACGGGAGCAACCAGATCAGATAAGAACTCACTCACTCACAGCCCTGAGGACAGCACCGAGCCATGCAGGAGTCCATCCCCAAGACCCAAACACCTCCCGCCAGGCCCCACCTTCACAATGAAAATTACCATTCAGCATGAGATTTGGCAGAAACATGTACTAAAACTATATCCAAGGTTTTCAGATGTTTAACATTTTTTTTAATTTTGAAAGAAAAATAAATTCATAAGAAGTTATAAAAAAGTTGTACTGGGGGTTCCATACCCAGTTTTCCCAGTGTTTACATCCTGTATAACTACAGCACAATATCAAAACGGGAACGTGATATTGGTACAATCCACTGCCTCATTCAGACTTCACCAGTACTGCATGCACTTATTTGTGTGTAGCCACATGGGGGCAGGAACAGTGATAGGTCTAGGCAATTTTACCACATGCACAGACTCCCTGCAGCCTCAATCTCCTGGGTGGGCTCAGTTTTTTTCTCACATCACAAGGCTCCTGGTGCCACCCTCTTTACCCACACCAGTCCTCCACGGCCTCCGCCATCTCTGATCACCGGCAACCACTAATGTGTCCTTTTTCTCTGTAATTTTATTTCATCAATAATTAGGTAAATAAAATACAGTGTGTAATCTTTACTCTTAATAAGCACAATTCCATGAGCTCCATCCAAGTTGGTGCATGTATCCTTTTTTTTTTTTTAACTGCTGAATAGAACTCCATGGTGTGGATGCACAATAGTGTGTTTAATGATTCACCCACAGCAGTAAATTTAGTTTGTTTCCAGCTTTTTGTGTGACTATTGGTTTTCATTCCTCTGGGAAAAAAAGCCAGAGTGCAATTGCTGGGTTGTGAGGTAACTGCAGATTTAATTTTATGAGAAACTGCCAACTTATTTTCCAGAGTGGCTTGTGATTTTCTAAGTTCCACCAGCAATGCAGGAGTGATGCAGTTTCTCTACGTTCTAGCCAGCATTAAACAGTGTCATTTTTTTTTTTTACTATTCTCATAGCCATTCTGATAGGTGTTTAGGAATATCCCACCGTGACTTTTTTGCATTCTGCTAATGGCCGATGACATTTGAACATCTTTGCCTGTGCTTATCAGCCATCTGCATGACATTCTTTTCTGAAATAGCGCATATCTTTTGCCCATTTTCTAACTGCATTGTTTGTTACTGCTGAATTTTGAGAATTCTTTACATACTCCAAGTTCTTTGTCAAATGCATGGTTTGGAGATATTTTTCCTAAGTGTAAAGAGTCTTTAGAGTCTTTTGCAGAACAAACGTTTTAATTTTGATGAGGTCCAGCCTACCAATTTTTCCTTTTGTGAAACATGCTTTTGGTGTTAAATTTAAGAATTCTTCTGGCCACATGTCCTAAAAATGTGTTTTATGTTTTTTTCCGAAGCTTTACATTTTAATTTAAGTCCATTTTTCGTGTGGATTTTGTGTAAGTCTGAGGTTTTTTTGTTTTTTGTTTGTTGTTTTTTCAGATAGAGTTTCGCTCTTGTTACCCAGGCTGGAGTGCAATGGCGCGATCTTGGCTCACCGCAACCTCCGCCTCCTGGGTTCAAGCAATTCTCCTGCCTCAGCCTCCTGAGTAGCTGGGATTACAGGCATGCACCACCATGCCCAGCTAATTTTTTGTATTTTTAGTAGAGACGGGGTTTCACCATGTTGACCAGGATGGTCTCGATCTCTTGACCTCGTGATCCACCTGCCTCGGCCTCCCAAAGTGCTGGGATCACAGGCGTGAGCCACCGCACCCGGCCTGTCTGAGGTTTTCGGTCAAAAGCATTTGCCCATCACCTTGTTATAAAGGCACTGTGCTGAATTGCTTTGGAACCTCTGCTGAAAATCAGTTGGGCATGTTTGTGTGGGTCTATTTCTGAATTGACTATTCTATTCCATTGATTACTGTGGTTACGTAGCCAGCATAATCACGGTGCAAAATGTTCCCTCACAGCGTTTTCTTCCTTTTGCAGATTATTTTAGCTATTCTTACACATGTGACTCAATATAAATTTTAGAGTATGTTTGTCTATGTGTACAAGAATCCCTGCTGGGACTTCGATAGGATCTGCATAAAAGCTACAGATAAAGATTTGAGGAGAGCTGACATTTTACTGCAGTAAGTTTCCAATTCACGAAAACAAGAAGTTTCTCCATGTAGTTAGGTCTTCTTTCATTTCTTTTAACAGCATTTTGTAATTTTCAGCATACAGTTTCCGTACATGTTTTATTAAGCTTATGCCTCAGTACTTCATTTTCTTGGAGTCATTCTGAATGTTACATCTTTATTTTCATCTCTGTTCCGACGTTTGTTGTTAGTATATAGATGTGATTTATTTTTGTGTTGATCCTGCATCCTGTAATCTTGTTTAATTCACTTATCAGTTCCAGCAGTTTCTATATAAATCCCTTCAGTTTTTTAACGTGGATAACCATGCCAATCAGACAGAGACTGTTATAGTTCTCCCTTCCCAATCTGCATGTTTTCTGTTATCGTCTGCCCTTTACCAAAGCAGCTAGAATGAGAGGGATGAAAGTGGACCTCCTTGCCTTGTTCACAATCAGGGAGACAGTATCCAGTTATTCACCTTTAACTATAAGATGGCTGTAGGATTTCTGTAGATTCTCTTCATAAATTGAGGTAATTCTCCCCTATCCTTAATTTGCTAAGAATTTTTATCATGAATGGGTACTGTATTTTCCAAATGCCTTTTTTTGTCTACCATTTTTCTTCTATAGCATATCAATAATGTGGATATACTGGTTGATTTTCAACTCTGGATCCAGACTTGCACACCTGGAATGAATCACACTTGGTTATGGCATGTAATTCCTTTTGAAATATTGCTGGCTTTCATTTGCCAACATTTTGTTCAGAATTTTTGTGCCACTGTTCTTATGAGATTTTGTTCCCTGATTCCTTCAGCACACTCTTTTCTGGTATCCGTGTAATACTGGCTTCATAAAATTAGTTAGTAACGGTTCCCTCCTCTTCTATTTTCTACAGGAGACTGCATACAGCTAATATTAATTCTTCTTTAAATGTACCACAGAATTCTCCAGTGAAATTATCTGGGCCCAGAGATTTCCTTTTTGGGAACTTCTAATTACAAATTCAATTTCTTTAGTCATTAATGGACTATTCAGATTCTCTATTTCATCTTGGGTACATTTTAGTAACTTGTAGTTTTTAAGGAATTGGTCTATTTTTTTCTAAACTGCTTAATCTATATGTGTAAAACTGTTCAAGATATTCCCTTACTTTCTTTTGAGCGTGCGTGCGGTGTGCAGCAATAGCTTCTGTTTCATTCCTGACATGGATGCCTTTCTCTTTTTATTTTTGTCCAAGGTTTATCAGATTAATTGCTTTGGAGGGCAAGATAAAAATTTTCATCAGATCAATTTTCTCTATTGGTTTTTGTTTTCAATCTCATTTATTTCTGTTCTTATCTTTGTAACATTTTTACATTTGCTTGGTTTGGGCAGGAAGCAGTGGCTCACGCCTGTAATCCCAACACTTTGGGAGGCTGGGGTGGACAGATCACTTGAGGCCAGGAGTTTGAGACCAGCCTGGCCAGCATGGTGAAACCCCATCTCTAAAAATACAAAATGTGGCTTTGCGTGGTGGTGTGTACCTGGATTCCCAGCTCCTTGGGAGGCTGAGGCAGGAGAATCACTTGAACCCAGATGGTGGAGGTTGAATGAGCCGAGATAGCATCATTGCACTCCAGCCTGGGCAACAGAGCGAGACCAGGTCTCAAAAAAAAAAAAAAAAAAAAAAAGAGAGTGAGCAAACACCATCTGCTTGGCTTGGGTTTACTTTGATCTTTCTTGAATAGTTTTTGAGGACTTAAATTTGAGAGTTGTTTTTTTTAAAATTTAAGCTTTCAGTGCTACAGTTTCCCCCTCAGCACTGGTTTAACTGGGAAGTCCTAATTTTGACATGCTGCATTTTCATTTTCATTCAGAACTATGTATCATGTTTTGAGACTTTCTCTTTGACTTAGGAGGACTTAAAAGTTTACTGTTTAATTTCCATGTGTTTAGTGACATAGTGTTATCTTTCTGTCACTGATTTCTAGTTTGATTTCATTATGCTTAGAATACATGAACTGTATAACACCAAGATTTTAAATGTACTGGGGTTTGTTTAAGACGCGGGGTATGGTTTATCTTGGGAAATGCTCTTTGGGCAGATGAAAATAATGTTTATTCTTCTTTTGTTGGGTAAAGAGTTCTATAAATGTCAATCAAATCCTGTTGACTGATGGTGTGGTTTGGTTCTTCTGTATCTTGGGAGCACATCCTCCTGTTTCTACTGAGCGGTGGGTGAAAGATTAGCTCCCAGCTTGACTGCTGAAACCATGAGGAGGAAGTGCATCCAGCTTTTGGTTGGTGTTTGGCTGGAGTAGGGTAGGCATTATCAAAAAGGATTCGGTGCTCTTGGGCTGTCTTTCTCCTGGTCCTTTGGCCGGGGCTTTCTTTCGAGATGTTTGTTTGTTTGCTTGTGTCTGCTTGTGAGCAGTGTCACATGGCAGACTTCCCAGAGCAGTATCTGGGATGTGTGAAAGGCAAAAGGAAGACCTAAGGCACACAACGCGGCATCTCTCCTCAAGTCCTGAGGCAGGCTGCCTTTCTCTTTCAACCTTTAGATTCTTCCTGTGTTCATGTGTTGTGTTATGGCCAGAGCCTTTATATTCAGGAGGAAGGACCTGGGAGGAATGACACTATTACATCTTGGCCAGAATTCAAAATCTGTTTAGAAAATTTTTAATGGTTTCTATTATTTCTTCCATCTCTTCGTCCCCTGTGTCTTCATGCCTTTGATTGTATCCCTGCTTCCAACAGAAAGAAGGCTGGTAAATTAAAGGAGTTGGAATTCAAATCAGTCCCTGTTGCTACTTATTAGCAACTCTAGGAGAGGTTCAGTGAAGGAAGAAGTTGAAACTACTTACTAAAATGAGGTTTTCAATAAACTGTGGGTGTTAATTATCCATTCAACCCAAGCCCTCAATTAGCAGTAGTGGAATACGAAGGCTTAGACCCCATTCAATATCAAGATACTGCCCTTCCAGTGCTTTCTAGATGAACTGCTCAGGAGATAAGGTATTCCCTACTCAAACTGAGAAACTGTATGATATCATGGAAATGTCCATTTTTGTTAGGAAAGTATACATTATGCTTTAAAAACTTTCTTTGCTGTGTGCCTAGCAAAGGAACCAGCAGACATGGAACCTATCTTCAAGGCATGCTCAGTTAAATAATAAGAATCAGGCAGAATACGCAGAGACAAGTGAATTAAGATTAACTAAAACGTGTTTACATTACATTTAACTGATTTTGAAGAGAAAAGTTAATGCGAGAAGCTGCTTTAGAGTAAAATGGTTTTATTATTAAATTGAAAAAAATGGAATTTCATAAAATGCTCAACTCATAAATGGTAGAAAACTGCCAGAGATATGAAAGCCTGCAAAAACCTGTGACGCAGCTAGGAAGCGAAGCAGTCAAGGTAATGCTGTTATATTGAATGAATAACAAAAGTACATTTTTTTGCTACTTACTTAATGAAACTCAGAAATATGAATTATAGACATTTTGCCAAACTTATTTATTTTCAGATTTCATTATGACATAATCATAGTGTGTTTATTCTTAAGTCCCTAAAATAACAAGGCAATATTTGGCCCTTTTTTTTCTCTAAAATTATGTATTATAAAGTACAATTGACATTTAGGAATAGTGAAATCTCTAGATTTTTATAATCTTTCCAGATAACAAAAAATTGAAGAATTGCTAATGCTGAAACATACGTAATGCATTTTTACAAAACTTCTTCAAAATCTATTTTGTATTTTCCATTTTAATCAACTTGGGGGAAAAACGGTGTTTGATGATAAGGCTATCTAGAATTCACAGGATTCCTTCCTTTCTTTAACAAAGCATATTTTACAATTCATGTTAATCAAATATTTAAAACAATAACCTTTTAATCATCAACTGGCAACAATTTCATTGTGGAAATTCAAAGCAGAGAGTCTCAGGAATGTGTCCAGAACAATTGCAGAGGGAAAGCTGCGTTGTTGCAAACATTACAATTTCCGCTCCTGGAACACAGCCCAACAGTAATAATAGGGCAGTGATGACATTTCCTTCTGTTATAAAGGGGCTCTCTAGACACAGAAGGTCATGAGCTAAAGGATCTGAAAGTAACCACCTCCACTGCCTCCTCATGATTCAGAATTTGACATTAATTTTCATCATATCCCATTATTACCAAAGCACCCTTAAAAATCATTAATATAACTCATTACTACTTTTGGTAATGAGGGGTTCCTTATGTTGGGGGACCCCTCATAAAGGAGTCCCTTATGTTGCTGTTAATCCATCATTCCAGTAAATACATTTTGGTCCAAGCATAAATCATGCCTTCATTTCTCTAGATTTCATATTGCCAAATTTGTTCCTTTCCTAGCTAATTTCAGATTTTTATTTTTAGGAATAAAAGCCATGTTCTTACACCACACTAGCAAACCAGAAACCATATATGCACCCCTGATTTTCAGACAAACTATGTAACATAGCTTTCAATGGGTGCTTGGCAAGGAGGAAACATAAGCTAATATATGAAAAATATAGATTTATCTAAGGTGGCATTCCTGCCCCCCCACAGAAATAAATTGTTCTATGTGAAAAAGCATGCTTTCAAACATTTAAAAAGTCAACAACCTAGAGTTATTTAACTAGCACACCAACAGCCTCCTAAGAGCTTCCTTCTGTCTTTTCTTTCTGGTTCTCCATGTAATTACGGTACCTAAGAGAAGGGTGATTAGCAATTAGCAGACACGGACAGACTTCCTGCAGACTCTCAAAATTTCAGAATTCCTTCTGCATCGCTGATCACTTGCTCTCCTTAATAAGTGTTTTTCATTTGTATTCTTAATCTATGAATGAAAAACTGTACATATTTATGATGTAGCACATCAGACCTTGATGTGTGGACATGCTGTGGAATGTTAGTCACGCAGGCAAAGCAAACTCATGTTCACTAAACACACCTTCGGTGAAGTTGCCTGAACCCAGTTGGCGGAGGTTGCCGTGAGCTGAGATCATGCCACTGCACTGCAGCCTGGGTGACAGAGCAAGACTCTGTCTCAAAAAATAAACAAACTAACAAACAAACAAAGAATTCAACTGTTGGGGCAGTTCAGCCAAGCAAAGAGATTGGCCAGTCTCTTTCCAATACAGATACTTTCTGTTCGCCTTATGAAGATTAAAAAAAAAAAAAGAATCTAATGGAGAGGAAGCTATCATTTTGGAAAGTAGACAGTAAATGTGGGTTCAGGACCAGCCAAATATAAAGCATTCATAGAGAGGTGATTCCTGTGTGGGGGCAGCATCTCTGCTGAGAAATACACTGGTCTGGGGCAAGGGCAGGTTACAGGTAAACCAATCTCTTAGTCTTCTGATGGAAAGAAAAGTTGAGTTCCACAACTATCAGTAAAGACGGGATGTAAGGATGAAGGCCTTGAGGACAGATGTTCTGGGTGGTGAAGACAATGCAGATTAAATAATGAATGTATTTACTAGGAGACATTTTGTAATCACAGAGCATTTTTTCCTAGTGGTTGGGCTTGCTTTGGACCTTTTCTCGTGTAAGATTTATTGTGGAAATTAGAATTTGTCTAAATTCATCCACAACGATGACCTGAATGTGTGTGTTCTATTCCTCACCTATCAGAATATCAAATATATTATATATATTTTTTTGAGACGGAGTTTCGGTCTTGTTACCCAGGCTGGAGTGCAATGGCGTGATCTCGGCTCACCGCAGCCTCCACCTTCTGGGTTCAAGCAATTCTCCTGCCTCAGCCACCTGAGTAGCTGGGATTACAGGCACGCGCCACCATGCCCAGCTAATTTTTTGTATTTTTAGTAGAGATGGGGTTTCGTCATGTTGACCAGGATGGTCTCGATATCTTGACCTCATGATCCACCCGCCTCAGCCTCCCAAAGTGCTGGAATTACAGGCTTGAGCCACCGTGCCCAGCCTCAAATATATTATTAAAGTCAATTTTAATATAAAGCCAAATTATGTATTATTTTTTACTATTATATAAGATCATGTTGAAACAATGGCAATATTAAGAATATTTGGGGTTTAACTCAATTTCACTTTGCATTCTAATGCTTTGTGGGCTACAGTTGTTTTCCCACTTACTAATAGAAATTGATTCTAGAAGTATAGATACAGAACATTCTTGGACAATTCAATAAAAGCCTAAAGGGAAAGATCTTTTCTTGAAAGCTACTTGGTTACACGAATCAAAAACCTTAAAAAAATATTCATACCATTTGACTCAGTAATCTTATTTAGTGAAATGTACCTCAAAGAAATAATTCATAGTTCAGCATACAGTAATTTATGCACAAGGATATTCATCAAAATATTGTTTAGTCAAAGCAAATCAGAGCAAGTAATCTAAATGCCCAACAATAGAAAACCACTAAGTAAAACGTATCATTCAGCTAGGCAAGAGAATACTACACAGACCTAAAAGGAATGTAAAACATACTTGATAGCACAAGCACACCTATAATATAAAGCTACAGAGAAATACGATAGTAACTTGTATATACAGTGTGTAAGTAATAGTGTATATATATTAAATGTGCATGAAAAACTAAAAGAAATACATCCAAATGTATTCACATATTATAAAATTTTCTTCATGAGGACTTTTTTTAATTTTGGAAAACAACAGATACTACTTTGTAGCAGTAGTAAGAGTGTAACGAGCACCAAAACTCCTAAATAATGATCTTACTAACTCCACATGCGTCTTCATTTCACAATTTATATCTACAGAACCGGCTGAGCGCAGTGGCTCACACCTATAATGCCGGCACTTTGGGACACCAAGGCAAGTGGATCATTTGAGCCCAGGAGTTCAAGACCAGTCCAGGAAACATGGTCAAACCCCCTCTCTATTAAAAAAGAAAAAATAATACAAAAATTAGCCAGGTGTGGTGGTGTGCACCTGTAGTCCCAGCTCACTTCAGCTTCAGGAGCCTGAAGTGGGAGGTTCACTTGAGCCAAGTAGGCAGAGGTTGCAGTGAGTCGGGAGCACAGCACTGCACTCCAGCCTGGGCAACTGAGCAAGACCCTGTCTCCAAAAATTTTTTTTCAAGTACAGAACACTCCTCACAGGTAGATAGTTCCCACACCTGACGCAATGTTAAAAAATATAAAAATGTAATCTCATATATGTGTTACGTATAAAGTCACATACGTGCTATGTATAAAAACCCAAGGGTGTGCAGATCATTTATAGAGTTCACCGCTAAGTGAAGGAGAATGTCGGCCTCACAGCTTTTCAGTTAACCACTCTCCCTCCTGCCTTCCTTCCTCCCATCACATCTGAACAGAGCGAGCATCTAAGCGTCCTGTAAGTTTGTGGCTCTGAAAACACCTGGAGATTCTTCTACACAGCTCCTTGCAGGTTGTAACCCTCTTAGAAACTACGTGCCCAACGTGGCTGCCACCAGAAGGATCATGGGCTGCATTTCACATAGTCAAAACCCCCCAGCAGTTTCACTTTTATCAGGGATAAACATACTAAGAGCTTAACTAAACAGAATTTAATTTTGGGCACAGTATCGACTGCTACCTTCTGACGAAACACAGCAAGATATCCAGTGTCCCAAGTATTTAAAGAAACAAAACTCCTGTTCCTTACACCAATTTTACCACGTTTTGCTATTCATATCCCACCATGGTTCCCCTGGGTCTTTCCTGGCTTCTATTCTGCTGTGGGCTGAGTGTCGGCTCCCCAGGCCAAGTGCCCAGCAACTCATCCCTCTCTTCACGCCCGCCCTGCATCCAAGGCCCAACAGTGTCCCAGGAGCTGTAATTATTCATTCTTCACACATTCCTTGCCCTCACGCTCAACTGCTCACTCACTCCTGGGCTCAAATCAAACATTCTCTTCATAACTTTAACGTGGCCTTGAGGACTTACCAGCATTAAAGGTCAAACTTGCCAAGTTTGAACACGGTCACAAAAAAGGTGGAAAACTGCAAACTATCAACATTTGGATTTATGTGGCTGGACACTTCATTTAGTTATAAGACTGGTTATATTGGCCAGGCGCGGTGGCTGAAGCCTGTAATCCCAGCACTTTGGGAGGCCGAGGTGGTTGGATCACGAGGTCAAGAGATCGAGACCATCCTGGTCAACATGGTGAAACCCCGTCTCTACTAAAAATACAAAAATTAGCTGGGTATGATGGCGCATGCCTGTAATCCCAGCTACTCAGGAGGCTGAGGCAGGGGAATTGCCTGAACCCAGGAGGTGGAGATTGCAGTGAGCTGAGATCGCGCCATTGCACTCCAGCCTGGGTAACAAGAGTGAAACTCCGTCTCAAAAAAAAAGAGTGGTTATAACAGATTTAAGCTGCCTCTTACAGCTGAAGTATTTGGAAGGAAGGAGACAGCATGAGAATACACTAGTCAACACAGAGCAACTAAGCTAAAAAGTCAAGTCACAGAAGAGAATACAACAGGTTCTTATTCAGTGATATGACATATTTTGAAAATTAAAAAAGGAAAAGTTCACTGTTTTGCCTCCTTCCAGCTAGTTCTCACTATTAACCTACAAATTGCAAGGTGCTTTGATAAGCGTAGAATTTTAAAAATCTCTCTCTCTATAGCTTACTTTGCACTAACCTGTTAGAGTAAGCATAAATTAGTTAACAGCACTTCACTGTGAAGCATCAAAAGGAGTGTTCTGCCATGCATACTCACAAAGCCAGTCCCTCACAACCCCTCATCTCAACAGGCTCCACTATCAGTATAAGGCAAGTCTAACAGGTTTTGTTTTATATCTCAGGGTTTTTGTTCTGATTGTTGTTTTGACAGTTTCCTTTATAATGCAAGTAGCCACACAGAAAAAAATCTCTATAGAGGTGCAATCTGGAAACACTGATGCTTTTGTGATTAATACACAGAAAATGGTTTAGTATTGTGTAAGTCTGATGCGTGAGTCCCTCCTCCTCTGGCTGAACTGACAGTTCCTGTTAAAACGGTAGCATGAGCAGGTTCTGATTTTTCTGTTTGCACATTATTGCATAATCAAATTTAGTCTTGGGCAAAGGTTGGCATATTGGGAAATTAGATGTCAATTAATAGAGGCTTGCTTTCCTGTCAGCCTTTGTTCAACAAATTCCATCTGCTTTCCTCTGAAGGACGTGGGAGAAGAGAATCTTCCTTAATTGTTTTAGAAACTCAGAGATGCGATAAAAGGAGAAAAAATGCTGAGCCAAACAGACTCATGCGGTATCCAGACTTGGAGAGAGAAACCAGCAGGTAAAGCTATCACTGCTCATCTCCTAAGGAGAGATAAATGTCATTCAGGCAGGTAGCTGAGAACCAGTGCAGGGCAATCTGCCCCTTTAATTGACTTTTTCTTCTTAATCTCAAGAAACCAACCAATGCCCACGATCTATACCCACCCGCCAATTCTCAGAGGTGATTCTACCCCAGGTGTGCTAATTTGGTTACACTTAGAACAAAGTGCATTCCCTTTGAGCATCTGAACTTTGCAAGAAGCAGCCGTATTTCTCAAAGAGAAAAAGAAAAAAGAAAACCTTAAGTAACATATGTGGCACCACCACTGTAGACGTATTGCGTCAAGGTGGTGAATTAGAGCAAATCACTTATTTACTCTCCTTACATTAGCATTTCCCTACCCAAACGTTAAATCCCTTACCAGCAGGATTTCATCTGCAGCAGAAAAACCTAAGTTAAACACTCGGAAATTTTTTGTGGGCTTCACCGACTACTTCCAAGTTTGGGACACATTCCACATTTGGCTCTATATAATCCTAATCCTGACTGGGTAGTTTCCTAAAACTTAATAATTTGCATAGCTATCCTTTTGCTTATGACAGAATACAATTAGGCAATCTTCCTGGTATCTCTGCAGACTTCTGGTACAGGCAGACCGAAGCCTTGATCTCTACACCTGCAGTGGTTTAGCTTGGACTTTATGTATATAAAATTTTTTATTAATAAGACTAGGACTCAGGCGGGCACAGTGGCTCACGCCTGTAATCCCAGCACTTCGGGAGGCCGAGGCGGGTGGATCACGAGGTCAAGAGATCGAGACCATCTTGGTCAACAAGGTGAAACCCCGTCTCTACTAAAAATACAAAAAAATTAGCTGGGCATGGTGGTGCACGCCTGTAGTCCCAGCTACTCAGGAGGCTAAGGCAGGAGAATTGCCTGAACCCAGAAGGCGGAGGTTGCGGTGAGCCGAGACTGCACCATTGCACTCCAGCCTGGGTAACAAGAGTGAAACTCCATCTCAAAAAAAAAAAAACTAGGACTCAAGAAAAAAGTAGAATATGGCAAAATATTATTTTGTGTAGAGATGCCATAATTGAGATCTTAGCTTAAAATTATCTTCATTAAATGCTGGCTCCTCACCCCACCTTGGCCAAGTACAGCACTGCAGAGGACACTGACCACACCCCCACCCTCTTCCTTTTGGTCTGGCTTAAAAACTCAAAGAATGTTAAAATTACGTTACTGAAAGGCCACCAAAGATTCAAAGATGTTGCATGAATTAAATGTATGTAAAATATTCTAAAAACCTGAATAAGGACAATTTGGTACCCAACAGCAAAAACTAAGGTATTTCTCTATTGGATGGTTCTTTTTAGGTAATAATGAAAATATTATGCTTTGGATATAAGAGAAATATTTTAATAGCTCACTGAAGGTTTTATTCACAAACTAGTAATTCTAAATTTGGACCAAAAACACTAATGCAGCTAGGTATGAGACCTGAAAATGAACATTGATTCAGATGTTAAAGCCCAGCTGTTTACATACAAAGCATACAGGCTCAGAGCATACAGCAAAGGGAACCTGAAGACACAGTTCCCAGGTTCTACACCCACCATGCTTTGACAACAGGGTTGCAAGCTGCCAGAGAAGACTGGCTCCGGGCCACTGGCCACCACCTGGACAACCAATTAAACCACATGCGCTATCAAATGACAAGAAGCAGCGGTCTGTGTAAAGCAAATAGAAGGTCCCCTTAAGTTTCAAACAGCTCGGGGACTCTAAAAAACACAGAAATGAGAGCTTTGAGGCAACTCAAAGAACATCCATTCCAGCACCCTCATTGGAAAGATGATGAGACTGAGCACAGGTGAGTGTGAACGGCCTGCCAGAGTTTACACAAACCCTTCCTCGGGATCTAACCGTTCTTAGAACTCACCCTTCCCACTGCATAGGGCGAGCTTGAAAGCTAAACCCTCTATGTTCTCTGAAGGCAAAATACCCTGAAGTATGGAGGAAATTACCTAGATAATTAACATTCCAAACAGTTTATGATGATCAAGTAAAATCTGAAGCCTGGAGAACCATGTTTTATTTAGTATATTTAGTATTACTTCAAACTTTATATTTATTTTATGACAAAATGGTTCTTCGGGCATAAGGAGAAAAGGAAAGATGAATGGATGATTGATTGATTGATTAATATAGATAGATAAGCACTGTATTTCCAAAACAAGAACCCTTCTTTGAAAAACTGCATTTCTCTGCTTCTAAATGCCAACACACACCGACACACACACACACACACACACACACAGATACACACACGTAAACAAACAAAAAACCATCACAATCAGTTAACACTTTTGAATCTCTTTGAAATTCTGGATCTGCTTTCATTGACTCACCCATGATCACCAGCCTTTTACAATCCCTGAGCCAAGCACAGGTCACGTCCCAGAGATGCGTCTGCAGTGGCGCTTAATCAATATTGTCCTCTTACTGTGGTTTACAGAACACTCCAGAAAATGCATCTGCCCCTGAGCTACTGATACTGACTATTCCTGAACAGGTGTACACTCTTTGTAGAATAAAACAAAATTAGGCCAGGTGTGGTGGCTCATGCCTGTAATCCTAGCACTTTAAGAGGCTGAAGTGGGTGGATCACGAGGTCAGGAGTTCAAGACCAGCCTGGCCAACATAGTGAAAACCTATCTCTACTAAAAATACAAAAAAATTAGCAAGGTGTGGTGGCACACACCTGTAGTCTCAGCTACTCAGCAGGCTGAGCAGGAGAATCTTTTGAACCCGGGAGGCGGAGGTTGCAGTGAGCCAACACCATGCCATTGTACTCCAGCCTGGGTGACAGAGCGAGACTCCGTCTCACACACACACACACACACACACACACACGTGCGCGCGCACACACACACACACACACACACACACACACACAAAGGAATTATACAAAATTAGCCATAAGAGGAATTTTAGAAATGACTTTCTCCAGAGGAGGTCAAATACTTTCGTCACTAGAATGCTTCATGCAAACAGAATTTCATTTTATATGTAAATATGACTGACATAAAAATTAAATATTATACTATATAATCTCGATGTATATTATATAAATTACATGTCACAGTATCTGTGTATGTAACAGAATGTATTCAGAGATGGAAGGAGACTCTGTAGTGGCCTTTACCAAGGCCACCAAATACGGCCACACCCAGTGGCCTCAGGGAGCTGTATTTTGTTCTCCAAATTAAGCTACTATTGATGCCTCTCTCCTCTTCAATACACATCTCTCTCCCTCTTTATCATTTTTTTTTTGAGACAGGGTCTCTCTCTGTCGCCCAGGCTGGAGTGCAGTGGCGTGATCTCAGCTCACTGCAACCTCCACCTCCCGGTTTAAGATTATTATGACTTGGCCTCCTCAGCAGCTGGGATTACAAGCGAGCACAATCACACTCAGCTATTTTTTGTATTTTTAGTAGAGATGGGGTTTTGCCATGTTGGCCAAGCTGGTCTTGAACTTCTGAGCTCAGGTGATCTGCCCACCTTGGCCTCCCGAAGGGTGGGGATTACAGGCATGAGCCAACATGCCCAGCCCTCTTTATCATTTATTCTTATAATAGGTACAAGAAAATAAGAAGGCTTGATACATAAAAACCTCCCATCAATGTCACACGAACTGTTAATGTAAAACAAAAAAATCTTGTTTTTTTAATCAATTAATGATAATTTAATTTTCATTTAATCTTCGTTTCTGGAAAATATCCCGTCTCCTTTTTAACCAGTAGATTCTTTTTCAAAATGTTGTCTTCCACAACATGGGCACTGTCAGTTCAAGTGGGTTTGTTAATGCTGCAGTCTTCTCTGCTATTGTCATCACTATGGAAGGCATTCTGATTCAGTCCCCTGCCACACATTTCTTAAGCTGTATTCTACAAAACACTTTGTGAAGAAGTGCTAATGGAGTCCCTCATCCCTTCACAAAGAGACAATCTCCAGTCAAATCTATCTGGAAAACGTTGAATTCTTCACCCCCCATGAAGATTTACAAAATCATCAGTGTATTAAAGAACCTGACAATTCCTGCAGCAAAGAAACATCTTGTATGTGTTTGCCATCATTTCCAACATTCTTTGAGCAGAAACACTTTGATTGCAGGGCATACATTAACATTCTATAGGACGGTGTTCTCTAAGCAAGCACTGTTCTAGACAATGCCACAAGGAATGACATCTCACAGGGAACTTTGGTGACCACGGCGAAATCAAAAGAAAGAATCGGAAATGAAAACTCATTCAATGCCACATTCCAAGATACCCTCATACCAGTGAGTTAACTGCAGAATTTTTAACAGCATCAAAAAAGAATATGGCACAATCCATCCAGGCCTTCAGCAGGTATCCCCGCCCTCTTTCTGGCATACGCACTGCCTTGGAAACGCAAGGCATTTTGCAGGCCCTGCCCTGATGGTGGCCTCTGCAGCTTCAGCATATATCAATGGTGAGAATTATGCTTGGAGGACACCTGGCAGGAACTCCAACATCTCCCAAGGGTTCTTGGTCCAAAGCTTTAGAACTACTGGTCTGGGCCAGAGGGATGGCACTGCTTTCCATATTTCAGATTTTTTCATAGGGATAGGGATTTCAAATTCATAGGGATAGGGATCTTCAATGTTTAAAGCTACAGTTAATGTTATCCCTTTTTCATAGGGATAGGGATCTTTAATGTTTAAAGCTACAGTTAATGTTATGGGCTAAACACCCGAAAAAGAGAATCTCTGCAATAAAACAGTTCAAGCTTTACTAAAAGGGCCAAAGACCCCAAAAATTCACTCAACCAATATTTACCTAGCATATCCTCCACAGCGAGAACTGTGCTCTGGGACCACTCTAGTACACTTTTGACCTGATATATGGACTTACCTCTCACATAATTAGTCAGCACAGTTGGCAAAAAATAATAATATTACAATAAATTATCCAAATTTGTTTTGTTCTTTCACAACCATTTTTGGTCTGCATAGATACATACACACAGCATGGAATAATGGGTGACCCAGAAAACCTGTTCCTTCTACTGATTAAAATTAATCATTGTAAAATCTTATTCAAAAAATTAGAGTGTAAAACAACAGTGATGTGATCCTCAACTGACAAATATTTTATACACAAGTATCAAATATAATCAGGGTTATATCATTTTAAACTAGCAGAATTCTGTCATCTTTAAAGTCAATACGAAATAAAATAAAACAAATGGGCTGGGCACGGTGGTTCGCGTCTGTGATCCCAGTTCTTTGGGAGGCTGAGGTGGGTGGATCACCTGAGGTCAGGAGTTTGAGATCAGCCTTGCCAACATGGTAAAACCCCGCCTCTACTAAAATACAGAAATTAGCCTGGCATGGGGGCGGGTGTCTGTAATCCCAGCAACTGGGGGACTGAGGCAGCAGAATCGCCTGAACCCAGAAGGCGGTGGTTGCAGTGAGCCAAGATCGCACCATTGCACTCCAGCCTGGGCAACGAGCGAAACTCAGTCTCAAATATATATATATATATATATATATATACACACACACATATGTACACACACACACACACACATATACTATCATGAGTCACAGCATGTGGATTTAGCAGTTACATAAAAGGAATTTTTATTGTAAAAAAAAGGGGGATAAAATATGATGTGATGTAATCAATACAATTCACATCCACTTTTAAACGTAAATTAAGGCACATAAAGAACTGTGATGCTCTCACATCTTAACCTCATTCTTATTCATCTGAAATGTTAGTACCTCACTAACCAGCACTTACATAGGCCAAATTTTGAGAGAACACTGCAGTCCTTTCCTCTTTGTGCCAAACTTGACTCACATGCCAGTGTTTCGGATATCTGTAGTAAATGCTTCTGTGCGATGCTTAAGTTCAGCGGAGAAATGCAAAAAGAGACACACTAGCGAATGCTCACATGTGGCTTCTGATTCTGGATGTGGTCTCCTGACTACAAAGGAATGAGGGGCAAACTACATTTCAAGCTTCAGAGATCAAGGGACTCACTCGCTATCCTGACTGAATGGCACTGAGCAAATCGCTAAGGGATGAGACCTATCTTAGTCCTCGTCTTCCAAATTTTGCAGCTAGAGAATCCTCTTAATGGCTCAGAAGTAAGTTGCACTGGAAAACTAGCAAACAAAAACCAGCTCTGCTCCACGGAACTGCTGAGTGGTCAGCGGGAGGGGAAGACAAAGCCCAAATAATCCCTATACGAAAAGAACATCAAAGCTCCCCTATCATATAGGAAAGCTCCACTCGCATCTACTTTACAAGTAGAAACAAAACTTTGGGTGTACAAAGGCACCAGTGATTGGTGCTTAGACGACCCTCACCAGCACTTACAGAGGCTACATTTTGAGAGTACACTGCAATCCTTTCCTCTTCTTTCTGCTTTGAAATCAGCATAAAAGTTCCCTAGTGAAAGGAGTACCAGCCACAGAATACTTTACAGATTTTGTGATCTTTTGCTGGTGGTATTATGTTGGGTGCAATCACACAAATTATGATAAAATTCAGTCCTCTAAAGTAAACACTGGATACATACATTTAGCCTGTAAGATTCTTCTCTATCTTGAGCCCAAATTCTGAGATATAAATGTATTTCATTGGAAATTTACATAATATCACTTCCTTCATGCACTTACATATTTATTCATTTGTTTATTCTTCATTCACGTATTCCCTTCAACAAATACTGAAAAGGTACTATCAAATGTTGGATCCTATGCAAAGAACGGCTCATACAAACAGCCCTGCCTCATGGAGTGGATGGTCTAATGGAGAGAGATGGAGAACAAAGACTAAGCAAACACAGCCAAAGAATATTTAATAGAATCAGTGTTGCAGGAAAGAGTGTTTCAAGGACACACAGAATGGGAAATGCCCAATTTAGACAGCAGTGAAGGTCACTGAAGAAGATGAAGTCCCATGAGCCCCTAATGGAGCATGTTTTGTTGCCCCGTGGCGTGATGAGGCAGAAAGACCAAAGAAGGGCCGGCGCGGTGGCTCATGCCTGTAATCCCAGCACTTTGGGAGGCCAAGGCGGGTGGATCACGAGGTCAAGAGATCGAGACCATCCTGGTCAACATGGTGAAACCCCATCTCTACTAAAAAAAAAAAATACAAAAAATTAGCTGGGCACAGTGGTATGTGCCTGTAATCCCAGCTCCTCAAGAGGCTGAGGCGGGAGAATTGCCTGAACCCAGGAGGCGGAGGCTGCGGTGAGCCGAGATCGCGCCATTGTACTCCAGCCTCGGTAACAAGAGCGAAACTCCATCTCAAAACAAAAAAAAAAAAAGAAAGAAAGAAAGACCAAAGAAACAGAACCCGCTCCCAGCTTTGCCACGGAGTAAGAGTGAGAATGTTGGGGCTACTTCTGAGCCTATTTTCTCATCTAAAAAATGGAGATGAGGCTAACACCTCTATTACCTACCTCACCAGCTGATGATTAAGTTTGAAAATCGAATGTGACATAATACCTGAAGCATTTTATAAACCGAAGAATGGTGTAAAACTGTTAGTCACCAACTCCCTCGGTCACACCTCAACATGCATGACAAAAGATTTCAAATGTTTGATAGGCTTCATTTATTTATTCGAAATGTTTGGTAGTCATCAAAATGCAATGACCAGCATGCGTAAGACACAGATCCCTATGAGAAAGAAAGGTCGGTTATCCATATAAGAAAAGAAGAGTTGTCACTCATATTAGATTCTGAAAAATCAGATTCTGAATTCAGATGGTTTTCCTTGTGAAAATCAAGATGTCTGCAGTCCAAAACTTGAGCCTTTCTTTCCAAGAGATGTGACACCCTAGGAGAACTCTGCACCTGCTACTGAGCGTTTCTTTTGTTCCTGCACGCGTTTCATTAAAAGAACACTGCCCTCCTCATTAACGTCTACTCCGTTCTTCATTTAAACGGGAACCAAATCTACAAGATACCTTCATTTGGCAATTAGACCAAGAAGCAACAGTCATGTTTTTAACCTCATCTTATTTACCATTATCTAAGGAAATAAAGCAGCATATTTTATCTTTGGAGAAACCAAACGCCGGAGTAAAACGCAGACATCAGTCATAATTTGTCAACTGCAACTCAATTACCTACCAGATGTAATTCTTTAACTACATGTCAATAAGCAAATTTGCCCCATCGCTTCAAACCAAATACAACATGCCACAAGATCCCAGAGCCCAGCAGGCTCAGGCAAGGGGCAGTCCACAGCAGGACGATGCTTGTAAGATCAATTTTTTAAGAGACGTAAGATAAGCTTTATAACATCCCTGAGGGGTAAGTCAAAAAGCATTCTCTTTTTGCTCTGTATACCATACCTTCTAATATTAAACACAGGCCTATCTTCCTAAAGAGCATATTAGATAAGGTATTATTGTCAGCCATCTCTGAGGTTCATTACGTGCTTTCTTATCAGTGCCCCAGCACTGATGTATGATCATAACTTATGCATGAAACATACCGTCAGTGAAAAGTAATGTGCTCAATAAACCGCGTCACGTCCAAAAGGCAGCAACCTGGAACCAAGCACAGACACACACCCTATGCCTTACCCCTGAAGTGCCTTCCATGTAAGCAGTTTTCCAGCCCCAACTGGGTCAAGAAAACAGTCTTCCTTTCTGCTGAGTCATCCCCCAGCATGCCTTATAATAAGAGCATTAGCGCATTTCCTACCTTTAAACTGCTAATAGCAATTCATATGCAAACTCTGAATATGGCCCTGGCCTCTCCAGAAGCAATCAGTAAAGGACAGCCTGCTAACATGTGAGGACAGGTGCCCTCACTCAGAATTTCTCTGTAGAGCTCAGCCCCTCATGGTATCACTTTGGTATCAACTGTTTCTGCACACAGTGGGCATCTGGAAACCTCCGAATGAACTCCTGAGGATTAAGTGACTTGCCTGAGGCTAGAGGTTCCCAGGGACTCAACAGAACCCACAGCTCTCAATGCTATAAGGTTCTTCTTGAACACACTACCTGGACCCCAGGGGTTCAGCTCCTCCTGCCTGAAAACCCAGCCAGGGACCAGACAGGCGGTGCTCATTCAGCACTCACTGATGGCAAAGCAGCCTCTAGACACTGAAATTCGGAGAAGGAGGACTGATTGATGTGAATTTGGTCAAAGATGTCTAAAAGCTGCATTTTCCAAACCTCTAATCCTAGCTCACTCTAGCCTGAATCATGCTCTCCTCTTTGCCCCCTTCTAAAAAGGAGAAAGAAAAAATGTAAAATAATAGTGCAAATTGTGTGTGTGAGGGTGATTTTGTACATGGCTAAGACCATCCGTTTAGTAGTGATATACAGCTCCAAAGCTGCTTCTTGAAATGTGCTAAAATTATGTTCATATGCACCACACTTATTTCACAACGAGATGTTTAAAAAGTGATTTTATGAGAAGAAAATGCAACAAGTGAGGAATGAACACAAAACAGCCAGCATAATGGATGAATATGTCTCATGATAACTAAAAATACACATTTATATGTTACCCAAAAGGAACTCTAACTTTTTTAAAAAAAGAACAATAATTGATTATTTACATGCATGAAATGAAAAAAAAAGTCATGTAGTTACACTTTCCTTAGGGTGGAGTTAATTTTAATAGATTAAGCATGAAGTGTTAAAGTGCGAGTTAAATCACCGAAATCATCATCATCATCACTGGAGTCAGAATCCAGTTTTAGGTCCCTAACATCAGATAGTTAATAAGGTAAAAAGTAAATACATGTAACCTCTCCAAATTAACAGATCAAACAATGGCTCATTTTAATAAATGTTTCAAAACTCACTTAAAAACAATAAATGTTTTTAAATTTAAAATCCCTCATTTTATTATTTTTCAATATTTTATGTTTCCTATACCTGCAATACTTTCTCCACTTGTTGATCTCTTCATCCATCTACTCAACATGCTTCTCCTTTCCTGGAACGACTGGGAAGCACCAAAATTTATAGCACACACAGTAATTTTCAGCAAACAGTGTTCTTGGACATATACCATCTCACCTAAAGAAATGAATGGACTAAATCTCATTAACTATCTAGCCATGCATTATTTTTAAAGCTTATCTAAAATTTTAAAACAGGCTAAGATAAACAAGAGGGAAGTAAGATAAAACAAAATGTTCGTAAGAGTGCATGAAAGGAAACACGAAAAGATTTAGAAAACAATACAATGTAGAACTCCACTGTCCACGAAGCAAGCTATGGCAAAACCAATGTGAAATATTCAAACGTCACATCTCCTTCCCAGATTGTTTCCGCAAAACACCAGAATGAACGATGAGATCTGTGTATGTGTTTATTTGAGGTCAGAGACGTTTTGCGGAGGCGTGGTCGATGCAGGCCACCAGGAGATAAGGACTGGAGTTGATGACTGTTGAAAGCAAAAGGCAGCAGCAGCATCCCTCTTATGTAGTGTCTGTTGCTATTCTCTGCAATCACCCTCAAAAAACTCACGAGCAAATGCACACACGTCTCTCCCCGTGTTGAGATACACGTTTTTCAAAGTCCTTCTTTCGAACATTGTGAAGTTGTACTTATTTCACTAAATATAGGTTTTCAAAAATATGTTGATCAAAACCTGAGGGGGAAATTTCAAGAAAGAATCTTCGAAGATCATTTATCCCTCATTCGTTCTACCTCACCATCCTAAATCCTTTAACTAAACTAACATTTTGGCCAAAATATTCATCTTATGCCACATCTCAAATCATGTCAATTACCTGCTTTAAAACCTTTACCATTTACAGGCTTATTTCCTGAAATTATCACCTGAAGTCCTTGGCCTCCTGCAAAAGGTCCTAGGTGCACAGGGGTTTGTCCTGCTTTTCCAACTTCTTCGCTTGAATCTCCCCTTATAAATCTCATCCTGCTCATCTACCCATTCGTAACTCTGCCATTTTCTTTCCTAACCCAGAATATCCTCCTCCAAGCATGCCAGTCAGAATTCTATTCACACCCCTCACACAATTTAAATATAATTTCTTTCATGAAGCTTTCCACCCTCTTCCTAGCCAGCTTCTCCCATCCCTCCTCCTCCCTCCCTCTTCTGTCTGCCTCTATCATTTGTTTCTCTAATGGAACATGCCACATCCTACCTGTTGCTATATTTTGGAGGGAAGGAACAGAGAATATACGAGCATAGAATTAGAGCTGTCACTCGGTCACGTTGCTTGAAAACAGTGAAATCTATTCATGAGCCTTATTAATCACCTGTTGTCATATCTACTCTAAGAGTTTACAACAGGCTTAAAGTGAGACCATGTCTCTAGCTTCATAACTTACCACACTTAGTTTTGTGTGACCAGCAAGGTGATTAATAAAGCTCGTGAATAGATTTTACTGTTTTTGAGCAACGTGACTGACAGGCAGCTCTAATCCTATGCTCGTATATTTTCTGTTCATTAACTCTAAAATGTGAGTCCCTAAATGATATTTAACCATTGCTCCATTTGAGGTTCCTTTAGTAACAGGTGAAATATCATAGCTATTACCATCCACAAATATTTTAAGGAAAATCAGAATTTTCTAGAACACGATGTGACCAATCTCCTTGTGAGAGGAAGCTATTTTAAATGGCTGACATTTACATCTGCCCAATAGCCTTCGGTCTCCAATCCTACTCATCTTTAATATTTGTTTATAATTAGTGTGTGTTTACAGAGTGGGAAAAATTACTATCATAAGAATGCAAAAAACGCATACAAGTATATTATGGTATGCTGTGCATAGCTACTGGCTATGTAATATACACTTAGAGACTGATTAATACAACGGCCTTCATCTTCAATTTGTCTTTTTGTTACTGGGTTCAGAGAAAATTGAGACACTTTGATTCACAGACTACGAATTAGGCAAATATTGATGAAGTTTTTAAACGTACCAACTATCAGCATGATGCCAGAACGACTGGAAACCAAGTTTAAAAAACAAGTCCAACAAATATGTGATGGTGTTCAACAACAGACTCTCCTCCCTCCTGGAATCATCTCACCATCGTATGGCGTTCTCAAAAAGCCAAATCAATACGTTTTCTCTCCCGCTTGCTATCCTCCGACATCATAATCCACTAAATATTCAATTAACTTCTGTACTTAACTGTCTTCTCTAGAGAATGTGAAGTCCCCAACTAAGAAAATCACAGACTACAGAGTGTGGATCTTCAATGTATTAACCTGTTTCCTCAAAACCATAAAACAAACATTTTGAGTAAAACTGTTTTTATAGTACTACATAAAAAGTAAATATACATAATGTTAATTTTTATTTTAAGGTAATTTGTGCAGTCACATTCCTTCTGTGTTTCTTGCTAACCCTTTTAACTGTTATAATATTTGACTTACAAATGTCCTAAGTTATATACTTTGAAAACAGGTACATCTTAAAAACATACTGTAAATTTAAAAGCTTTAGATTAAGAGTGGTAGGCATTTTAAAATTATCTCACTATTTTAAAAAACAGTTTCACTTTATTTGTAAATGTTAGTATCTCTGTGACTTACTGCAAAGTTTCTCAAAATGTTGTCCACAAAATACCCGCTTCAAAATATTTGCAGAAGTAGTTTTAAATGCAGAGACCCCAAGACTCCAGCCTAGCTTGATCAGCATCCCTGAGAGGAACTAGCGAGCATGCATTTAAAGCAAGTTTGCCCACGTGATTCCGACGTACACCAGAGTTGAGAAGCCACCGAGTGGATCTGAAACGGTGTCTCACGGTATTCTCAATGTTGCATGTCCGAAAAAAAGTTGCGAAACGATTTCTTCCAAAATAATACTGTTTACAAATGCTCCTTCTAGAGTGTCTCTCAGCAGAAAACTAAACTAGTTCTCAAATCCCACGGCATTTCAGCCGAATTAACAAATGAGAGGGTCATCCTTCTCCTGATTTTCTGACCTCCAAAAGCATTCCTGGCAAAAGCCCGCTCCGCACCTGGGGGTACCGACCTCCGCTTTCCGCAGCTTAGAGGATCGAATCGAGTCTGCACGCACCGAAGACCCGAGAGACCCTGGGTCAGTAGCCCGCGCCTCTCCGGGCAGAGCGGCTCCCCCGAGGCCCGCCTAGGCTCGCCCTCCGGCTCTCGGAGCCCGCGGAGACCCGTCAGCACCTCGGACAGAGACCGGCTGCGCCGGCCCAGGTCTCCCAGCCCCGGAGGCCGCCCGGAAACACCGCAGACAGCCCCGGGGCACGCAGACCCCCATGTTCGCTCCCTTTCCCACAGACGGCGTCTCCTTCCAAAGCACAACAAAGGAAGCCCGAAGCGCTCTTACCTAGAACACAGGAGCCGCCCCCACACTCGCCTCCCGGCTCCCGGCGCCTGTTGCTACGGAGGCGAGACGCGAATTGGAAGCCTCGGTACTGGGCGACGGACCCTGGAGGCGCTAGGAGCGCGCGGGCGGCGGCGGGGGGCGCGCGAGGCTGGCCGGGACCCCTCCGCGGGCAGGGTGCGCCCTCCGCGGCTCCGGCTCCGGCGAGGCCCCGCGAGCCCCGGGCAGGTGCAGGGCGCCGGGCGAGCAAAGGGCCGGTGCCCGGGAGCGCGGCTCCCTCTGCGGGCCGGGGAAGAGCGGCCCGGACGAAGAGGCCTCTGGCCCAGCCCCGTGGACGCCCGTGATCCCAGACCGCGGGCCGGGGGCTCGGGGACCGCCCCGGGAGGGCACTCACCATGTTGACTTCGGAAACCATGTCGATGCTGGCGATGTCGATGTTCATCCCCACGCAGACCGGGGGACCTGCGGGAAGCGCGACACGGCATCAGCCCAGCTCCGGTGCGGGGCGCGGGCGGCTCCGAGCACGGGGGGGGAGGCTCTCGCGGATGGGCACGGGCGAGGGGCCCCCACCCCACCCCACCCACCCCGCCTCCACCCGCCACGGCCCGCGCTGCGGCCCCAGCCTCCCCCGCCCAGGCCGCCGCCACCGCCGTGGGTCGCGCTTCCCGCAGCGGCCGCGCGCAGCCCACTTACCCCCGAAGTCGGGTCTCAGGCGGATGTCGTAGCCTTTCAGCAGCTTGTCCACTGTCTCCTTCACGAAGGACATGTTCCCGGGGTCGTTCACGCTGCGGGAGGGTGGGGGGCGCAAGAACAGGGTGAGGGGCGGCGCGGCCACCCCCGCGCCCGCCACCCCGCGCCCTCCCGCGCCCGCCGGCCCTCCCGCGCCCCTACCTCTGCGCGCAGCACACCACCGCCACCAGCACCGGGGCCGAGAAGATGCCAAAAAGCCTCCCTCCCGCAAGGCCCCACATCCCTCCGCCGCGCCCCGGCACGGGGGAGGGGGCGCCCCGCCGCCGTCGCGACCCGCAGCCGGGGCTGCTCCTGCTGCTGCCGCCGCCGCCGCCGCCGCCGCCGCCGCGCTGGCCCGGAGCGGAGGAGGGCGGAGGGGGAGGGGAGGAGGGGGAGGAGCGGGAGGAGGGAGGAGGGAGGAGCACGCGCGGGCGCGGGGTGCGCGAGGGAGGAGGCCGGAGCCGGAGGCGGAGCCGCCGCTCCACGCACCCTGCCCTCCCCCTCGCTGGCCGCGGCCTGAGGCCGGGCCCCTGGGCGCTCCCTCCCGCCTCGGCGGGCGCCGCACGGATCGGAGCTTGGGGACCACGGAGTGCGGGGGCGGCCCGGGCTGGACTCGGCGAGCGGAGCCGCGGCTGCGCGGAGCCGGGCGGGGCGGTGGGTCGGCCACGAAGCCGGCTCCTCGGGGCTCCCCGCGGCCGGGCGAGCGTGGGGACCGTCGGCAGCCGCGGCGCAGACACAGGCGGCGACGGAAACGCTGTCCGCCTCCCCCGGGCCCCGACGTCGGCCTCGCGCTCGACCACCGCTCGCCGCGGCGCAGCCCGAGAGCCCCCGGGTGCAGCCCGCGCCTGTGCCCGCGGACTGAGTGCTGCCTCTCGACGGGGCCTCAGAGCGCGGGGGGCGCCCGCCTGCCTCACCTGCGGGGCTCGGAGCCTCGGGGCCCTAGGGTCCAGGACAGCCAGATGGGCAGCAGCAGCGCCAGGAGCCTGGAGCACATGGCGCTGCTCCTCCGGCCTAACATGCCGGGATGCGCCCTCCCCGCAGCCTCCGAGCATCACACGGCGACGCGGGGATCCCCGCCCCTGCCCCCACCCCCAGGCTTTCCCGCCAGACCCGTCCTCCAGCCCCTGGCGCGGCGGCCCGATTCTTCATTTGTAAGATTGGACCTTTTTAAAAAAAAAAAAAAAAAGCTGCTCCTTGAACTGCACCTCTCACCCTCGCTCCTGAACATTTCTTGGGAGCACTGAGACCTTTCTGCTCACATAGATACAAATGTAATGGATGCTTAAGAGAGGCCTGAATATGTGTGTTTTATTATCTGCAAACGGGAATCCCAGTCGGATTTAGAGATTGGATTGTCATTCCAGAGATGCTAAAACACCTGCCTTTTCTGGGACCTCCTGGAGCTGTCCGTGGTCCTTAATATAAAGCAGGGGTTCCGCTTCCCAGTGACAGGCCTCTATCCTTCGGCCGTTATTAGAAGACACTGGCGCACTGGCACGAGGACCCTGGTGTACCACTTCACACCGGGCACACCTAAGGGGCCACTCCCCCCTAGCAGTGGTCGTATATGTTTATTTAGTGAATGATCCCCAATAAAGTTTCTCTGTGCCTGGAACTTCTAATATTGAGGAAAACAGTTACACAATCCTTCTTGTAACCAACTAACAAAACCTACACATCAAGCTCGTTTTTGTGTTCTGTAGACTTCTTCAGGTTATTCTAGGACTTAATGAATGGTTAATAATAGATAACTACTTCCTTGTATTGACTCTTTTTTTTCTATGAAGCTTAAGCTTTTCTTTAACGTCATTATGTTAGTAAATATCCAAATCTAGATCCTAAATCTCACGCTGGTATCTTTCTGTGCATTAATTTTAAATATCACCGCCTTTTCTAAAAATCAGCTATTTTATTTTTGGAACAGAAAATGTGACCGCACTACCTGAATGGTGCAGAGTTAAATATAGCTCCCTAATTATTTTCTGGAAAAGTCTATTCACCACTGCTTTGCATTCAATGTCCTGTTAATGCACAATGGAATTATCTGGAAAATTACATCTGTTGTGTCACACACATGTTTGTAGTTCAGTTTATTTCTATTTGCACGCAGCTCTTTTGGAGAAATGCCCTGCTGGGGATCGTGGCTATAAAAAGTCAACAATGAAAAGAAGTTGTTTGTATAAAACCAACAACACAGCAAGAATGATCCCCTCACTACCAAGTTATATGTTCTAAGACTTGGAAAACCTCATTACAAACATTACCATCCAGGCGTGCAACTCGTCAGACCTTCTTGACTTCAACTGTCTCTGGAGCTTTTGGCTTCATCACCCCAGCTGCTGCCTCAGCACCCAGTTCTGCAAGCGTTCTGAGCAGCTTGACATGGGGACAAGCCCACATGGAATATCCGTAAGGTCTAAGATGTCACGGAATTTGCTCAGTACTCACATATATGCAATATGACATTTCAGGCAAGTTAAAAATTTGTGGGGGAGACTTTTGGCTAATGGACCGATATCCAGTGAACCAAAGAGTCTCCCTTTATTGCCTCCTAACAAATGTCCTGAGATGCAGTCGCTGTTGGCCTCTCAAAGATGATCCTGTGAGATGGACCCATCAGTTACCTCACACTTGGCAGTGGGTGGCCCACCTGTTAATGAACACTTCTCCCTGCCCTGTCTTTCCATGCCTCCATTCCCTTTTCCTTTGCTCCTGTTTTCACTAGAATCAAATACCCCAGTAACATATCATCACCTAAATTTTACCTCAGGATATGTTTTCTGGGGATCCTAGGCTGAGCTGTGAACTAATAAGCAAGTCATTAGAGGTGTCACCTAAAAGCCGGACGTGGTGGCTGACGCCTGTAATCCCAGCACTTTGGGAGGTCAAGGCAGGTGGACCACTTGAGGTTGGGAATGTGAGAGCAGCCTGTCAAACATGGAAAAACCCTGTCTCTGCTAAAAATACAAAAAAATTAGCTGGGCGTGGTAGCACACGCCTGTAATCCCAGCTACTCTGGAGACTAAGGCAGGAGAATCACTTGAACCCAGGAAGCAGAGGTTGTGCTGAGCCAAAATCACACCACTGCACTCCAGCCTAAGCAACAACAGCGAAACTCTGTCAAAAAAAAAAAAGTGTCACCTAAAATATAGTCTTTTTCTAAAGGCAAAATCAAGGAGAAAGACTGCACAGGTGTGATCAGGATGCATGGGCTTTATGGCCCTTACACACCTGCACACTACTGCTCATCACAGCTGCTGCCCAGCTTGCACCCACACCCGCAACAAAGGAGAGACATGCAGCCCGCCACCCTTCCTCCTTGCTCAGCTCCCTGCAACACAGGCGGCCGCCTGGGAGGGGTGGATAAGCACTGAACACCAGCACCCACATCCCTGTGCTCTCTTGCTTAGACAGTAATTACGTATTAACCAAATCAGCAGAAAAATATTAATCCAGTTCTTACTTGCATTCAATTTAGACTGGAAGAGAAAAAGGCTCCAGGAGTCCCACATAGGGTAATTTTTCATGGCAGAAGAAAAAGGAGTTGAATGCCATTTTGTTCATAGAAAGGTGGTTTTAAGTGGGCTGGAATAATATTTGGAGTCTCTCAAGGTAAACAGAAGGAAGGGAAGCAGATAGCCAGGAGGCATCCGGTGATCACATTACCTTATTTTTGTTGTTGTTGTTGTTGTTGTTTTTTGAGATGGAGTTTCGCTCTTGTTACCCAGGTTGGAGTGCAATGGCACGATCTCGGCTCACCACAACCTCCACCTCCTGGGTTCAGGCAATTCTCCTGCCTCAGCCTCCTGAGTAGCTGGGATTACAGGCACACGCCACCACGTCCAGCTAATTTTTGTATTTTTAGTAGAGATGGGGTTTCACCATGTTGACCAGGATGGTCTCGATCTCTTGATCTCGTGATCCACCCGCCTCAGCCTCCCATAGTGCTGGGATTACAGGCTTGAGCCACTGCGCCCAGCCTACGTTACCTTATTCTTATTTGCGCATTTTGGTTGACCCAAATGCCTTTTACCAAACTGTTTTGTTTAGTCACTCTTCTTTTTAATAGAAAGCTTGTTTCTTAAGCAGTGTCAAAGTTTTCTGGCACTAAATTTTGATGCTCTTCAAAAAAAATAATAGCTCAGGCAACTTGAGGAATCGTGCATGAAATAAAATATTACAGGTATAGTTAGCTGAGTCTCGACACGTATAAACTAGTGTGCATTTTCATTGTGCCTCAAGTTCTCTTGTAACCCTTTGACCCACAGGCAAGCTCTGACCTACACACCTTCTGTCATTATACTTGTTACTTTCATTTTTGCCTGTTCTAGGCATTCCATATAAGTAGAATGATGATATGTTATTGCACACCTGGCGTCTTTCACCGGATGTAACGTTTCTGAGATCTATCCATGGTGCTGCAGATCCATCGTTTGCTCCTTTACATTGCCAACTACTATTCCATTCACCCGTTGATGGGCTTTTCTAATTTTAGTGATTATGAATAAAGATCCATAGACAGGTCTTTATATGGACATGTGGTTTCATTTCTCTTGGACAAATACCTAGGAGGAAAATGGCTAAATCATGTGGTGAGTGTATGTTTAGTTTTATAAGGAACTGCCAAAATATTCCAATGTACTTGGAGGCTTTTGCATCTCACCCACAACGCAAGAGAAATGCAGTTGCTCCACACCCTCTCCGTTCATCTTCGTGGGTGTATAGTGGTACCCCACTGTGGTTTACATTTGGATTTGCCTGGTGATATCTGAGTAAGCATATTTCATTTACATATTGGCCACTCATATTTTCTTTTTGAAGATACAAGATTTTTGCCCATTTTAGTTGCATTCTCAGTTTTTTTATTGAGATGTAAGAGTTTGTTTTTTTGTTGTTGTTGAGATGAGTCTCACACTGTCACCCGGGCTGGTGTGCAGTGGCGCAATCTCAGCTCGCTGCAACCTCTGCTTCCTGTGTTCAAGTGATTCTCCTGCCTCAGCATCCCAAGTGGCTAGGATTACAGGTGCCTGTCACCATGTCTGGCTGATTTTTTGTATTTTTAGTAGAGATGGGGTTTCACTGCATTGGCCAGATTGGTCTCGAACTCCAGACCTCATGATCCACCTACCTTGGCCACCCAAAGTGCTTGGATTACAGGCATGAGTCACTGCACCTGGCTGGAGTTCTTTATATATTCGGGATATAAATCCTTTGTCAGATACATGTAATGTAAATATTTTCTCCCAGTCTGTGGCCTTGCTGTTTCATTTGATAGTATCTTTCAAAGAAACGATGAATTTAATTTAGATGAAAGGCAATTTGTCCATTTTTTTTTCTTTTAAGATTCAGCCTTTTGGTATTCTACTTTAGAAATCATTGTCTAATTAAATGTTTAAATTTTCTGCATGTTATTTAAAAGTTAACATTAATATTTATACCTGTTATTTGTTACTTGTTAACTTTTGTGGATGATTAAGGGCCGAGATTCCTCCATATGAAGTGTGTTAGTCAGTTCTCACATGCTATAAATACTAAATACCTAAGGCTGGGTAATTTATAAAGGAAAAGGATTAACTGTCTCACAATTCTGCAGGCTGTGCAGAAAGCATAGTGGCTTCTGTTTCTGGGTAGGTCTCAGGAAACTTATGATCACATTGGAATGTAAAGGGGAAGCAGGCAGGTCACATGGGCAGAGCAGGAGGAAGAGAGAGAGGAGAGAGGTGCTACACACTTTTAAACAGCCAGATCTCACAAGAACACACTCACCACTGTCACAACACCACCAATGGGGATGGTGATAAAGAAACCGCCCCATGATCCAATCACCTCCCCCCAGGCCCTACCTCCCACACTGGGGATTATAATTTAACATGAGATTTGAGCAGGGACACAGATTCAAACCATATTATGAAGCATGATTTGTTGAAATGTTCTTTACTTCAATCTAGTTACTTTTACATTTTTGTTGAGAATCAATTGATCTTATATCTGTAGCCACATTTTTTTACTCTATTTTATTTACCTTTTCCATCAATTTATCTAAATATATTTATACTAATCCATACTGTGTTGATTAATGTAGCTATAAAGTTAATATTGAAATAAGGTAGCATAATCCAACCAATTTTATTCTTCTCCAAAATTGCTTTGACTATGTGAGGTCTTTGCATTTTCATAAACATTTTAGAATGATCTTTTCAATTTCTATAAAGAAGCCTGAAGGGATTTTAATTTGTACTTCATAAAATCTATACATGAATTTAGGAAAAACTCACATCTTAACAACATTAAAAACTATCTTTCAATTTGTGGAAACTATATCTTTCTATTTGTTTCAATCATCTTTAACTTCTTTTTGTAAGTGCTTTGTAGATTTTAATGTAGAGGGTCAGTATTTGATTCATTAAACTTATCACTGTTATATTTTTATGCTATTATAAGTGATTTTTAAATATTTCACTTCCAATTGTATATTGCTAGTACATATAAATATGATTCATTTTTGTATATTGTCATTCCATCCTCCAGCCTTACTCAATGTACATATTTATTTATTTATTTATTTTTTGAGAAGCAGTTTCGCTGTTGTTACCCAGACTGGAGTGCAATGGCACGATGTTGGCTTACCGCAACCTCTGCCTTCTGGGTTCAAGCAATTCTCCTGCCTCAGCCTCCTGAGTAGCTGGGACTACAGGCGCACACCACCACGCCCAGCTAATTTTTGTATTTTTAGTAGAGACAGGGATGGTCTCGATCTCTTGACCTTGTGATCCACCTGCCTCAGCCTCCCAAAGTGCTACAGGCATGAGCCACTGCACCTAGCCTAGGCTACTCATTTCTTTTTTTTTTTTTTTTTTTTTGAGATGGAGTTTCGCTCTTGGTACCCAGGCTGGAGTGCAATGCCGTGATCTTGGCTTGCTGCAACCTCCGCCTTCTGGGTTCAAGCAATTCTCCTGCCTCAGCCTCCCGAGTAGCTGGGACTACAGGCACGCACCACCATGCCCAGCTAATTTTTGTATTTTTAGTAGAGACGGGGTTTCACCTTGTTGACCAGGATGGTCTCGATCTCTTGACCTTGTGATCCACCCACCTCGGCCTCCCAAAGTGCTGGGATTATAGGCATGAGCCACCACGCCTGGCCTGATGTTCATTTCTTAAAAAAAAATTTTTTTTGAGTCATATTCCCAGTCTGTTGCCCAGGCTGGAGTGCAGTGGCATGATCTTGGATCACTGCAACCTCCACCTCCTGGGTTCAAGTGATTCTTCCAGCCTCCCAAGTAGCTGGGATTATAGGTGCCTACCACCATGCCTGGTTAATTTTTGTATTTTTAGTAGAGACTGGGTTTCACCTTGTTGGCCAAGCTGGTCTTGAACTCCCGACCTCAGGTGATCCATCTGCCTTGGCTTCCCAAAGTTCTGGGATAACAGGTGTGAGCCACCATGCCCGGCCTGTACTTATTGTAACAGATTTTTTGGTAGATTCCTTAGGATTATATCCAAGAGAAAATTATGTCATCTGTGAATACAGAGAGTGTATTTCTCCCTCTTCTATGTGTAGATACTTTAAATTTCTTTTTCCTGCCTTACAGTACTGTCTGGGGCTTCCAGTACAATGTGGAAAGGAAGTGGTGAGAGTGGACACCCTTGCCTTGTTCCAATACTAGGGGAAAATATTCAGGTTTTGTCATTGCTGTTGCTTGGGGTTTTTTTTGTTTTCTGATTGTTTACCATTAACTATGGTGCTGACATCTTCCTCTTGTTTTTATTCTGTTCCCCCTCCCCTACCCTCTCTTCCTTTTCTTCCACCTCCTAGAAAAGTTAGTCCTAATAGTAGAGAAGTACGTGGTGTGTACTGGTGTGGAGTAGGGAGCTCTCAGGCCAGAGTCCAGGCAGCGTGAGAGGGCACGAAGCTTCATAGCTCGAGAAACTGAGAAAAGCACCATTTTGCATAAAAGGCTTAGTTTGAAAATCACAGCCAAAGCAAAGTAAGAAAGGCCTGGAGAGGGAGAGCCAGCCATGGATCTCAGACCAAGGAAGGCGGGCAAAGCAGCCTGTGTTTGGAATCACAGCCAAAGCAAAGCTAGGAGGACATCCCCGTGGAGGGCTGGTCTGGTTTGGCAGTCAGTTTCAGAGGGTGAGGAGAGTGTCCATGCAAGAAGCCTGCCCTGCACGAGGCTCTAAGCCCACACAGGAGGAGGAGGTCAGGCACTGGGAGGGCCAGCCTGCCACATGGAGTTCAAGTTCACACAGAGCTAGGAGGGTTCCCCCACAGGAGGGCATGCACAAGGTGAAGATTAGGAGGGCATTCATGTGGCAAGGTGACCTGTCATAGAAAAACAGCCCAAGCAAGGGCAGGAAGGCATCCACATGCTGGGATGGCCCAAAATGGGAAGTCAGAACCTGAACAGGAAGAGGACAATGCTCACAGGGAATGGAAGCAGTGGCAGCCCCAGGAGATGGGCTATGTAGTGGGAGCTTAATCAAATAAGTACATGTATTATGGGGCGTGGTGGCTCAAGCCTGTAATCCCAGCACTTTGGGAGGCCGAGGCGGGTGGATCACGAGGTCAAGAAATCGAGACCATCCTGGTCAACATGGTGAAACCCCACCTCTACTAAAAATACAAAAATTAGCTGGGCATGGTGGCGCGTGCCTGTAATCCCAGCTACTCAGGAGGCTGAGGCAGAAGAATTGCCTGAACGCAGGAGGCGGAGGTTGCCGTGAGCCGAGATCACACCATTGTACTCCAGCCTGGGTAACAAGAGTGAAACTCCATCTCAAAAAACAAACAAACAAACAAAAAAAGTAAGTACATGTATTAAGAGTAATGGATGTAGGCTGAGCATGGGGGCTCACGCCTGCAATCCCAGAACTTTGGGAGGCTGAGGTGGGTGGATCACAAGGTCAGGAGATCGAGACAAGCCGAGCTTGGCCAATATGGTGAAACCCCATCTCTACTAAAAATATAATAATTAGCTGGACATGCCAGTAGTCCCAGCTACTCAGGAAGCTGAGGCAGGAGAATAACTTGAACCCAGGAGGTGGAGGTTGCAGTGAGCCAAGATCACACCACTGCACTCCAGCCCAATAAAGCAAGACTCCATCTGAAAAGAATAAAAAGGGTAATGGAAGCCAAGATTTTCTCTGTTGGAGACGGGAGTTACAAGTACAAAAAGAGGGAAAAATAATTCCTGTGCTATGATTGCAATTCAATGCATTAGGGTGAACTAATGATTTTCAAAGTATATTTATAAATATAAATATAGACATATAGATATATGTACTTACTGTATACAGACATATACACACATGCATATATATATATATACACATATATATACATACACACACACACACACACACACATATATATATATATATATATATATATATATATATATATATATACACATACATACACATATATATTCTCTGCTTCTACCCACCAAGAGGGCCTGGGAACAGTGACAGCGCAACAGCAATGAGCACCCTCTGCACACAGTTCTTGGCCTCTCCATACTATTTTCTACTGAAAGGAACCAGAGTTACTTGGGAAAATGGATATCCTAGAGCATAAGATGGGATTGGAGCATTTGTGGCATAGCAAGGAGGTGTTGAATGATGAGAACATGTCAGAAAGACACGAAATCCAGCTTGAATGTTTTTATACTGCCTAATTCTGTGATGATTTGAGTAAAAATAAAAAATAACAATAATGAATTATAACCCAAAGGATAAAACAGGAAAATTAGAGTTCATGCACATTAACTGTTTATCATGAACAATATATTTTGATCATTAATGGTAATAAATCACATACCTTTTAAGCATATATTTCACAAAATTAATTACAAAAATAACTATAAAATTAATTATAAAGTAAAAATAGTAACTTTATAGTTTAGCTGGGCAGATACTACCTTAATCAAGAGATTGATATGAACAAATTTAAAGAATGAAATATATCAAAATTATGCATCCTATGATATAATGCAGTGAGAAGATTATTGTATCAGTTTATGGCATTTCTACAAAAATACACAAGCTAAATCCAATCATGAGGAAACATCAGAAAAACCCAAATTAAGAGAGTTCCTAAAGATAATGTCCCTATAATAATTCAAAAGTGCCAATACCATCAAAGTCCAGAAAAGACTGATAAACTAAAGTAAACCAAAGATTCAGGAACTCATAATGTATGCGTAATTCTGGACTCCATCATTTTGCTGTAAAATATGTCAGTGAGGCAACTGGTTGATCTTGAATGGGGTATAAAGATTAGCAACAATTTAAGAGTATCTGACCAGGCGCAGTGGCTCACGCCTGTAATCCCAGCACTTTGGGAGGCTGAGGCGGGTGGATCACGAGGTCAAGAGATCAAGACCATCCTGGTCAACATGGTGAAACCCCGACTCTACTAAAAATACAAAAAAATTAGCTGGGCATGGTGGCACATGCCTGTAATCCCAGCTACTCAGGAGGCTGAGGCAGGAGAATTGCCTGAACCCAGGAGGTGGAGGTTGTGGTGAGCCGAGATTGTGCCATTGCACTCCAGCCTTGGTAACAAGAATGAAACTCCGTCTCAAAAAAAAAAGAGTATCTATTTGCTGATATTTTGATAACTGTATTGTAATAACACAAGACTCTTTGTATCTATGAAACCACACTAAGAAAAGTTTTCTGTAATATTATGATGACTTTAAACTAAAAAACAGAAGTTTTCTGTAGATGCCCTTTATCACATTAAGGAAATTGGCTTCTTTTATCAAGAAAAGTATGGAATTTCATCAGGTGCTTTTTTTTTTTTGTATCTATGGGATAATCATTAATTTCCTCTTTATTCCTCTTTTTTTTTGTATCTATGGGATAATCATTAATTTCCTTTTTTTTTTTTTGAGATGGAGTTTTACTCTGTGGCCCAGGCCTAATCTTGGCTCAATGCAACCTCCGCCTCCTGGTTCAAGTGATTTTCCTGCCTCAGCCTCCTGAGTAGCTGGGATTACAGGTGTGCGCCACAGTGCCTGGCTAATTTTTTTTATTTTTAGTAGAGATGGGGTTTTACCATATTGGTCAGGCTGGTCTCAAACTCCCAACCTAGCCCACCTCAGCCTCCCAAAGTGTTGGAATTACAGGCATGTCCACTACACCTGGCCTCCTTTATTATTTTAGCATAATAATTGACATTGATTTTTTAAATGGTAGGCAATATTTGTGTTCCTAGGATACACATTGCTTGGTCATTTTGCTTATATTTTTTACCTGCTGCTGGATATGATTGTTCAATATTGCTATCAAAAATGTGTGTGCCTATGTTCATAAGTGTTTTGGTGTGTATTTGCCTTTTCTTACCTGGTTTTTGTATTAGTGCAATGCTGACCTCAGAAAGCGAGGTTCCATGTATGTTTCTTTCTCCTGTAATTTTTGAAAGGTTTTTCTGTAGGTTTGCCATTACATCTTTCTTAAATATTTCCTAGAATTCATCAATGAAACCAATGAAGTTTTAAGATTTCCCTTATTTTTAAATAATAAATGGAATATATTTTACAGACATAAGCTATTTAGATTTCTATTTCTTCTTATGACAGTTTTGTGAATTTACATAAAGTTTGTCTGTTTCATCTAACTGTCAAATTTATTAGTGAAAAATATTTATGACATTCCCTTATCATAATTTTTAAAGTCTGTAGTTAGTTGTGCTCCCACTTTCTTTTCTGATATTGGTAGTTTGTGTCCTCTTTTTTGTCTTGATAAGTCTAGCTGAAAGTTGCTTACTTTTATTCATCTTTTCAAATAATCTGCTCTTGGTTATACCACTTTGCTCTATGATTTGTTTTGTAGCTTATCAATTTCTGCTTTTGTCTTTACTATTTCCTTTCTTCTACTTTCTTTGGCTCCACTTTGCTTTTTCCTTTTGTAGTTTCTTAGGATTGAAGCTTAGATGAATGATTTTTTTAGAACTCTTCTAATGTGGGTATTGAAAGTTATATATTTCTAAACTTCAGTAGTATTCTAAAAAGTTTTAGTATGCTGTATTTTAACTTACTTCACAGTATTTTCTCATTTGATTTTTATTAGCCATAGGTATTTAGGAGCATGTTCTTTTATTCCCAAACATTTGGAAATATGCTGGACTTCATTTTGCTATTAATTTTTAATTTAATTGTGTTAGAGAACATATTTTCTACAGATTCAGTTATTTTCAATTTGCTGTGATAATATTTCTGACCTGTGCATGATTTACGTTTGTGACTATACCATGCACCCTTGAGCAGACAGGCATTCTGCCCTTTGGGGATGGAGCGTTGTCTAAATGTCAATTAGCTTAAGTTGGCTAACGGTGATGTTTGGGTTTTATGTATCTATCCTTATTGATTTTCTGTGTACTTGTTCTCTTAATTACTGAGAGGGGAATGCTGATGTGTTTAAACGTTATTTGCCCATTACTTTTTTCAGTTCGTTGAGTTTCTGCTACCTGTCTTTTGAAACTGTTATTTGGTGCATAGGCATAAAGGATTTTTATGTCTTTTTGATGAACTGTGCCTTTTATTATCCAAAACGTCCCTCTTTATTGCTGGTAGGATTGCTTGCCTGAAGCCGGCTCTGTCTTAACTTAATAACTACTCCAGCTCTCTATGATAATTTTTCCTTTTACTTCAGCTTATTTGCTTGGAGTTAAAATCTCTTTTTTGTGGGCTTCATTTGTCAGGCCAAGCTTCTTTAATGTGTCTGACAATTCCTGCCTTTTAGTCAGTGTCCAGTTCAGAGCTGTTTAATAGAAATGCAATGTAAGCCACACGATGTAATTTTTTAAAAATTTCTGTAGCCATATTGAAAACGGGAAACAAGTGGAATTAACTTTAGAAATTTCTTTGACCCAATATAACCAAAATATATTTCAACCTGTAATCAATGTAAAAATATAAATTTTAAAAAGGGCCATGCTAAATATTGAGAATCTTATTGTTTTAAGACACACCTGTGGTACACCTTCGTTTGGGATAGATTCATTTCAGGTACCCAACAGTCGCAAGTGGCTAGTGGCTCCCATTCTGCACAATGCAAATCTAAACTGTCTGTATGTAATGTCATTATTAAAGTGGTAGGGTTTAAGCCAAGCTCATTTTTTTGTTTGTTTTCTGTTGTCAAATCTGTTCAGTGCCCTTTCCCACCTTTTCCTGCCTTATAAAAAAATCAATTGGTTGAATTTTTTAGAATTCGGTTCAATGTTTACTGTGGGATTATAAACTATGCCTTTTTTAGTGTTTAAGGTTTACAACATTCAACTTTAAGTACAGTCTAGTGTCAAATACTGTAATTCTCTTGAATGTGTAAAGCAAGAACCTCACCACAGCGCAATTCTACACCCCAAAATTATGTGCTCTTTCCTTATATTTTACTTTTATACATGTTAAAATACCATAACACATTGGTATTGCTATAAATACCTTTCAAGAAATCTTTTAAATTAAAATAATTCTCTACATATTTGCTGTTCTTATTACTTTTTAGTAAATAAGCAAATAAGTAATTTGACTTATTACTTTATAGATACACATGTTTTCATCTGATATTATTTTCATTTTGTCTAAGGAACTTACTATACATTTCTTTTAGAGCATGTCTGCTAGTGACAATTCTAGCTTTTGTTTGACAGAAAATCTAGTTTGCCTATATTTTCATGAGATTATTTTGCTAAATATGCAAGTCAAAAAGTTGAGAGACTCTCTTTTAGCACTTTAAAAATAGTATTCCTTTGTCATTTCATAAGAAATTAGTAAAAATTTCTTGTGTATTTCAATAAGAAATTAATAAGAATGTATTATCTCTGTCCTCACATACATTTATTTTTTTATTTTTTTGAGACAGAGTTTCGCTGTTGTACCCAGGGTGGAGTGCAATGGCACAATCTCGGCTCACTGCAACCTCTGCCTCCTGGGTTCAAGCAATTCTCCTGCCTCAGCCTCCCGAGTAGCTGGGATTACAGGCACGCACCACCATGCCCAGCTGATTTTTGTATTTTTAGTAGAGACGGGGTTTCACCTTGTTGACCAGGATGGTCTCGATCTCATGACCTCGTGATCCACCCGCCTCAGCCTCCCAAAGTGCTGGGATTCTAGGTGTGAGCCACTACGCCCGGCCACATTTATTTTTAAAAATTTTCAGAGACAGGGTCTTGCTCTGTCACCCAGGCTGGAGTATCGTGGTATAATCATAGCTTACTGCAGTCTCAGACTCCTGGGCTCAAGTGATCCTCCTGCGTCAGCTTCCCTAGTAGCTGGGACTTACAGGTGCACGCCACTGAGACCAGGTAATTTATTTATTTTTTACTTTAAAAGTTTTTTTGGTACAGACGGGTGCCACTTTGTTGCTCAAGGTGCTTTCAACCTCCTTGCTTCGTGATCCTCCCAAAATGCTGGGATCATAAACATGAGCCACTGCACCCAGCCCATAATATCTTAATATACACGATCTGGGTTGCCTTTAAGTTATTTAGCTGTCACTACTTATCACCAATTTTATCTTGATGTTCCTAGATATGTTTTTCTTTTTGTTTCTCCTTCTTGGAAATTCATTGAGCTTCTCAGATCTGTGTGTTTATAGCTTTCATCTTATTTGGATAATTTCCAGCTAATATTTTCAAAAACATTTTTTCCTCCCCTCTTCTGAAATTCCAATTATACATATGTATGACACTTTGATGTAGTCCCACATTTTCTTTATTTCAGTCTATTTTCCCACCGTTCTTTAGTTCAGATAACCATATTATTATGTTTTCAAGTTCTCCTTGTAAAATGCTTATTTATATACACATATATTTTTTTTTTCTTTGTTTTAAGATGGGGTTTCACCATGTTGGCCAGGCTGGTCTCAAACTTATGACCTCAGGTGATCCACCCACCTTGGCCTCCCAAAGTGCTGGGATTACAGGCATGAGCCACCACACCCAGCCAATAGGCTTTTATTTTTATGTGTACATAGTAGGTGTATATATTTATGTGGTACGGGAAATATTTTGGTACAGTCATACAATGCATACTGATTACGCCAAAGTAAATGGGGTATTCATCTCCTCAAGCATTTATTATTTCTTTGTGTCACAAACATTCCAGTTATATTCTTAGTTATTCTTAAATGTACAATAAATTACTGTTGATTGTAATCAACCTATTGTGCTATCAAAGACTAAATCTTATGCATTCTAACTATATTTTATGACAGAATTATGCTATTAGGTAATTGTATAATTTTCTATCTAACATTTGTAATTACGTTAGAGAGAAAAGTCACCATTATGTTTGCACCAATCTAATAGATCTTTTGGTGAAATCTCTAAGTTTCTCCAAATACAAGATTGCATCACCTGCAAGCAAGGACAATTTGATGTCTTCCTTTTCAGTCTGGATGCCCTTTCTTTCTCTCTCTCATCTGATTGCTCTTGCTAGGACTTTCAAGTACCATGTTGACTAACAGTGGTGACAGCGGGCACCACAGCTTCTCTTGTCTTGTCTTCTAAATTGTCCTATTTTCTTTGAGTCATGTCTGGTGACATCATCACTTCAGAAATTACATTTGAGCGCTAAAATTTTCATTTGGTTCTTCTTATATATTCCATTATTGCCTTCACTGTGTTCATTGTTTCTTTAAACCATTAAGCTCATCGATAGTAGCTTTTATCATTTTCTTGTCTGGTTATTCAATCATCTCTCTCATTTCTTGGGCTGTTTATAATGAGTGATTTTTTTTTTCGGGTTATGCATTAACATTTTCCTGAATCTTGGTATGCTAATAATTCTCTTTGGACTCTGCATATTGTAAATTGTATGTTGTTCTGTGCTATATTTTGCCAACTTCTTTTGTTTTTTTGAGACGGAGTTTCGCTCTTGTTACCCAGGCTGGAGTGCAATGGCACGATCTTGGGTCACCGCAACCTCCGCCTCCTGGGTTCAGGCAATTCTCCTGCCTCAGCCTCCTGAGTAGGTGGGATTACAGGCACGTGCCACCATGCCCAGCTAACTTTGTATTTTTAGTAGAGACGGGGTTTCACCATGTTGACCAGGGTGGTCTCGATCTCTTGACCTTGTGATTCACCCGCCTCGGCCTCCCAAAGTGCTGGGATTACAGGCGTGAGCCACCGCGCCCAGCCACCATCTTCTTTTAAAGGGTGTTTGTCTTTATTCCAGCAGTAAAGTTATATGCTGATCAGTTTCATCTTTTAAAGAGTAGTTTCAAAGTTTTTAAAGGGAAGGTCTAAGGTGGCCTTTAACCTAAGGCTATTTTGGTCATACTACTAAAGCATTACTCTTCCGGGATACCTATTTAATATGCCCATTTAATAGTCCTATTTAATAGTTTTTGTTTGTTTGTTTAAGACACAGCATTGCTCTGTTATCCAGGCTGGAGTCGGATCACTGCAACCTCCATCTCCCAGGTTCAAGCGACTCTCCTGCCTCAGTCTCCTGTGTCACTGGGATCATAAGAGCATGCCACCATGCCCAGCTAATTTTTATTTAATGGTCTTTATATGTTTAATAAGGATCCTCCATTCTTGCTGGTTAGAATTAGAAAGTTATCTAGTCTTGTGTAACCTCTGAAAATTATATAGGTTGTAGATCCCGTCTTATTGTCTATTTAGCTCTGTGGAGACTCACTCTATGCATGTACAGCTTAATATTACCAATAAATGCAAGAGAGGCCGGGCGCAGTGGTTCAAGCCTGTAATCCCAGCACTTTCGGAGGCTGAGGCAGGCGGATCACGAGGTCAAGAGATCGAGACCATCCTGGCCAACACAGTAAAACCCTGTGTCTATTAAAAAAATACAAAAAAATTAGCTGGGCGTGGTGGCATGCGCCTGTAATCCCAGCTACTCCGGAGGCTGAGGCAGGATTGCTTGAATCCGGGAGGCGGAGGTCGTGGTGAGCTGAGATCATGCCACTGTACTCTAGCCTAGCGCCTGGAGACAAAGCAAGACTCTGTCTCAAGAAAAACAAAATAAAATAAATAAGTAAATGCAAGAGAACCCAGATGTCTTGAGCTCTCTCTCTCTCTGCATAGCATCCTCCTCTCTTTTGTACATTCTGCAGATTTAAGTTGCTGCATTCCCTCAGAACTCTGTTCTCTGTCTTCTCAATCTACTGATCTGCCGGGTCCTGCTTAGAATTCTTCTCACTGCACTGCAGTCCATAAAGGTCTCTAGGCAAAACGCCAAGTCAATTGTAGGGCTCTTGTTTCCCTTCTCTAAGGGATCACAGTGCCACACTGCCTACTGTTTAATGACTACATACAGTTGTTTCACAGGTTTTGTTCGGCTTTTCTAGTGACTTCTGATAAAAAAACAAGTCTAGTCACATTTCATTATGCTGGAAGGAGAAATCTTAAACTGATTTGAATACAGGGGAATGACAATTTATATTACTAACAGCAATTGCTGAGAGTAATTACCATTGTTCTCAGAACTGTGATCTAAAAGCAGCAAAAGTTCTTATCTCAGTATCTCACTAAATCCAGAATAACTTTTCTAGCAAAGAATGTTTATATCTCCTACCAAGAATATTCACAGCTATGGCAAAATCCCAATCAGAAAGGCTAATTTCAGACCCTTGTCCCTGGAGTAGTAATTGCTGAAATGCCAATGGGGAGAGGGGAAAAGATGTGACCTGCTTGGTTAAGTTTTAATCAATCAAAGAAATAGAAGACAAGAATTGCCCTGAAAAAAAATGATTACTAGTGATACACAAAGTATTTTTCAGTCAATAAATCGTACAGTTTGTTGTCGTCTTCCTGCATCTGGAACCTTCTACTACCCAAGGTTTCCAGAGACACTCCACTTACACCAGAAACAGCACATGGAAAGATCCTAATCCAATGATGACATAACGTGCATTTCCAAGACACTACTCTAGATTCTAACACTTTCAATAACAATGGACTTAGAAATCTATCAGTCCACCAGTGTTTTCCAAAAACCTTCTTTTCAGATTCATGCCATGCTCCCCCTTTTCCTCTCCTCCTGAGTCACTCCTTGTGTGCGTCTCCTTCCTAACCTGCCTTAATAGCAATGATGATGAGAAATTCTGAAGAGACAGTCTAATACTCGTAAGTATAAGCTGGGTGCAATGAGAGGCATACACTAAATTAAAAACTGTTTTTGTGTTTTAAGACCATACAAACAGGAAATCGACACAAACTTGAAAGTCTAACTCCACAGTAGGGCTGCATCTTAATAAAGGAAAAATAAAGGAAAAAATCTTGCACTATTTCAGTACATCTGAATTTCTGAGTAGATTGAAAAGAAACCCCCTCATCCTTTCTCTTGGGAAGCACACACTGAATTATTAGAGGTAAATAGACATGAGGTATGCAAGTTATGTTAAAATAGATTGGGAAAAATAATTTGTGTGTGTTTATATTTGTAGAGACAGATAAAGAGAGAAGAATTAATGTGGAAACGTCTAAAATTGTTAAATCTGAGTAACATAGTACTGTGTATTATTTTTGCAGCTTTTCTGTAGGTTTGAAATAATTTCAAAATAAAAAGTTTTTTTTTAAAAGAAACACCCTCTAACACTTGTTAACATGTGTTAATAATGTGTTAAATAATATATATTTCATAATATATATTAAAGTATATAATACATAGTTTAAATCATAAATATATGTTATAAACCATGTATTTTAACATTCTATATTATAGAGTGAAAGTAATAAATTGTGAAACTTAATATAGTTTAAATTATGTCTTTGATATATAGATGTATATATACTATATAACATATTAAGAACATTTAAGCTTCACAATTTATTACTCTAATAGTACAGAATGTTGCAACATACAAAGTATGTGTAATTTAAGCAAATAAGTTTATTTATAATATCTAAAGTGTTTATTGAGGAGCAAGTCTGAAATACTTGGTTCACATTTCTGTCTTCTTTACATATTCAAGCATCCATTTAACTTACAAAATTAATTTTTGTGAACTACCTTATCCTAGACATTCTGCTAACAAACTTATCAGACAAAAATATAAATGCAGGGGGGAACGATCCAAAATGGCCGATCGCTAACAACTCGGGATTGCAGCTCGCAGTTAAAGCTCATAGAACTAGAGGACGCCACACTTTCAGACAAATTCTGGTCGCTCAGGAGCAGAAGATTCCCAGTGGAGGAGCCACGCGGGGCAGTAGTTTCGCCGGCACCTCCGCACGGCAGCTCTCGGAGCTGACTAGGTGGGGCTGGCTCCCCTTCTGACCGGGGTTTGGAGGAGCCGCATGGGTTCCCAGCACTGACTCCTGAGGCTGGTGCAGAAGTTGTGCCGGCACCTCGGCGCAGAGTGAACGCGGCTGGTTCCCCTTCTGACCGAGGTTTGGAGCTCTGGGAAGGCAGACTCGCCTATTACGGACACAAGAAGGAAGCCAGACAGGAGAAGCCTGGGCAGAAAAACACCATCAGTCTCAACGCTGCTGTTCCTGGCCCTGGGAACTAACAACTTGGACGTTCACTCAAGAGACCTAATCTGAAAGCTGGTAATTTCAAAGACGACAGGAGGATACATTTACAATGATGGGAAGAAACCAGCCTAAAAAGGCTGAGAATACTCAAAATCAGAACCCCTCTCCCTCTAAAGAGGATCACAGTTCCTCGTCAACAATGGAACAAGACTTGATGGAGGAAGAGCGCAACCCATTTACAGAATCAAACTTCACGTTATGGATAATAAAAAACTTCCGTTGAGTTCAAAGAACATGTTGTAGCTCAACGTAAAGAAACTAAGAACTTTGAAAAAAGGTTTGACGAAATCCTAATGAGAATAGACAACTTAGAGAGGAATATAAGAGAATTAATGGAAATGAAGAATACAATACAGGAACTCCGAGAAGTATGCACAGGTTTAAACACTCGAATTGTTCAAGCAGAAGAAAGGATATCAGAGGTCAAAGTCCAACTTAATGAAATAAAACAAGAAGACAA
>CM052653.1:145213497-145251094 GCA_028533165.1 Leontopithecus rosalia
TCAACTTGTAAACCTCTAGATCCAGGTCGGCAATATCTCTCTCACTGCTTGATTTCCTTTCTTCCCTTCCCTCCCTCCCTCCCTTCCTCCCTTCCTCTCTTCCTTCCTTCCTTCATCCCTTCCTTCCTCCCTCCCTTCCACCTTCCCTCCCGTCCAGCCTTCCTCCCTTTCTCCCCCACACCAAAAAAAATATATATATAAATGCAATACAGTTCTCGCCTTCTAGCAATTTGTGATATAGATAAATTGCACGGCCTATGTAAGACCTCAAAGAGATTATGTGTTTCTTTCCATGAGACAGAACAAGGAAGAGACAGAAGCAGTGTGAGGCTTCATTAAGGAAGAAACAGGAGTCCCTTCAGAGAAGCATTAACACGAGGACCCTACCGAGGAAGACAAAGGGAGGACTTAGCAGGTGGAACAAATAGGTAGAACTGGAGGCCTCCCATGCCTACCACTAAACACAGTTACTTATCTGCTAAGAAAAGTCATGGAGTGGTGACAGAAGAAGACACAAACTTGATTCCATCAGATCAGCTGGATTTAGCCTGTGGAGTGCTAGAACAGCAAACATTTCAGCCGTCCATACTACCTCACTCAAGTTCTCTGACTATCATTTGGAGACATTCAGAGAGCAACAAAAGTACACTTATTAAATAGTAGCCTCTGCCGGGCACAGTGGCTCACGCCTATAAACCCAGCACTTTGGGAGGCCGAGGTGGGTGTATCACGAGGTCAAAAGATCGAGACCATCCTGGTCAACAAGGTGAAACCCCGTCTCTACTAAAAATGCAAAAATTAGCTGGGCATGGTGGTGCATGCCTGTAATCCCAGCGACTCGGGAGGCTGAGGCAGGAGAATTGCCTGAACCCAGGAGGCGGAGGTTGCGGGGAGCCGAGATCGCGCCATTGCACTCCAGCCTGGGTAACAAGAGCAAAACTCCGTCTCATAAAATAAACAAACAAACAAACAAACAAACAAATAAATAAATAGTAGCCTCAGTTACTAGCTGAAGACAAGCACAAGGTGCCTGTTAAATGATCAGCAACACCACAAAGAGGGAGGGAAGTGGAGGAGAGAAGACTACACCTCGTGTGCAAAGGACTTCTGCTGACATAATAATGTGTATACGTGGCCCCCAGATACCCAAATGCTTGTGCACATCTTTAGACTTCCTATTCTTGTGTAAATAGCTTTTATTCATTAAGATTATGATTTTTAGATTTCTCCCTATTAATAAATGTGGCTCCAGTAAATTTGCGCAAACACACATATAAATATGTCTTATCAAAGGATATATGCATCGTTATATTTACAAAATATTGACAAATTATTTTCCAAAATGACTCTATGAATTTACAGTTACAATAGCAGAGTTTGAAACTTCTCTTTGATCTATACGTTTAACAATTCTCTGCAATACCAAGACTTATATTTTTGTCAATTCGCTCTAAAATGAAATAGTACTGTGCTGATAACCGGCAGTTTCCTGTTTATTTGTAACTTGAGAAATCTTTTCATATTTTCTGACTGTTTATATTTGCTTGTACCCTGAGACAAAGACGAACTTTATTTTTCTTACTGAATTGTAGGTTATGGATTGTTGCGTGCTAATTTTTTGTACAAGTGTTTCACATGCTAAGAAGGTCAACCTCACCTTTTCCCTGTGTTATTCTGCTTTTATTCTCCTTTACATTTTGTTTATTCATAGGGTTTGGCAGCCAACACCATGATCTCTTTTTTTTCTTGAGACAGAGTCTTGCTCTGTCACCAGGCTCCAGGCTGGAGGGCAGTGGTTCAATCTCGGCCCACTGCAACCTCCACCTCCCGGGTTCAAGCAATTCTCCTGCCTCAGCCTCCTGAGTAGCTGGGACTAAAGGCATGTGCCACCACACCCAGCTAATTTTTGTATTTTTTAGTAGAGACAGAGTCTCACCATGTTGGCCAGGATGGTCTTGATCTCTTAACTTCGTGATCTGCCCGCCTCAGCCTCCCAAAGTGCTGGGATTACAGGCATGGGCCACTGCACCCAGCCAATCTTTTTTTAAATAATATTTTCATCCATCTAAAAGAAACCTTGTAACCGTTAGCAATCAAACCCATCCTCACTATCTACTGCTCCAACACCAACCGTCCTCAGTTTGAGGCTTCTCATTGTACTTTTTAAAGCTATATATATTTATTATTTTTGAGACAGGGTCTTGCTCTGTTGCTCAGGCTGGAGTGCAGTGACACAATCATGGCCCACTGTAACCTCTGCCTCACTGGATCAGGCAATCTTCCTACCTCAGCCTCCCTTACCTCACCTCAGTTGGAATAACAGGCACACGCCACCATGCCTGGATAATTTTTTGTCTTTTTTTATAGAGACAGGTTTCAGCTTTGACCAGGCTGGTCTCGAACTCCTGGGCTCAAGTGATCCACCTGCCTGGCCCTTCCAAAGTTCTGGGATTCCAGGCATGAGACACCGCACCCAGTCCCTCATTGTATTTTTAAATGACTATTAGAAACACACAGGAAAACTACTAAACTATGCTAATTTTGAGGCTCAAGACTTACTGAATACTTTTCTTTTGGTTCTAAATATTTTAAAAGGTTATTTTTCTCGTATTTTAGGTGAATATTTATAACATTTGAAATAAAACAGATGAGTGTGCTCTTCTTCAATTGCTGATGTCACGTTAATTTAGCCCTTATTGCATTGTCTCTAATGTACAAAACAATGTTGAACATTGATTATTGGCTGGGCATGGTGGCTCACGCCTGCAATCCCAGCACTTTGGGAGGCCGAGGTGGGTGGATCACGAGGTCAAGAGATCGAGACCATCCTGGTCAACAAGGTGAAACCCCGTCTCTACTAAAAATACAAAAATTAGCTGGACATGGTGGTGCGCGCCTGTAGTCCCAGCTACTTGGGAGGCTGAGGCAGGAGAATTGCCTAAATCCAAGAGGCAGAGGTTGCGGTGAGCTGAGATCGCGTCATTGCATTCCAGCCTGGGTAACAAGAGTAAAACTCCGTCTCAAAAAAAAAAAAACCACGTTGATTATTGTAGATATTCCTGTCAATTCACTTTAATAGTTCCTTGATGATTACTCATTCACAATAAAATATAGCAGAAAAGATACTATTCTTCATGTTAAGATTAGATATAATAAGTAAAAAAAATTGGTATTTTTTAACATACTATGGAGTATTAGTCTACTCATCACTATGAGTTTTCTTTGATAATGAATCCTGAATTATATACATTTGAGAGTATATACATATTATGCATCTTCACTGATTTATGAATTTACAGATTTCTGCTTAAAAACCGTATTGGCAGTGTTTCTACATGCAATTTCATGTATCTGTGCCTTTTCTTTTCTTAAAATTAGAATACTGTCATTTCTTTTTACTCTTTTTCTCAAAAAGAGGTACTGGATTCATACATCACTTCTATTCCTTATTTGCCACTGGTTTATATTTTCATTAATTTCTTCTGTATTTGTTATTACATTTCATCTCCCTTCCTGACTTAAATGTTAAAATCTTGAAATTTTTTATTTATTGTTTTTTTTCATTTAAGGCTATAAAATTTCTTCTGAATCAGCTTTGGCTACATTAGTGGAATTCAGTATACAATGATACTCCGTGATTGCCAATTTTATTTCATCTTTGACCCAAAATATTTTTAAAAATTTCCAAGTGGTAAGGTGTTTTTTTTTTTTGAGACAGAGTTTCACTCTTGTTACCCAGGCTGGAGTGCAATGGCGCGATCTTGGCTCACCACAACCTCCGCCTCCTGCCTCAGCCTCCTGAGTAGCTGGGATTACAGGGACGCGCCACCAGGCCCAGCTGATTTTTTGTATTTTTTTTTTTTTAGTAAAGATGGGGTTTCACCATGTTGACCAGTATGGTCTCGATCTCTTGACCTCGTGATCCACCCGCCTTGGCCTCCCAAAGTGCTGGGATTACAGGCTTGAGCCACCGCGCCCGGCCAGTGGTAAGGTTTTTACTTTGCTTTTTGTTTTAATTTTTTAAAATATGATGCTGTGATTATTTTGAGATTTTTGCAGTGTGATCAGAACACTGGTCAGTATTTTCCTGTTATTTTTAGTTTATTGGTGTGTAACAATCAATATATAAACAATTGTTGTAAGTGCCTCACAGGCATTTAGAGAGGTGTTTGTAGTGTTTCCCCATTATCAGAGTTGGTAAGTTTAGGAAAAAGTCGTTGATTGTATGATTCAGATATATACTTTAGAAATCTTTATTTTTGCCACCTTGTTTTACAACGATACAAGAAAGATTTGTTAAATATTTGTGTTGCTATTAGATTATCATTAAATTTTTTCCAGGTGTAACATTTTATTATGTCACTTCCTCAGCACCAAACAAGAAGTATAGTTTTTTTGTTGCTGTTTTTTTTGTTGTTGTTTCTTGAGACGGAGTTTCGCTCTTGTTACCCAGGCTGGAGTGCAATGGCGCGATCTTGGCTCACCGCAACCTCCGCCTCCTGGGTTCAGGCAATTCTCCTGCCTCAGCCTCCCGAGTAGCTGGGATTACAGGCACACGCCACCATGCCCAGCTAATTTTTTGTATTTTTAGGAGAGACGGGGTTTCACCATGTTGACCAGGATGGTCTTGATCTCTTGACCTCATGATCCACCCACCTCAGCCTCCCAAAGTGCTGGGATTACAGGCGTGAGCCACTGCGCCCGGCCTTTAAGAAGTATAGTTTTTAACTGACAGCTGCGTTGCATTCAGCAACACAATGTCTCTCTAACATTCCCTTTTTTTCTTTCTTAAGTAATAATTTTAAAAAATGTATTTATCTATTTAGGAGACGTGGGTCTTGCTATGCTGTCCAGTGTGGACTTGGACTTTTGGGTTCAAACCATCGTCCCATTTCAGCCTCCTGATAAGGTAAAACTACAGATGCGTACCACCAAGTCTGGCTGGATTTTTATTCCTGACACTCTTTAAAACATCTGCATATGATTCTAGTATTTCGTCTACAGTAACAGGAAAATCACTTAAGAATTTTACCACACATCATTTCATTTAAAAATATACAGCTCTTGGAAACATGAGTCTATTTCCCCTTACGCAAACAGCAACACAAAAGCATTCTTTCAACAGATAAGTGTGTTGAATTCAGCTCCTGGTCAAAATCTCGTGTGTGATTTTTCAGGCCAACTACAGACCATTACAGATGTTTCACCTGGCAGTAAATGGGGGAAGCTGCCCTCCCCACAGCAGACCTAGTGCACAGTCTGTGCACTGCAGCCTCTGATGGGAGCTGCCCCAACCACCAGGCCCGGCCAGCCATGCTGTTAGGTGGCATTCCTGTCCTCCAGCCCGTTGACTGGGGACCCTCATCTGAAAGCTTCCCTTGGAGCCTCCTTTCTTATCAGGCGTAGGTGACTTTAAGTCATGTTCTCTACTCTAACTCAGGTTTAGTACTTTTCCTCTCCTAGCGTTTGCCCTGACCCATCCTCGGAGCCCCCACGTCCACAGATGTAAGCAGCCTTTCCTTGGAGAAGAGATAGAATCCCCGCCCCACTGCCCCACACCTGTTATTCTGTGGGGAAAACAGAACTGGGCTGATGGGTGGCGGTGAGGACTGGCACTTTGTCTGATTAGCCTCTTGCTTATACTCTCACAGTTGGTGACACGAGGCTGGGCCATTACCTTCATTTTGGCTTGTCAGCTAATTCGAACAACTGGGAGCCTGGCTCCCCAGCTCAGCTCTTGACATACATTTTATAAAGACAGAATGTGAAGAACGTGGTGGCCTTCTCCTAGCAAACTGCTAGCTGTATCTAGACATTACACAAGGCACATCCTATTTAATATGCAATATTGTAAGTCAGTGTCCTTTCTGACATCTTGAGGCCAAAACCTTTGCTTCTATTTTGACACTTGCCTTCTAAAACGTTTCAAGAAATGAATGACTTAGTCAAATGGTGTGGACCTTACAGGAAGGATATTGTAATATTTTCAGTTATCTTTTCCAAAGTTTTTAAGTTGAATTCACATGAGGGGTATGACACTCACCAATTAGAATACCCACCTACATGTTAGTTTCATCTTCTAATCTGTGAGCATTTGATGATGAGTGAAAAATAGCAACTCAAGGTTTGTTTTTTTTTAAATACAGCACTTCCATTTTTAAGGTAAAATGTTTTCAACATATGAGACATTTTAACTTTTTCTTAAATTGTGTAGTCATGCATTTCTTGTGGGGGATACACACAGACACACACAAACAATTTATTTTAAACAGTTTTAGATTTACAGAGAAGGTACAGAAAGTTAACATGCAAACCACACTCAGTTCCCCATTATTAACATCTGACATAGCAGGCATATTTGTTACAATTAATTAAGCAATACTGATACGTTATATAAATAAAGTTTATCCTTTATCTAGGTTTTCTTTCTCTAATGTCCTTTTTCTGTTCCAGGATACCACTCAAGATACCCTGTGACTTTCAGTAGCTGTGTCTCCTTAGGCTACTCTCACTGGTGAGGATTGTCACGTCTTCTTGGAAAGCTGACCTCTTTATCATCATGCAGTCCCCACTTCACCCCAGTAATCTTCCTTCTTCTAAAGTCTACTGTGTCCGAAACGACTGTGGCGACTCTAGCTTTGCTTTCATAGTGTCCACACGGTACCAGTTCTCCAGGGCTGCAGTCACAAACCACCAGCTGGGTGTTGAAATCAACAGAAATGGGTCTTTCATGGTCTGGGGCTGGAAGTGTGAAACCAACATGCAGGCAGGGCCAGGCTCCCTCTGAAGTCTCTCAGGAAGAACCCTCCCTTGCCTCTTCCTGGCTTCTGTTGGGGCTGGAATCTATGGCACTCCTTGACTGTTGGCTGCATGACTTCAGCCTCTGCCTTCATGATCACATGCTGTTCTTCCTGTGTGTCTCTGTGTCCTGTGTATCCCTGTGCTTTCTCATAAGGAAGCTAATCTTTCGATTTAGAACCACTCAAATCCATCTTGACTAATTCTATCAGCAAAGACCCCATTTCCAACCCAGGTCACGTTCTGAGCTTCTGGTTCTGAGGTTCTGTGTGGACATGATTTAGGCGGGACACTATTCAACCCAGCACAGCGTTGCTACATTTTCTTCCCATCTCTATACTTTACTTTTTTTTTTTAAGACATGGGGTCTCACTGTGTTGCCCAGGCTGCAGTGCAGTGACCTCAGTGACGCCCCAATCTCCTGCACTCAAATCCTCCCACGTCAGCCTCTCAAGGAGCTGGAATTTCAGGTGTATGCCACCACTTTTGGCCCCACATCCATATTTTTTTAACCTGTGATTTTTTTCTCTATCTTGGGTTTCTTGCAGAAAACATTTATTTAGGTATTGGTTTTTGATCTAGTCTTGTTCTGTTTTAATTGTACTTGCACCATTCCAATTTAAAGTAATTATTAATTTACGGTAATTGAATTAATCTCCATCGTTTTGGTAAATGTCTTCTGTTCATTGCATTTGTTCTTTTTCTTTCTTTTGTGCTTTAATTGAGCATTGTATGTGGTTTGATTTGTTGCCTTTATTAACATATTATTTTTATTTGTTATAAATATAATAAATTATTTATATTTTTAATGTTTTTAAGGGTTCCCCTAGAGTTTACAATATGTATTTTAATGAATCTAAATTCATCTTAAAACAACAATATATGACTGGGTGTGGTGGCTCTCACCTGTAATCCAGCACTTTGAGAGGCCAAGGCAGGCAGATAACAAGGTCAGGAGATTGAAACCATCTGGCCAACATGGTGAAACCCCATCGCTACTGAAAATACAAAAATTAGCCGGGTGTGGTGGCACCTGCTTGTAGTCCCAGCTACTCAGGAGGCTGAGGCAGGAGAATGGCTTGAACCGGGAGGCAGAGGTTGCGGTGAGCTGAGATGGTGCCACTGTACTCCAGCCTGGCAACAGAGTAAGACTCTGTCTCAGAAAACAATATACTTCATTACACATAATGCAGGGACCTTAAAACTGAATTTGTCCAGTTCCTTTATGACATTGCTGTCATTCATTTCAATGAACTTTGTGCCATATTCACTCAATACGTGGTGAGGACACCTGCTTTAAAGAAAGTTATATTCTGGAAGAATTTAATCTTCATTCTAACTTCTCTGATCTCTTTTTGTCACTCCAAATCTGACCTACAGAAGTTTTCCTCCTCAGTGAAGGAAGTCTTCACATTTCTTGCAAGTCAGGTCTACTGAGGTTGAATTTCCTATTTTTGTTTGTCTTAAAAGAATTTATTTCTGCTTCACATTGGAAGGATAATTTCAGTGGCTATAGAATCATGGGCTGGTTTTTGCTTGTTTGTTCAGTATGTTAAATATTTTATTTCACTCCTTTTGCTTGCACGGTTTCTGAATACCAGTACTCCCTAACTTATCCTTGCTCCGCTACAGGCAAAGCTCTCCCAGCCCCACACTGCCGGCTTCTTTCAAGTTTCTCTTGGTTTTTTGTCCTACTCAAGTTTGAACAGGATACGCCTAGGTGTAGTCTATTAGTTCTGCTGTTAGTTTCAGTTTTGGTATACCTTCTTCTTGGTGTTCTCTGAGTATTGTAAGGCGTGTGTCATTAATTTAGGGAAATCCTCAGACATTCTCACTTCAAATATTTCTCCTGCCTCTGCTTTCTCTTTCTTCTGCTTCTAGTATTCCAACTATGTGAATGTGCACCTTTTAAAGTTGTCCCATTGGCCAGGCCTGGTGACTCATGACTTTAACTGCAGCACTTTGGGAGTCTGAGGCAGGAGGATCACTTGAGGCCAGAAATTGAAGACCAGCCTGGGCAACACAGTGAGAGAGCAGCTTTACAAAAAGCTTTAAAATTAGCTGGGCATGAGCCGGGCATGGTGGCTCACGCCTATAATCCCAGCACTTTGGGAGGCCAAGGCGGGTGGATCACGAGGTCAAGGGATGGAGACCATCCTGGTCAACAGGGTGAAACCCCGTCTCTACTAAAAATACGAAAATTAGCTGGGCATGGTGGTATACACCTATAGTCCCAGCTACTTGGGAGGCTGAAGCAGGAGAATTGCTTGAACCCAGGAGGCAGAGGTTGCGGTGAGCCGAGATAGTGCCATTGCATTCCAGTCTGGGTAACAACAGCAAAACTCCGTCTCAAAAAAAAAAAAAATTAGCTGGGCATGATGGTGTTCGCCTGTAGTCCCAGCTAGCCTGGAGGCTGAGGCAGGAGGATCACTTGAGCTCAGGAGTCAGGGGCTACAGTGAGTTGTGATGGCACCACTGCATTCCAGCCTGGGCAACAGAATGAGACCTTACCTCTTAAAAATAAATAAATAAAATTGTGCCATAGTTCCTGAATGTTCTTTTGATTTTCATTGTCTTTGCACTTCAGCTTGAGAAGCTTCTAGGCCCTCCCTCTGCTGACTCTTCCCTGCCCACACCCAGGGTCCTGAGAAGCCCATCAAGAGCATTCTCAATTTTGCTCAATTTTCAATTCTGTTCTTACGGCTTTGAGTTCTAGCAATTCCTTTTGATTTTTTCCTAGAATTTCCACTGTCCACGCATGTGGTCCATCTGTGCAGCCATGTCTTAACCTTTCCCATGAGGGCCCTAATGGAAACAGTTATTTACATTCCCGCTCTGATAATGCCAACTTGTGTGTCATTTCTGGGGCTAGTTCTGTTGTTCACTCCAGACTATTCTGGTATTCGTGCCTTTTGGCGTTCTTTGTGGTTTTCTGTTGGAAGTCACACTTGTATCAGGTAGTGGGAGCTGTGATATGCCCTTTAGCTGCCAGGGGTTTCCAAGTCCCCCAATGTTCTTGATTTTATTTTCCCTCTTGATTTTGGGGTCCCTAATTACTCTTCCTTAGAAAGACTCTGCGCCTTTCATATTTTTCCACTGCAATTCCCTGTTATTCTACAGAAGCTCTGCTGGTGTAGTAGCCAGGTATGGGGAAGGGGAAGAGTCTACAAGGTGGTAATTAAGGCTGGGCACAGTGGCTCATGCCTGTAATCTCAATGCTTTGGAATGCCGAGGCAGGAGGATCGCTGGAGCCTAGGAGTTCAGACAAGCCTGGCAAAACGATGGGACCTCAGCTCTACAAAAACAAACAATTGGCTATGCATGGTGGCATGTGCCTATAGTCCCAGCTACTCAGGAGGCTGAGATGGGAGGATCCATGGATTCCAGGAAGTCAATACTGCAATGAGTCCTGATCGCACGACTGCACTGGGTGACAGAGACCCTGCCTCAAATAAATACAATTGTGCCCTGGTTCCTGATCATTCTGCTATATACACACGTGTGTGTGTGTGTGTGTGTGTGTGTGTGTACCTATATAAAGTAGATATAAAATACTTAAATATCAGCATTTTACCAGCCTGTGCCAAGGCTGTGAACCTGACAATTATAATTTTTTCTCCAAAGTGGTAAAGTAAAGCCATTTTTCCTTTTTCTTTCTTTCTTCTTTTTTTAAAAATCCCGTACTGTGAGGCACGAAAGCTACAGGTGTCTGGTGTGGGAAGAATGTCTTTCACCAGCTGGGATAGGGCTCAGGGGAAATCTTTTCCCTGGAGTGTAGGCTTTTGTGGCAGAGAAATCATAATTAATTCCCCCTCCTCTTGCCAAAACACTAGGGAATGTTTCTCAGATCTTCCCCGTGAGAACCTGGTGGCATTTCTGCAGCTAACACCCACACAAATGTGGACCACGTCCCAAGACTGCAGGCCCCAGGATTTTCACACCCAGCCTCATGAGTGCTCAGCCTTCATCCAGTCATCTAAATGACCCTGTAAGTGTTCCCACACATGGATGGCTCCAGCAGTGCCCGCTGCACCCCGCGGCTCTCCGCTCTGCCTCTCTGAATTGCCCATTGCCCTGTGTTTCTGGATTTCTGAGAGGCAATTTGCCTTGTGACTCCAGTGCTCTGATGGGCCTAGAAAAACTGTTCATTTTCAGTTTGTTGGGACTTTTCTTGCTGTAAAGACGCCAGCTACTACGCCAAGCTCCTTTACATGGCAAAGCTGAAATGTGAAGCTTTAAATATATTGTTTGATTAAAAGCAATTAACAAATTGGCTTATACTCACATACAATAGCTTTCTTACACTTTTCTGAGTATAATCCCAAGGTGAGCTCATGAAATTAATTTTTTAATATAAGGCATTAATCCAATAAGGTATTATGTACTGGGGTATGGTAATAAAAAAATGAGCTTTCAAAATATTCTCCATCAATATGACTGTTTACTATTGCTGTAGATTTCTTCATGTATTTCATCCCAGTACCATAAGTATAATCAAATATTAAATATATATTACTTTATTTGTAATGCAAAGGCAAGAAATGAAATGTAAAATATTATGCATTAAAACTAATTATTAACAATGCAATAGTTCCCTTATCATTTTTCATAACTTTGCCCTTATTTAGTCTTTCTGAAATAATAAAAATAATAAGAATTATTGTGGAAAATAAAAAATATATAAGATTGCTCTTGTTCCCAACACAAAATAATATCCTATCAATATCATTTTAGCAGATTTTCTTGATTCTTTCAATGTATACTTTCAATATACAAATTATTATTTAAAATTTTTTTTTCTGGAGACGAGGTCTTTCTCTGTCATCCAGAACAGAGTGCACTGGCACAGTCACAGCTCACTGCAGCCTCAAACTTCCGGGTTCAGGGAATCCTCCCTCCTCGGCATCCTGAACAGCTGGGATTATAGGCACATGCCCCACACACACCACGTTCATTTTAGAAATTATTCGTAGAGACAGGAATCTCACTCTGTTGCTCAGGCTGATCTCAAGCTCTGTGGCACTCAAGTCATCCTCCCACTTTGGCCTCCCCAAGTGCTGGGATTACAGGTGTAAGCAACCATGCCCGGCCACTTTTATTACTTTTAAATTTGGATAATTGTATGCCTTATTTCCAAGATCACTAATGGTCAATCCAAAACATAAGCAATATATTGACATTAGGAAATGAGTAATCTGCAATATAGTCTTTTGGGTTTTTGTTTTTGTTTTTGTTTTTTTTGAGACAGAGTCTCACTCTGTCGCCAGGCACCAGGCTGGAATGCAGTGGCACAATCTCAGCTCGCTGCAACCTCCGCCTCCCAGGTTCAAGCAATTCTCCTGCCTCAGCCTCCCAAGTAGCTGGGACTACAGGCGTGTGCCACCATGCCCAGCTGATTTTTTTTTTTTTAGTAGAGACGGGGTTTTACCATGTTGGCCAGGATGGTCTCGATCTCTTGACCTCGTGATCCACCCGCCTCGGCCTCACAAAGTGCTGGGATTACAGACGTGAGCCACTGCACCCAGCCAACATACTCCTGTAACACAGGTTTATTTCCTCTTTTATTTCTCTAAGGATGTTAACATATGTGTACAAAGTAAATGATAAAGATGAATCGTAACATAAGGAGAAACTGAAAAACCCACAAAATTAGTGAGAGACATTAATACAATTCTTTCAGAATAAATAAGAATATAAGAAGTTTTTTTTGAGACGGAGTTTCGCTGTAGTTACCCAGACTGGAGTGCAATGGCGCGACCTTGGCTCACCACAACCTCCGCCTCCTGGGTTCAAGCAATTCTCCTGCCTCAGCCTCCCAAGTAGCTGAGACTACAGGCACGCGCCACCATGCCCAGTTAATTTTTGTATTTTTAGTAAAGACGGGGTTTCACCTTGTTGACCAGGATGGTCTCGATCTCATGACCTTGTGATCCACCCGCCTCGGCCTCCCAAAGTGCTGGGATTATAGGCGTGAGCCACCAAGCCTGGCAGAATATAAGAGGTTTATATAACAAGTTTAACTATCTTGGAGAAAAAAATAACCTAATATGATGATGCACGCATATATAACCAAGAGAATTTTTGCAAACACACACAGACCAGTCACAGGAATTGATCGTGTATTACGCAAAAGCAAATATCTACAAATTTTTAAGGCAGAAATCAAGGTGCAGTAACCTTTGTAATAAAATTCTATATTAACAAGTAAAGGATAGCCAAATTATCTGTTCACCTAAAAACTGAATCACTAAGAGAAAGGAAAACAAAAACAACTATATATTTAGAAGCACGAGAATGTCATAAAATTGAATCCTCCCCCAGAAAACACTTCTGTGAAAATTGTTGCCTTGAATGAATTTATTGCACAGTAAGACAAAATGAAATTTGGGGCCGGGTGCAGTGGCTCACACCTGTGAGCCTCTTACCTACTGCTGAAATAACCATCTTACCTACTGCTGAAATAACCATCCTAGTACATAAATCTCAGTGGATGGGCCGGGCGCGGTGGCTCACGCCTATAATCCCACCACTTTGGGAGGCCGAGGCGGGTGGATCACGAGGTCAACAGATCAAGACCATTCTGGTCAACGAGGTGAAATCCCGTCTCTACTAAAATTACAAAAATTTAGGCTGGGCGTGGTGGCTCAAGCCTGTAATCCCAGCACTTTGGGAGGCCGAGGCTGCTGGATCACGAGGTCAAGAGATCAAGACCATCCTGGTCAACATGGTGAAACCTCGTCTCGACTAAAAATACAAAAAATTAGCTGGGCATGGTGGCGCGTGCCTGTAATCCCAGCTACTCGGGAGGCTGAGGCAGGAGAATTGCCTGAACCCAGGAGGCGGAGGTTGTGGTGAGCCGAGATCGCGCCACTGCACTCCAGCCTGGGTAACAAGAGCAAAACTCCTTCTCTAAAAAACAAAAAAATCTCAGGGGATGAACATTTCTTTAGAAATAGAATCATCAATTACTTGTATCTTCAAATTTACTAGTATTGACAAATTGCTTCCACAATGCTCAGGTTATTTATACATTATAACCTGTTATACATTACAGTGTATTATCAGTAGGTTTAGCTATTGTCATGAGGATTCTCATTTTCCTACATCATTCACACTCCTGGCATGATAAAACATTAAGTTTTACAAATATAATGAATATGAACTAGTAATAGATTACTCTTCAATTTGCATTTACTTTATCATTAATTAAATGTAATAACTTCTTTGTGCTTATTAACGGTTTTTTTAAATTTATGAACTCATCATTCATATTTACTGCCCATTTTGTGTATTTTATACATGTATACCTAGACATATATATATGTATATTCTGGATATTATTTATGGCTTACTGAAGGTTCCACACATCTTTGAATTTTGGGCTTATATTTTCACATTTTTCCTACAGAAGTTGTCATTTTTGGCAAAGTAAATTTATCAATCCTCTCTTTTGTAATGTGTGTTAATAGAGCTCTGTGCTCCATCAGCCTTCAGCATCCTGTCTCCTATCGCTAGATTGCTAAGTGGCTTTTTGCTTTTTAATGAGCTGGTATTAAATTTTACCAATTTTTTAATGTGTCTGTTGAGATGAGAATATTTTATTTCTTTAAAGTCAACTTTTAAGGAGGTATAATTTACATACAGTGAAATGCCACATATTATGAATTTTACATTTTTGAGTTTTGGCTTTGCTGTATGCCTTTAAAGATTCCTGTGAGTGTTCTGGCTGGCCTCAGTGGATAGTTTGATGTTTTCAAGGCTGGCTTTTAAGCTTTTTTCATGATGGATAAGAGGGAGATATTCCTCTAGGTCCATTACTAAGACAGCTTTCTGGGACCTACTGAAAAACTCATCTATTCACGTTTTCTCTACTCTGTGTTTGGGGAATTCAAATGACTTTTTGCCCTGTGTGATCTCTGAGGATTTTTACTTCTTAATTCCCCAGGAATTAGTCTTTACCGTACATTTTTCTTTGCCTGGGTGTGTGCAGTTTTACCCTATGCACAATGTCCAGCCAATCTCAGGTGCACCCAGGCCCTTGTCTGCAGCTCCTAATCTGTGTATCTGCCTCCACTCTGAGAGTCTTGCCCTATGTAACGATGACCTCCGCTTCTGAGGACCCTCTCTTGTTCCTCAGCTCAACCAGGCTGCCAGACTGGGAAACCCCTTTCCTGTGCCAAGTTCCGGAAAAATTACATCCAGGCAGAAATCTCAGTGACCAGAAGCCTCATTTCGTTCGCTGCTCCTCTCACAGGGATCACAGCCCTGAGCCCATTAGAGTTGCTGGGTGGAACCTGCAGACAGCTGCCACTTAGCACAGACCTGCCTGCCTCCCTGCGGGAAAGGCTTCCACTGCGTCCCACCACACATTTACGAGAGCAGAGGACAGATGACAAAGGGAGGCTGACTGTGGGCCCACAGAAACGCTCATGAGTTCGTGACTAGTTTTTTAATGCTCTCAAATACACCAACTCACCAGAACTAACTTTCTCTCTCTCTCTCTCTTTTTTTTTTTTGAGACAAAGTTTTGCTCTTGTTACCCAGGCTGGAGTGCAATGGCGCAATCTCAGCTCATGGCAACCTCCGCCTCCTGGGTTCTGGCAATTCTCCTGCCTCAGCCTCCTGAGTAGCTGGGATTACAGGCACGCGCCACCATGCCCAGCTAATTTTTTGTATTTTTAGTAGAGACGGGGTTTCACCATGTTGACCAGGATGGTCTCGATCTCTTGACCTCGTGATCCACCCACCTCAGCCTCCCAATCTTTCTCTTTTTCTCTTTCTTTTCTTTCTCACAGTCTTGCTCTGTCATCCCAGCTGGTGAGTAGTGGCACAATCACAGCTCATAGCAGCCTGGAACTCCTGGGCTCAGGCAGTCCTCCTGCCTCAACTTTCCCAGCAGCTATGACTACAGGTGTGCACCACCACACTTAGCTAATTTAAAAAAAAATGTGTACAGTTGAGGGTCTCACTAGGTTGCCCAAGGTGGTCTCAAATTACTGGCCTCAAGTGATCCTCCTGCCTGGATCCTAAAGTGCCAGGGTTAAAGGCATGAACCACCGTACCCTGCCAGAACTCTCATTTTAAAACTTATTGGTGCCAAATTTATTGGTGAACAGAAAGTGGAAAAAAGTCAGGTAAAAATTATGATAATCACAATTTTTTGCTTAATATTAATAACATATTTGCATACAAGCGTTCAAGGGAAGGGGAAGCAGACACTCCTAGAACTAAATATTCTCTCCTAAGGTTGAGACTAGACTTTCTCTCGGAACTTGTCATGGTGGGTCAGACATATACAGCCATGAATGGAGCAGAGGCCACTTTCTCTTGGCTCCAGTGCCATGGTTTGAGAATAATTGCAGGTGTTCTCACTCCAGGGTCTCGGTGATGTCAACCTGTCAGGAGTATGGTATTAGTAGGTAAGGACCGGGAATAAAGGTAAGTCGGAAGCTACCTGATGCTCTCTCTTTCAATCTGATGAGGAGAGTCAGGTAGCAGCTGCGACACGGTGCTTCCCATCTGCAGGAAGATTTACAAGGAGCCGTCTCCTGCTACAGGGGATCTTGCACTGGGTTCTGCCAGAGGTGAAAGGAACACAAATATTGGAGGTAGTGTCACTGGATTAGTCACGTCTTTACGATTGCTGCCACATAGAGATGATGTGAGACAGGCTGGACAGCAGAAGCATAGATGCAAAGTCCCCTGCAAATCTGTGCTACCACAGACAACGGTCATCCATTGCTTTATTTTTCTTTTCTTTTTTTTTTTGAGACAGAGTTTCACTCGTTACCCAGGCTGGAGTGCAATGGCGTGATCTCGGCTCACCGCAACCTCCGCCTCCTGGATTCAGGCAATTGTCCTGCCTCAGCCCCCTGAGTAGCTGGGATTACAGGCGCATGCCACCATGCCCAGCTAATTTTTTGTGTTTTTAGTAGAGACGGGGTTTCACCATGTTGACCAAGGTGGTCTCGATCTCTTGACCTCATGATCCACCCGTCTCAGCCTCCCAAAGTGCTGGGATTACAGGCCTGAGTCGCCGCGCCCGGCCCCCGTTGCTTTATTTTTCTACCAAGTCAACATTAACTCCAAGAGACAATATCAGCTTTTGACTCATTCAATTTGAACAACATAACATAAAAGTCATGCTATACTTAATTTCTGCCATAAGTCAAACGAGATTGAATTGCACCCCAACAGAAAATCCACCCTTATGTTCAATGTTGGAAAACAGATACAAAGACGTCCGCACAGCGGAAGATATACCGCATTGAATGCAAGGTTGTGAAGGCAAAGAAACAAAGTTGGTACAAGCTCAGGATCTCTTTGGCTTTGCTCACTGGAAACGGTAATTCTCTACATCCTCCACTTCAATTCGAAGCTGCTCATTAGCCATTCTGCTTACAGGGCTTAGGGAAGGTCCTCTGAAACTGGATTCTGTACTGGGGGCAGCTGGTTCAGTGACTGCATCCTGTGGAACCCGGCACACAACGGTCTCTCGGCCTGATGTCCCTTCTACCCCCTGACTTACCTTGGGTTGCTTTATAGCGGCTCTTTTTCAGCTTCAGTGCCTTTGGGTTTCCTGGTACCTGGCTTTCTTCTTGTCTATGTTAATGCTGTCCCCAAGGGGTCATTAAAATGGTCCACTGGAGGTAGGAAATTAGAGCCCTTTTTTTTTTTTTGAGACAGAGTTTCGCTCTTGTTACCCAGGCTGGAGTGCAATGGCACGATCTCGGCTCACCGCAACCTCCGCCTCCTGGGTTCAGGCAATTCTCCTGCCTCAGCCTCCCGAGTAGCTGGGACTACAGGCACGCGCCACCATGCCCAGCTAATTTTTTGTATTTTTAGTAGAGACAGGGTTTCACCATGTTGACCAGGATGGTCTCTATCTCTGGACCTCGTGATCCACCCACCTCAACCTCCCAAAGTGCTGGGATTACAGGCGTGAGCCACCGCGCCCGGCCGAGAGCCCTTTTTTATGGACATTAAAAAGTTCTCCTTAGCATTAATGCATTTTATAAAAAGCGTAAGTACCTATGGGTAGAATTGAATTAGATTTTACTGTTAGTAGAGGTGAGCGAAAAGGCTTGGTGGAAGCTGTTCCTCCAAATTCCTCCTTCCTTAGTCCACATTCCCTGAATGTGCTATGAAGGTGACTGCTTGCCAACAGTCCACAGAAACTCTCCGCTTCCAGTCCTGGTGTGTGTCCTGCCGCTGGGCATGGTCTATGCTGATAAAATTGTCGGCAGAGCATGGGGCGGGCAGGAGATGGGGGACGGCCCATCTGGAGAACAAGGAAGTAGCCACATGGAAAGTTCCAGGGATGTCAAGAGAAGATGTACACTGACAGCTGTCAGTCAGCAGTAAAACGCAGCCGAGATGCAGCAGGAGCTTCAGAGAGCACGAAAACTGACACCAACAGCAGAACCCAAAAGGGAAACTGAGCTCTCAGCGAGTTGCAGGCCAGGATGTCTCAGCAACAGGGCCTGCCTGCGGCTTGGAAGGAAGCCCAAGAACATTACAATTCTGCAAGCACAAACCCGACAGATCGGGGAGCACTCTCCCCCGGTCGGCATTTTCCATTTTGTGCTCAAAATAATTCCATCAATAAACTGTGTGGAAGGATGATTGGGACGATTTTACTCTGTTTCTTTAATTTTTCATAGATAGTCACATATGAAAAATAACAAACAAATACGGTATGAGACGCGTTTAATTGGAAGGGACACACATCAGTAGGTCACTGCAATGAGGAAATGAGTCTCCAATGGGTCAGCGTTTATTGAGAGTTGCTTGATGGTCTTTAAAATACTCTCATTTCACTGGTACAAATTGGATCACAGTTATCCAAATTCTAATCAATAGAAAGATATTTTAGTGTCCAGGCCCATAAATCATTCAGTAAAATACTTTTAGTGTCCAAAATATAATAACCTAGCTTTCCACTTGTCAGCCATGACTGACTAGCTTTCAGGAGACCAATCTTCCCACTCAGAACAAGCAGAAAATAAATGGATAAAAATAGAAAAACCTAATGTATGAGGGCGTCTGAGAGCTCTAAAAGGCGCCAGGACTGAAGGGGTCAAAATCCTGGAAGGGAAACAGATTCATTGAGGTGAACCTGACCTTCCACGTCACGTTTGCTCTGCTGCCGCTGGCAGCCTTTCGCCGTGCTCCAGCAGATTTCAGTGCCTGTGTGTGCATCTCAGTGCCTGACGACTTGGGGTTTGGGGAAGCTCAAAAGGCTGTTCTGAGCGCTGGTGGGCTGGATGTTAGGTGGGGTAGGGTGGTAGATACAGACACTGCTCCCTCCCAACGTGGCCCTTGGGAGTCAGTGCAAAAACCCCCTAGATCCCTAAAAAATGAGGCATGACAAATCTGAGACAGGTGTTTTGAGCCATTTTCCAGAGCTTCCCTGAAGGGCTGAGCCCCAGTTGCTTCCCGTGGGAACTGGCTTAATGAAATAAATGTATTAGCTGCTCATCTCTATCGTTTCCCCATGCCATGACCAGTGTCCCTTGCAGCCTCCAAATAAATGACTTTTACTGGGACATTTATCTCAGGGTCTGCACTAAGGCAGCCCAGCTGATGATTCGAGAGCCGTGTGGGGCAGAGGCTGCAAAGCTGAACAGAAAGCAGCTGCGAGGGTGGGGGGCTGAGCAGAGCTTTCATGAGGCTGGCAGGCCTAATGACATGAGCATGGAGGATCAGGGCTGCCACACAGCCAGGGCCTGCGAGGGCAAGATCCCAGAAAAAAGAAGTGCAGAAAAGTGATTTCAAGAGTTTGACCCGTTACTGTCCTAGGGCCTTTGCCAGTTTCTGAGCGGCACAGGCCAAGACGCAGAGAAGCTGAGCAGCCGGCAGGTGGTGGCAAGCTGGAAGGCTGAGGAGGGCCCCCAGTGTTCCCAACATCCTAGGAAACAAAAACTGGGATTCAGAACCGGGCAGGGTGGAGGCCCAGGTTCTCATGCTGGGCTTTCATGTATGACCCTGGAAGACCACAAACTAAGAGGCAGGGTAAACAGAGAGAGAGCCAAGGCAGGCAGAACTGTAGCTGGGTCACTGATCACAGTACGGTGATCTGCTCCTGCTCTACCTCCTGCTGGGAGCTAAAGAATATCCTCTTTAGCTCTTTCTGGAGAAATATCAGCCAGAACACGTGCAATATTTACCACACAGTGCCAGGCAAGGAGCTCCATCTGGAACCATGCAGACCAATGTCAGCCCCAAGCCACATGGGGCTATTTACATTTAAATTCACTAAAGGTAAATAAAATTAAAAATTACTTTCTCAATCACACTAATCATAACAAAACTGTTCATGTGGCCAGTGGTTGCCATATGGGATAGCATACACAGCACACACACAGAACACTTCCATCTCCACAGAAAGTCCTACTGCACAATATTGATCTAGAATTTTTCTATTTTAAAGCAGATCTTTGGCATTAAGTCAGATTTTAAAAGCATACCAGGACCTAGAACCTGAAAAACTAACAATAAAATAATAGCTATGGTGATTCAGATATTAGAGTTATCAGATGCAGACTTTAACAAAACTTTGTTTAATAGATTTAAGACAGATGACAATGTAGAAAAAGACTTGAGAGAATTGAAACCTATATGAGCTAATTAAATGAAAAATCTAGAACTGAAAAATGCAGTGGCAAATTAAGAACGCAAACTATGGGCCAAATGGCAGCTAGGATACAACAAAGAAAGAAAGAGTTACCCGGAAGACAGGTCAGTAAGAAATAACCAGACAGAAGCATGGGGAAAAATGAAGTACAGAAACGCAGAAACAAGAATAAAAGACCCAAGTCTAAGGCGAAACAGGTGTAGCACAGTCCTGATTGAAGTTCCGGAGGGGAGAACAGATCTAATGTCATGGAAACAATATTTGAAGAGGTAATGGCTAAGAAGACATCTCTAAAATTGGTAAAAGAGATTATACCACAAATTTACAGGAACTATAAAACCAAACCATCTTTAAAAAAAAGAAAATGGGCTGGGTGCAGTGAGTGGCTCACACCCGTAATCCCAGCACTTTGGGAGGTCAAAGCAGGTGGATCACCTGAGGTCAGGAGTTCAAGACCAGCCTGGACAATGTGGTGAAACCCCGTCTCTACTAAAAATACAAAAATTAGCCAGGTGTGGTGGTGGGCTCCTGTAATCCCAGCTACTCAGGAGGCTGAGGTGGGAGAATTACTTGAACCTGGGAAGTGGAGGCTGCAGTGAGCTGAGATTACACCATTACACTCCATCCAGCCTGGGCAACAGAGGGAGACTCTGTCTCAAAAAAAAAAAAAAAAGAAAATGATACCATAGTAAAAGTTTTGGAAATCAGAATCAAAGGAAAAATTGTACACACATCCCCCAAATGTACAAATTAACTTCAAAGAACAGCAGTAAGAGTGATGGTGACTGACTTGTTAACAGAAGCAGAACAACAAAGACACTGGAATCCAATCTTTAAAGTGATGAAAGAAAGTACATGCCAACAAATAATTCTACTCTCAGTGAAAACATGCTTCACTTCTGAAGGGAAAATAAAGACATATCAGACAAAAACTTAGAGAAATTGCGGTCAGTTCACTTGCACTAAGAGATACTAAAAGGAGTCCTTCCTGTAGATAATAGAATTGCTAAGAGAAACAGAATAGTATAAAAACACTAGGAACTACATAAGTAGTAAATATGTCGGCAAGTCGAAACGAACATTAAATGTGTAAAACACACTTTCAGGCTAATTATAACAATTTGTAGGGTTTAAAATGTATACAGAATTAAAATTAATCATAATTGTGAAGAAGGAAAATTATAATTCATATTAGACTCTAATAAAAGAATGCCTACCATAATATCTGTGGTAATCAATAAAAGAAAAATATAACTAAAAAGCTGTTTGATCAGTGGCATAAAAACAAAATATTGAGGAATGAATCTAACATGTAGAAAATCTATGTGAGGAAAAGTACAAAGCTACAACCTCGATGAAAGAAATGAAAGATCTAAATAGACATTTCAGGTGCACGAACAGGAAAACTCAACACTGCCAAGATGTCAGGTCTTTCTAACTTGATCTATAGATTCAACAAAGTATCAATCAAAATGCCAGCAAATTGTTTTCCAAATGTTTACTAATTCTAAACTTTGTATGGAAAGGCAAGAGGTCCAAAATAGCCAACAAAAGACTGAAGGAGAAGAACAAAGTCAGAGGACTGACACTACCCAACTTCAAGACTTCTTGTAAAGCATTCCCCCTGCTGGGCATGGTGGCTCATACCTGTAATCCCAGGACTTTGGGAGGCCAAGGAGGGTGGATCACAAAGTCAGAAGTTCAAGACCAGCCTGGCTAAAATGGTGAAACCCCATCTCTACTAAAAATACAAAAATTAGCCAGGCATGGTGGTGGGCACCTTTAATCCCAGCTACTCGGGAGGCTGAGGCAGAGAACTGCTTGAATCTGGGAGGCGGAAGTTGCTATGAGCCGAGATCATGCCACTGCACTCCAGCCTGGACAACTGAGCGCGACTCCATCTCAGAAAAACTGGCCTAAGCAAGACAAGGAAGCTGTCTCTCACCACTCCTATTCTCCCATTCAACATAGCATTGGAAGTCCTGGCCAGGGCCATGAGGCAAGAGAAAGAAATAAGGAGCATCTAAATAAGCAGGGAGAAAGTCAAACTATCCCTGTTTGCAGACAACATGATTCTGTATCTAGAAAACCCCATAGTCTCAGCCCAAAAGCTCCTAGGCAATACCATTCTGGACATAGGAATGAGTAGATTTTATAATAAAAGACACCAAAAGCAATCACAATGAAAACAAAAATTAACAAATGGGATCTAACTAAACTCAGGAGCTTCCGCACAGCAAAAGGAACAGACAACCTACGTTGGGAAAACATTTTTGCAAATTATGCATCTGACAAAGGTCTAATATTCAGAATCTGTAAGGAACTTAAATTGACAAGAAAAAAAACCCATTTAAAAGTGAGCAAAGCACATGAACAGACACTTTTCAAAGGAAGACATACATGCAGCCAACAAGCATATGATAACAAGCTCTGTATCAGTGATCATTAGAGAAATGCAATTAAAAACCACAGTGAGATACTGTCTCATACCAGTCAGAATGGCTCTGATTAAAAAGTCAAAAAATAATGCTGGTAAGGTTGCAGAGAAAAGGGGTCACTTACAAACTGTTGGTGGGAGCGTTAATTAGTTCAGTCATTGTGGAAAGCAGTATGGCAATTTCTCAATGAGCTAAAAATGGAATTACTATTTGACCCAACACTCTCATTACATTATAAATCATTCTATCATAAAGTCACATGAACCTGTGTATTCACTGTAGCACTATTCACAATGCAAAAAATGTGGAATGAACCCATAGGCCCCTCAATGTGTCCACATGTACTCATCATTTAATTGCCACTTATAAGTGAGAACATGTAGTACTTAATTTTTTTGTTTCTGCATCAGTTTGCTAAAGATAATGACCTCCAGCTCCATCTATGTTCCTGCAAACGACATGATATACCCAAAGGAATATAAACTATTCTATTATAAAGACACATGCACATGTACATTCATTGCAGCATATTCACAATAGCAATGACATGGGATCAACCCAAATGCCCAACAATGATAGACTTGATAAAGAAAATGTGGTACATATACACCATGGAATACTATGCAGCCATAAAAAGGAATGAGATCATGTCCTTTGTAGGGACAAGGATGGAGCCGGAAGCCATTGTCCTCAGAAAACTAATGCAGGAACAGAGAAGCAGGCACATATATATGAGGCATATATATACGAGGCATATATATACACACATATATTTGCATGTGGATGTCCAATTATTTCAGCACCATTTGTTAAAAATTCTATCCTTTCTGCATTGAATGGCCTTTGCTATTTTGTCAAAGATCTGCTGATTATATTTGCATGAGTCTGTTTCTCAGATCATTGTTCTGTTTCCTATATATGTGTTTGTATATTCTTTTACCAATACCACACCCTCTTGATAACTGTAGCTTTACGGGAAGTCTTTTAACTTTTGTTTTGGGTTCAGGAGTACATGTGTTGGTCTGTTGTACAGGGAAACTCAAGTCATGAAAGTTTGTATACAGATTATTTCATCACCCAGGTACTAAGCCTGAGTACTCAGTAGTTATTTTTCCTGATTCTCTCTCCTCCCATCCTCTACCCTCAGATAGGCCCCCAATGTCTGTTATTCCCCTAAAACATGAATGCCATGGCCTTACACACCTATTAGATTGGCTAAATCAAAAATACTGACAACACCAAATGCTGGCTGAGCTATGGAGCAACAGAAACTTTCATTCATTGCTGGCTGGGAAGCAAAGTGGTCCAGCTACTTTGAAAGACAGTTTGACAGTTTCTTACTATACTAAAGATATTCTTACCCTTTGATACGGTTTGACTGTGTCCTCACCCAAATCTCATCTTGAATTATAATAATCCCCATGTGCCAAGGGTTGTGTCAGGTGGAGATAACTGAATCATGGGGGTGGTTTTCCCCACAGTCTTCTTGTGGTAGTGAGTAAATCTCAAGAGATCTGATTATTTTACAAATAGGAGTTTCCTGCACAAACTCTCTTGCCTGCTGCCATATAAGACATGACTTTGCTCCTCATTCACTTTCTGCCATGATTGTTAGGCCTCTTCAGCCATGTGGAACTGAGTCAATGAAATCTCTTTCCTTTATAAATAACCTGGTCTCAGGTAAGTCTTTATTAGCAGCCCGAATACAGACTAATACACTGTTTAATCCAGCAGTCGTGCTTTTTGGTATTTATTAATTTGTGTTGAAAATGTATGTCCACACAAAAATCTGCACACAAAGGTTTATAGTAGCTTTATCCATAATTGTCAACACTTGAAAGCAGCCCAGAGGAGAACAAACTTTGCCTGGAATGCTAAATGATTTGGTTTGGAGGTTGGGAGTGGTTGATATCCAGAGAAGTTTTAACTGTGAAGTTGTAGTGTAGCTGAATCTTTACAGATTTAAAGAAAACTATTATACCATTAGTTTTCTTAAAATATAAAACTTCTAAACAGTTTCTGCAAGATTTTGTTGTCAGTTTGTTTCTTTCTAAGAGAATATCAACTGGAGAACATGATTTTATATGCACAAAATGATTGCCTGGGCATTTCCTTGCCAGTCATTGTGGGGCGATTTGAGAGCACGGTGATACAGGTAAGGAATGTGTTTTCCTTTTTTAACTCTGCTTCTGAGTAGCCGTGTGATCTTGGGCAAGCCTAAACTTCTTGGGCTACCTTTCCAAAAATGGCAAATGAGGATTTCTGAAGCTCCTTCCCATGCTAAACCATTCGATTTTAAACTTGCATACACTTAGCCCTAGAATCAGATGCCCTGAGAGAATTCAACAAAACTTCCATTTAAATTACAACAGAATTGCACAAGTTAAGGTGAAAGCATTTCATCATTACATTCTTTTAGTCTCTCTCTATATCTTTCTTAACTAATTTTGACAAGCATTTCAAAAACAAAATACGTAAAATAAGTTATGGACTCATACTACAATCACTACTAATATTCATAGCATTAGTAGTAAGTGAAAACGTTTCATTGATAAAATGCAGGTATCACAGACTTACCTGGTTTCATAAATGGCATAAAAATTTCTGTGTTCTTTGACTGCCTTCCTGAAAAAAACAAAAAGAACAAAAAAAGATAAAATGTAACCTCATGATTATTGCTAAGGTCTAAAATTCATTTAATAAGTATATTCTCAAATTGTTTCTATTTAAAATATCTCAACTAGCATTATGTGAAATTCAAGAAATAATATTTAAAGAAATGTATACACACTTTAAAAAGTAATACATATCATATTAGATAAGCTTAGGCCCTGGTTTCTGCTCCAACAGTAGCTAACGTGGTTACTGAGCCACCGTTTAAATTTTACCGAAGGAGACAGAAAACCAATAATAAGGATAATTCCTAATTGTAGTATATCCAGTCACAAAATTAAAATAAAATAATATAATAGAAAATTATGGAAGAGAAGCCATATTAAATAGGATGCAAAAGAAATAAGTTTCACTTGCCAGGCTTGGTGGCTCATACCTGAAATCCCAGCACTTTGAAAGTGGGAGAATCACTTGAGTCCAGCAGTTTGAGACCAGCCTGGGCAACAGAGTGAGACCCAGTCTCTACAAAAAATACAGAAATTAGCTGGGTCTGGTGGTGCAGGTCTGGTCCCAGCTACTCGGGAGGCTGAGGTGGGAGGATCACTTGAGCCCAGGAGATTGAGACTACCGTGAAGCAAGGTGGCACCCCTGCACTCCAGCCTGAGCAACAAAGTAAGACTCTGTCTCAAAAAAGAATACAGTAAAATAAAATGAACAGGGCATGGTGGCATATGCCTGCAGTTCCAGCTACACAGAGGTTGAAATAGAGGATTGCTGGAGCCCAGAAGGTCGAGGCTGCAGTGAGCCAAGACTGTACTGCTGCATTTTAGCTTGGTGACATAATGAGACCCTGTATCAAAAAAAAAAAAAGTTTCCTTAGAAAATAAATTTGTCGTTGGAACCTAAGTCATAGAAGAAGTTAGCTACGAGATTTGTAGGAAAACAGAGGCAATACAAAGTTCAAAGTTCCTAAGGTGAAAATGCATCAGGTATGTTTGGAGAAAAAAATCACCCAACATCTTCACCGTCATCATACGATGCTGAATGATGATTCACCACTACAGTTTTAGAGGCACCATAAATCCAAAGTAAATGAACCTAGACAGTATGGTATTGGTGAGAGGAAAGACAGGTCAATTAAACAAAATAGTGACTCCAGAAATACAGCAAAGCAAATATAGTCAAATGATTCTTGACAAAGAACCGGCTTTTTAGCAAATGGTGTTGGAACAATTGGACATTCACGTGCAAAACTAAACCTTATTGTTAATGGTAACAACAGAAATAATAATTATGTATTGATCACTAGGCTTAAGGCACTGTATTTCTTATGCTGAAAGCGTCATTTAAAATAAGAAAAATAATGCAAGTAAACAAGTGAAAGAAAAATCCATAACTGAAGGCAGGAAAACCATAACTGACAGTAAAAAAAAAAAAAGTGCCAATGATACAGGAGGACATGACCTGAGGCCTGGCCTTCAGCCTCCCTCTGACACCTGTCACCAGGCACGTCAGCTGCTGCCTCACACAAAATTACTGGACATCTAAAAAGTGCATCCAGAATTTAAAAAGGAAAAACTAGACAACATTTTTGACATGAAGTGAAATTTTTGAAAAACATGAAGCAATAAAATAAAATATTCAAAATAAATATATCAAAGACACAGGAGAACATTAGTAGCATGGAGAAGAAATGACGTGAAAAAGAATATGATAAAGTATCAGTTATAAAATATGAACCAGTTTTAAGAAGGAACATGTTGAAATTACTGAAGAACACGTGAGTGGTCTGGAAGACCACACTGCAGTCTCGGAGGCAGCAGTGAAGACTCAGGAGTGAGGAATCGCAGAGAGAAAGGATCTATATAGGTACAGGTGACAACACCTGGGTAACGGGAAATACCAGAAGCGAAAAAAAAAATCCCTCAGGAAATAACTTATGTGATGAAATTAGAACAAATTTCCCAGAATTCAATAAGAAATATTTTAGATTAAATGAGTCTGTATAACACAAAATATATAAGCTAATATACCAAAAAATGAAGTTAAAGTGTCCTATAAAGGTTTCTATATTGCAATTAAGCAGTACAATTCTAATTCTAAACAGACTTTTAAAGATTCAGTATGTATCCTGCAATCCCTAGAGTGATCACAAAAATTCCCGTATAAAGAATTGTATTTAAAATTAAAACATCACTTAAAATGGGGATGACAACAAAAATGTTCAGATAACCCTACATAAGGCAGACAGGATAAATGGAATAAAAACAGAGGGGGCAGCCGGGCGCGGTGGCTCACGCCCGTAATCCCAACACTTTGGGAGGCCGAGGCGGGCGGATCACGAGGTCAAGAGATCAAGACCACCCTGGTCAACATGGTGAAACTCCATCTCTACTAAAAATACAAAAAAATCAGCTGGGCATGGTGGCGTGTGCCTGTAATCCCAGCTACTCAGGAGGCTGAGGCAGGAGAATTGCCTGAACCCAGGAGGCGGAGGTTGCAGTGAGCTGAGATTGGGCCATTGCACTCCAGCCTGGGTAACAAGAGCGAAACTCGGTCTCAAAAAAAAAAACACAAAAAACAACAACAACAAAAAAAACAGAGGAGGCAAAAAGCAAAAAATGATAAAATGATAGACATTCAAACATATTAATGTTAAAATTAAGTATAAATGGCCTAAACACATCAATTAAGAGATGATTAGAATAGGGTAATAAAGCAAGACCCTAATGTACACTGTCGACAATAAACTAATTTAAATATAAGAACGTAAGTAGCTTAAAGTGAAATGGTTTACGAAGACATAGCATAAAAAGACCAATCAAAAGGAAAAAGAAGTGGCTACACTAATATTAGACAAAGTAGACTTTGTAGCAAAGACAGTTTCTACTGACAAAGAGAAACATGACTTAGTGATAAAGGGGTCTATTTGTGTATCTCTCCCTTAAGCTCTACAGATTTTTGCTTCATGTATTTTGAAACTCTACTGTTATCTGCGTACACATTTGGGACTCTACAGACACAGCAATCAAGTGACGAAATACATGAAGCAAAAACCTATAGAATTTAAGGGAGAAATAAATCTATAATATAGAGGGGACTTTAATATTCTCCTCATCACAGCAGACAGAGCTAATAGAAAGTCAGAAAGGATGTGGAAATCAACATCTTCAACCAACTGGACCTAACTGACATCTTTAGAATACTCTACCCAACAAAAGCAGAGTACGTTCTTTTTATATGCTTGGTGATTAATGATAACTTAGCAAATTTACAATATGTTCTCTGAGCACAGCAGGAGTAAATTATAAATTAATAACAGAAAAATACCAGTGACACCTGCAAACATTAAATAAAGCACTTATAAATAACCCTGGATCAAAGAGAAAGTATCAATAAATATTAGAAAATCTCACCAACTGAATGAACATGAAGACCCCTTACAATCTCATATAAGCCTATGAAAACAATTCTGGAAGGAAAAAAAGTGACTTTTTCAAGATCACAGGATACATCAATATGCCAAAATTCAATTATATTTTTCTATACTAGCAATATACAGTTGGAAACAAAAATTATAAGAAAATGTTATAAATTACAATGTCTCCCAAAATACGGTATTTGTGTATGCATGTAACAAAACAAGTACACAATATGTATGCTAAAACCTACAAAACACTGATGAAAGAAATTTAAAAGATGGTTTTCAGAATTGGAAAGACATACCATATTTATGGAATAGAATATTTAATATTGTTACTATTTAAATATATATCCCCAAATTGATATAGGATATAATACAACTTGAATAAATATCTTGGCTGAAATTACTATACATATAGACAAGCTATTTTAAACTTTTTTTTTTTTGAGACGGAGTTTTGCTCTTGTTACCCAGGCTGGAGTGCAATGGCACCATCTCGGCTCACCCCAACCTCCGCCTCCTGGGTTCAGGCAATTCTCCTGCCTCAGTCTCCTGAGTAGCCAGGATTACAGGCACGTGCCACCATGCCAAGCTAATTTTTTGTATTTTTAGTAGAGACGGGGTTTCACCATGTTGACCAGGATGGTCTCGATATCTTGACCTCGTGATTCACCCGCCTAGGCCTCCCAAAGTGCTGGGATTACAGGTGTGAGCCACCGCGCCCAGCCGCTATTTTACACTTTTATACAAGAACAAGAGAATAGCTAAAACAACTATGGAACAGAAAAACAGTTGGAGACATCCCACTACATTTTTAGAATTACCGTATATCCACAGTAAAGTAACCTAGACAGTATGGTATTGGTAGGACAGACATACAGGTCAACTGAACAAAATAGTGATTCTAGAAATACAGCAAAGCACATCTCGTTAAACAATTCTTGACAAAGAAAAAGGTTTGCAACAAATGGTGTTAGAACAAGTGGATATTCATGTGCAAAATTAAATTTTAACTAAACCTCAAACCTTATATAAAATGTATCTCAAAATTAATCATATATCTAAATTTTTATATATTTATTTTTTTCCATTTTAGAAATTTCCAGAAGAAAATATAGAGGGGAAAAAAAACTATCATGATCTGAGGTTAGGCAAATTATTCTTAGGCCTGGCACCAAAATCACAATCCATTTAATTAGACTTAATAAAAACTAAAAATGTTTATTTAAAGAAATAAAGTTTGGGGCTGGGCATGGTGGCTCACACCTCTAATCCCAGCACTTTGGGAGGCTGAGGTGGGCAGATCACTTGAGGTCAGGAGTTTGAGACCAGCCTGGCTAACATGGTGCAACCCCATCTCTACTAAAAATACAAAAAATCAGCCAGGCCTAGTAGTGCGCACCTGCAACTCCAGCTACTTGGGAGGCCAAGGCAGGAGAATTGTTGGAACCAGGGAGGAGGAGGTGGCAGAGGGCCAAGATCATGCCACTGCACTCTAGCCTGGGAGACAGAGTAAGATTCCGTCAAGAAAAAAAGAAAGAAGGAAGGAAAGAAGGAAAGAAGAGAGAGAGGGAGGGAGGGAAAGAAAAGAAGGGAGAGGAAAGAAGGAAAGAAAGAAAAGGAAAAAAGGAAAGAAAAAGATTCACTTAGGAAAGTGAAATGACAAGGTACATAGCAGCAGAAAATATCTGCAAATCGCATGCATGACAAATAACTTGTATCCAGGATAAATAATGAAATCTCAAAATTTGGGAGTAAGAAATCAAACAACCTAGTTAAAAATGTACGAACATTTTGAAGAGACCCTTTGCCAAAGAGGATATGGAAATGGCACATGAAAAAATGTTCAACATTGTTAGCCATCAGAGAAATGCAATTCAAAACAACATTGTAGACCTCCACCCAACAACCAGAAACTTTCGAGTTAAAACGCATGCACACGCGTGCACGCGCGCACACACACACACACACACACACACACACAATCCCGGCAAGGATGCTGCACAGCTGGAATTATCAAACATTTCAGGGAGTTAAGCAAAACCCTGCAGTCATGGTGCAGAAGAAGTGGGGAGTTTCTTATGAAGGTAAAAATATACTTTGCATATAATCAACAATCCCATTTTAGCCTACTTCCTCTAGAGAAATAAAACTGTGTTTTCAAACACACACATACACACACACGAATTGTAGTAGCTCTATTCATAATCACCAAAATCCTGGTAACAATCCATTTCCTTCATAGGTAAATGAACAAGCATACTGTGCTTCATTCATTCGATAGACTATTACTCAGTAATAACAAGAAATGAGCTATTGATACACACACACAACCGTTGGATGAGTCTGAAAGGCGGGATGCTGTGGAAAACATGCAAGCCTACTCTAGTTATACACTCTATGACGACATTATGTGACATTTTCAAAAAGACAGAACGACAGCAATTGAAATGAAATCAGTGATCCCTGAGGGCCAGAGACGGAGATTAGCCTGAGGGAGTTTTGGGTAGTGCGTTAGTCTGTTCAGGCTGCCGTAACAAAATACCACAGGCCAAGTGGCTTCAATAACAGAAATTTGTTTTCTCACCGTTCTGGAGTCTGCAAGTTCACTGCCTGAGACCTCCCCAGAATGGCCTTCACATATGTTTCCACCAACACTGAACATCATTATTTATGTGTTCTGTACAGAGGCGGAGGTTTTCTTTACACTTTGTTGCTTGTCTTTCTGAGCCCTCACAGAATCACTTCTACTGTCCATATTTCTTTCTTTTTTTTCCTTTTTTTTTTTTTTGAGATGCAGTCTCACTCTGTCACCCAGGCCGGAGTGCAGTAGCCTGATCTCAGCTCACAGCAACCTCTGCCTACTGGGTTCAAGCCATTCTCCTGCTAAGCCTCACTGCAGTCCAGACCTCCCAGGCTTAAGTGATCTTCCCACTGCAAAATTCAGAGTCTCTGGGACAGAATTTACTCTTCTGTGGAGCCTGGAAGTGCATAATCCAGGCCCTGCTGATGGTTCAGGTGAAGCCTGCCTTCCGGGCTTGCAGACCTCTGCCTTCTCCATGTCACCTTCCCTGGCATTTCCTCAGTGAGCGCGCATGGAGAGACACAGTGGGCAAGCTTTTTCTGTATCTCTTCTTATTAAGGACATTAATATTGGATCAGGGCCTCTTTGTGTGTGTGAGACGGAGTTTCACTCTGCCTCCCAGGCTGCAGAGCAGTGGCATGATCTCAGCTCACTGCAGCCTCCACCTCCCGGTTTCAAGCAATTCTCCTGCCTCAGCCTCCCCAGTAGCAGCAACTACAGGCACCCGCCACCATGCCCAGTTAATTTTTTGTGTTTTTAGTAGAGATGGGGGTTTTACCATGTTGCACAGGCTGGTCTTGACCTCCTGACCTCAGGTGATCCACCTGTTTCAGCCTCCCAAAGCGCTGGGATTATAGGCATGAGCCACCGCGACCAGCCTGGGTCTATTCTTAGGACTTAATTTAAATTCAGTTACTTCATGAGAGGACCCATCTCCAAACACAGTCACAGGGTGGATTAGGGCTTCAACATAGAAAGTTTGTAGGAACACTTCCAGAAAATAACAAGGGTGACAGAATTACACTGTATCCTAATTGTGGTAGTGGTTATATGAGCCTATAAATAAATGGAAATTCATTTAAAAAAACAACACCAAAAAGTCACTTTTACTCAAAGTTATATTTTTTAATGTTATGATAAATGCAAATAGATTTAAAATAAAAATTCAAAGACAAACACTTTCAGATTTAATTTATTTTTAAATATTCAAAAATTTCTGTCAGGCTGGGCACGGTGGCTCATGCCTGTAATTGGGAGACTGAGGCAGGCAGATCACTTGAGGTCAGGAGTTCGAGACCACCCTGGCCAAAGTGGTGAAACCCCATCTCTACTAAAATACAAAAATTAGCTGGGTGTGGCGGCAGATGCCACTAATCCCAGCTGCTCAGGAGGCTGAGGCAGGACAACCACTTGAACCTGGGAGTTGGAGGTTGCAGTGAGCTGAGACTGTGCCATTGCACTCTGGCCTGGGTGTTGCAGCGAGATTCCATCTCAAAAAAAACTGTTTTGTCTCCAGTAGACTCACTTAAAACAAATATTTAAAAATAAAACAGAAGGAATGATATACCAGGCGAGATAACAAGCTTAATACCTGGCAGAAAAAAATATCTCAAAAATATAAATAGACAAAGATAAATATCATATTTTTATGTTAAAATCCTAGAAAAAATTATCCTTTTGAACATACGTGCACCTAATAATGTAAGCTTTTAAAGTGTATAAGCAATATTAGATTGCATTGCAGGAGAAATTCATAAATCAACTATTTAACTCACCCCTTTCAGAACACAGTAAATTTTAAAACTGAACATTAAAATATCTAAGTCATTCAATGAGTAAACGTGAGCCAATCTGAATGCTATACCTGCATAGAGACATTAAATGATCTGGTAACATATGCATGATTTAGGCCATAAAGGAAAATCGTCCACCAATTCCAACGAACCAGTATCATACTGATTGTTTTTTAAATAAAATACAATATGTTTCTGCTAACATTTTCCATATTTTTGTAAATGATCTTAGGTTTAAAATAATTTTGAGGATTAAAAATATTTAGAAATGGATGGCAATGAATACACTACAGGCCAAAATTCCATTTAACTAACAATTCTGCATGAGAATTTACATTAGAAAATTTGTCAGTGGAACAAGCCAAGTTGGAAGGCAGAAAAAGGTATGTGCTTATCTCAACAGATTCAAAGAAAGCTTCCGAGAAATTCAAAAACGTTTTTATGATACTAAAAAGTAACTATCAGAAAACTTAAAGGCACCATAAAACAACTAGTAGAACAGATAAACTAATTCAGTAAAGTTGCAGGACACAAAATCCACATGAAAAATCAGTAGCATTTGTAAATGCCAACAGTAAACAATCTGAAAAGAAATTTAAAAAGTAAATCTGATTTACAATAGCCACAAATAAAATTAAATATCTAGAGATTAACTTAACCAAAGAAGTAAAAAACAAAAAACTCTATAATAAAAACTACAAAACAACAGTGAAATAAAGAAGACAACGACAAAACAAAAATCAAGAAATATTTCATGTTCATGGATTGAAAGAATCAATATTTATAAAACAGCCATACTACCCAAAGCAATTGCAAAGATTCAGTGCAATTCTTATCAAAATACCAATGACATTCTTCACAGAAATAGCAAAACAAATCTAAAATTTACATGAAATCACAAAAGACCCAGAATAGCCAAGCTATCCTAAGTAAAAAGAACAAAAGTAGAAGAATCAAATTACCTGACTTCAAATTATAGCACAGAGCTCACAGCAATCAAAACAGCATGGTACTGGCATAAAAACAGACAAGGAGACCAACTTAATAGCATAGAGAACCCAGAAATAAATTCACACACCTACAGTGAACTCATTTTCAACCAGGGTGCCAAGAACATACACTGGGGAAGAGACAGTGTCTTCAATAATTGGTGCTGGGAAAACTGGGTATCCATATACAGAAGAATAAAACTAGACCCCTATCTTTCACCACATTCAAAAATCAAATCAAAATGCATTAAAGACTTAAATCTAAGGCCTCAAACTGTGAAACTACTACAAAAAAACATGAGTGGAAACTCTCCAGCATACTGGTATGGGCAAAAATTTCTTGAGCAATACCCCACAAGCACAGGCAACTGAAGCAAAAATGGACAAATGGATCACACGAAGTTAAAAAGCCTCTTCACTGCAAAGGATACAGACGACAAAGAGACAACTCACATAATGGGAGAAAATACTTGCAAACTACCCATCTGATAAGAAATTAACAACCAGAATACATAAGAAGCTCAAACAACTCTAGGGGAAAAAAAATCTAATAATCTGATCAAAAACGGGCAAAAGATTTCAATAGATGTTTCTTAAAAGAAGACAGACAAATGGCAAACAGGTATATGAAAAGGTGCTCCCCATCACTGGTCATCAGAGAAATGCAAGTCAAATCTACAAGGAGATATCACCTCACCCCAGTTAAAATGGCTTGTACCTAAAAGACAGGCAGTAACAAATGCTGACAAGGATGTGGAGAAAAGGCACCCTTGTGCACTGTTGAAGGGAATACAAATTAGTTAAAACACCATGGAGAACGGTTTGGAGGTTACTCAAAAAGCTAAAAATAGAGCTGCCATATGATCCAGCAATCCCAGTGCTGGGTATATATTCCCCAGAGAAAGGAAATCAGTACAGGGAAGAGATACCTGACTCCCACGGTTGTTGCAGCTCTGTTCACAATAGCTGTGACATGGAAGTAACCTACATGTCCATCAACAGACTATGGATAAAGAAAATGTGGTATGTACCCACAATGGAATACTATGCAGCCATAAAAACAAATGAGAACCTGTCATCTGCAACAACATGGATGGAGCTGGAGATCATTATGTTGAGTGAAATAAGCCGGGCACAGAAAGACAAACACCACATGTTCTCAATTATTTGTGGGATTTAAACATCAAAACAATTGAACTCGTGGATGTAGAGTAGAAGATGGCTACCAAAAGCTGGGAAGGGGAGTGGGGAGTTTGGTGGGAGGTAAAAATGGTTTATAGATACAAAAACATAGAAAGAATAGATCAGACCTACTATTGGATAGCACACCAAGGTGACTGCAGTCAATAATAACTTAACTGACTTAAGTTATAACTTAAGTTACATCTTAAAATAACTAAACCAATGTAATTGTATCATTTTAAACACAAAGAATAAATGCTTGAGGAGATGGACACCCCATTCCCCCTGATGTGATTATTTCACATTGCATGTGTGTATCAAAGCACCTTATACACCTACTACGCACCCACTAAAATTAAACATAAAAGAAGAATTAAAAAGTAGCAGTGAATTAGACATAGAAGAAAACTTCTTAATCTTGGAAAATGTTACATTCCAAAAATATATGTAGCCTGTAACCTCTGTAGTATGCACACAGGTAACAGAGAACCTTCAGACACCTTCTCTTTAAGACCAGGATAAGGTGCACTGAGGAAGACTCGGTGGTAGCCACGCTCCTGCTCCTGACTCACCACTGTTCTCTCAACTCAAGGAACAAGTCGGTCAGGAAAGCAGGCAGCAGTCATAGCCACGGGGAAAAACACCCATGGAGCCGGAGGTGGCTCCATTCGAATTCACCAAATTCGAATCACTCTAACGAGCTGCAACGCAAAATCCCTGGGAAAGGTGTGTGCTGACTGCATCAGAGGAGCAAAGGAAAAGAACTCGAAGTGAAAGGACCAGTGGAAATGCCTACCAAGACTTTGAGAATCACAAGAAAAACTCCTGATGATGAAGGTTCGAAGACATGGGGTCATCTCCAGCTGAGAATCCACAGCAACTCACGGACCTGCACAGTCCTTCTGAGATTGTTAAACAGATGACTTCTATCAGTATTGAGCCAGGAGTTCAAGTGGAAGTAGCCATTGCAGATGCTTACGTCAACTATTTTAATAAATGGATTATGAGTAGTTAAAAAAAATCAGGATAAGGCAAAAATGCCCACTAGAGCCATGATGATTTAAAGTAATTTTGGAGCTTCTAGATAATAATCTAAGAAAATAATAAAATTATCAGGTGTCAGGACTAGAAAGGAACCGATAAATCTATTGTTACGTGTGGATCATATGATAATTTGAATAGAAAAACTAAGAGAATAAACAAATATTTTACTAAAACAAGAGTTTGGCAAAATGTCAGATCTTGGATAATTTCCAAAACCAAGTATTTCTCTACAAAAGTAAAACTACTAGAAAATACAATACTTTACAAAATGTAAGACCATAATAAAAATAAAACATAATTAAATCTTGTCACGTTGCTCTGCAGAAAGAAGATGGAGCCCCCCACCATCCAGAATCTGGTTTAGCTGTTGCCATACTCACACTGAGACTGCACGAAAGGTTTGTCATTCACACAGCAAGGCTCTTGGGGGAGAGCATGGCAGGCTTCCCAAGCTGGACTAAAAGTGGCTTGAGAGAGTGGGAAAAGGGAGGAGACTGGCTAGGTTATTTTTGTTGCTGTTGTAGTGGTTTAGTATGATACCAACAGGGTCTCACTATGTTGTCCAGGCTCGGCTGGAGCTCCTGGCTCTCACAATCCTCCTGCCTCAGCCTGCTGAGTAGTTGGAAGAACAGGGACATACCACCTCACCTCACTTGGCTAGGGTTTTCGGTTGCATTTAGGGAGTGGGGCCTGGGGGAGGAATTCTGCACAGCTGTAGGTGGTTGCATGGTTTGAGACCCTAACTGGAACCCAAGGAGGGAGCACTGGGTTTTTTTCTCAGCTTGCCTAGAAATGAGGCACAAGGGTAAGAAGAAGGAACAAGGCTTAAAAAGCAGTCTCAGGAGTCAAACATTAAACAATTAGGGTCAGACTCTATTACAAACAGCAAAAAGATTAACACAAATCACTGTTAAAAATAACTTTTTAAAGTGACATTTATACAGTTTTCTAAAACAAAAGACATTTCTTGCACATGATTAGGATGAGTTGAAAATATAAACATGTTAGTTATTCCTAAATTAATCTATAAATTCAAATCGTGTCAATCAAAATTCCAACTGGAGCTTTCGAGAAACTCAAAACTTTGATTAAAAAA
>CM052653.1:145251594-145268687 GCA_028533165.1 Leontopithecus rosalia
GTGTAAGAATGAATACAAATAGAATGAGGTATGAAAGAGAAAGAAAGTAAAATACCATTATATATATAAAGTCAAGAAAGGGGCTGTGCAAGGGCAATAAAGGGCACAATTACCTTGAAGTGAGCCTGAGGTTTACAAATATGGTGAAAAACCACTTTCCATGAGCTCTAGGTGTGGAAAACTTCATGGTAAATATTTCTGCAATTACTCTAGGACACTATATATTGTGTTTCAAAGCATGCAATAAATTAGAAAGTTAATCAACTCATTATATTAAGACAGGTTACACACAAAAACCCAGTCTAGTTCCAAAGAAAAACCAATCAAGTTTTTTTGATTCTCTGGACAAAAATCCTAAAAATAATTCAGTTGATCTCAACAATAATTTTAAAAGAAAATTTTCAATAACCAAATAGTACTTATTGGATGAATGATTTTATTTCCCATTACAAAAATCTTACATCACATTGCTTCCAAATAACAAATGGACTAGACCATGCCATCCCATCAACAGCTGCAGAAGTGATATTTAATAAAAAACAGCACTTCTATTCTTTTCTTTTAATTTTTCTTTTATTTATTTATTTTTTTGAGACGGAGTTTCCCTCGTTACCCAGGCTGGAGTGCAATGGCGTGATCTCGGCTCACTGCAACCTCCGCCTCCTGGGTTCAGGCAATTCTCCTGCCTCAGCCTCCTGAGCAGCTGGGATTACAGGCACGCGCCACCATGCCCAGCTAATTTTTTGTATTTTTAGTAGAGACGGGGTTTCACCATGTTGACCAGGATGGTCTCGATCTTTTGACCTCGTGATCCACCCACCTCAGCTTCCCAAAGTGCTGGGATTACAGGTGTGAGCCACCGTGCCCGGCTCTTTTATTTTTAAAACAAAACTTTAATAAACTAAGAATAGGAATTCTTCTTATTATTTTAACATAATAAATACTTTATATGTTCTTCAACAAACCATGTCTAAATCCTCATGGTACTTCATCCATAGTCCAGTGCTATTATGATTAACAAATGATATGTAAGTATCTTAAACTGTTAATATCCTCAAAATAATTTATAGTAAAATTAAACAATGAATAGCTGGGTAGTAATTACAAATGTGGGAATCTGCCTATAGGAAATAACAGCTGATAATGAAAAAGCTGATATTTATCTCAATACATTTTAGTACTAAATATTAAAAACAGTATGTGTCCAAAAATAGAATTTAGCTTATTATAGGAAAATAACTTTCACAAAATTTATAAAATCTCTGGTACTGTTAAACGTAATATATATTTTAGGAAAATTAAAACAATTAGGAGGATATATGCTACATAGCGATTATATCCAACAAATCAATGTAGCTCCAAGTATGTGAGCAGTTACACTGGTATTTCTTTTTCCCAGAACCTGCCGAGTCTTGAGTCTTGAGCAGTGTCAGACAATCAACAGTCATTAGGAGAAGAAAAAGCCTCAATGACTGTTACAGAATTGCTCTTCAATAATGTAGTTTCTGATTGTTTGACCAGCCTCTTTTTACATTTTCTCCTGAGGCTCTGAAACTTTCTTAATCTTCTTAGTGATGAGAAATCTTTTGCCTTTTTTTCTTGCTCAGAAAAATATCTTTGGAGTAAATGGCTAGCAAATTGAATTTCTCTGCCTTGCAAAGCCCTTTTAATGCAATCAATTGCAATGTAAGTGGAAGCTGCCATTGTAAGTCTAGCACCACCAGTAATATTCACAGGAAAAGCTACAAAATCAATCTTGGTATGGAAATATTTGTAGTAAAATCAAACTAGAGCTTATTGCCAAGGAAATTACTATGACTGATCAAATAGGTATCAAGCCTTCCCACAACACATTTAATAGAAGCACATAATGGCTTACCATCTTCATCTGCAAAATGCTAACACGTCTCTTCAGTTCCATGACTAGCTCTACTTTCTGCATAGCTCTTGCTAACTTTTTTTTCTTTCTTTTTTTGAGACAGAGTCTCACTGTGTCACCCAGGCTGCAGTGCAGTGGCACAATCTTGGCTCCCCGCAACCTCCACTTCCCAGGTTCAAAAGATTCTCCTACCTCTGTCTTCTAAGTAGCTGGGATTACAGACGCATGTCACCATGCCCAGCTAATTTTTGTATTTTCAGTAGAGACAAGGTTTCACCATGTTGGCCAGGCTGGTCTTGAACTCCTGACCTAGGTGATCTGCCCGCCTCAGACTCCCAAAGTGCTGGGATTACAGACGTGAGCCACCACACCCACTACCTCTTGCTACTTTAAAACATGGCCATTTTCTGATTATAAAATTAATTCAGGTTGATTACAGAAGTAGTGTGAATTTTACAGTCACAAACTCTGGTGTGCAAACCAGAGTTTAATAATTTAATAGCAAACCAGAATTAAATAGTTGCACACAACTATTTAATTCAAATAACTGTACTTACCAAGGCACCACCTGCCAAGTGGCAGACAATTTACAGTACCTATGTCATTTGCTCAGGCATTTTTGACATTGCCACTTGGTTCTGAGTCTGCTGCTTCCATTCTCCATCCTGTCTCCTGGGATGACCTAAGATGTGGGGATGTTGTTGTCCTGGCATTGTGGGAGGGTGAGACTCTGGGCCCACGTTTGCAGTCTTTTCTCATGGCTTGCTGAAATGCTACTGTGGAAAGTGCTGACTTCCCCACTTACTTTCCTGATCACAGAAGGTGGCTGTTTTGGGGTGTGGGAAGTCCCGTTAAGTTCAAAGGATGTTGGCCTTTTACTTAATTATTACATCTCCCTGACTGTGTCATGTGAACATTTATGACCCAGTCTTTGCCAATGCAACCTCAGGGGACAAGAGTCTTTGGGCATGTCCCACAAAACATTTGACTCCTACTATGACCCTTAATTTACTCTGCATTATATTTTTGCCACTATCAAACCGTGAGGTATAACGTCTAATCCATAACATCTTGCCCCACCAGATCGCTCCCTCCTGCCCCAGCTCAGACCAGCTATTTTTCTTGCTTGCCGCACAGCAGCTGTGATCCAAATGTCAGAGGCTTTCAAACCTCAGCGACTCCATTTTGATTAAGGGCTGGGAAATGGGGCTGGGACTTGCTAGGCTGCATTCTCAGAAAGTCAGGCATTCTCGCCTGTAGATGATCATGGTGAAGGGAACAAATTAATAATATTTAGTAAACAGACCCAGACTTGGGAGTATCAGGATATCGAGATATCTGGAGAACAAAGGTAATCCTAATACTGCTTTAAAAATAATAATATTGATTCTTGCAAAATACAGTAATTAAGAAAATGAATCCTTTATCACAAATCCTTGTAGCAGAGCACATCTCCCCATAGGCACAAGCATTTTACCTGGGGGGACACATTTACCCATCTTACTTTCAGGAATGTCCTACTCCATCTATGGAGTAGCTGTTCTTTTTCCACTTTACTCTTTTAATACATTTGCTTTTGCTTTGCACTACAGACTTGCCCTGAATTCTTTCTTGCATGAGATCCAAGAACCCTGTCTTGGGATCTGGATAGGGGCTCCTTTCCTGTGACACCAGGACTTCCGATCACTGCGTTCCTCTGTTGGACACAGTTCCCCGAATCTCAGGTTTCTTTTATTTTGATTTCCTCATCAACTTTACAGAAGCACATGCTGGAGTGAGTTCCTCAACATGGTACACAGAAGGTAGCTCTCATAGGATGGCTCAGATTACCAGTAGCAGAATTTGTTGGAGGAAAAAATGGGAATGTAATCATTATTCACCTCCAGAGTCTGTAAGTGGGTGGGAGGCACATTTGGATCCAGACTCTGAGCTATCCCTCTGTTACAGGAAAGCGGTCCCAATCCAGACCTCAAGACAGGGTTCTCCCATCTCGCACAAGAAAGAATTCAGGGCAAGTCTGAGGTGCAAAGCAAAAGCAAGGTTATTAAGAAAGTAAAGGGCCAGGCATGGTGGCTCACGCCTGTAATCCCAGCACTTTGGGAGGTTGAGGTGGGCTGATCACGAGGTCAGGAGTTCGAGACCAGCCTGGCCAATATGGTGAAACTCTGTCTTTACTATAGATACAAAAACAAAAAAAAGTAACGCAGCATGGTGGCACATACATGTAATCCCAGCTACTTGGGAGGCTGAGGAAAGAAAATCGCTTGAACCTGGGAAAGCAGGCCTTTCCCCTGTTAACTAACATGCTGTTTGATACATACCGTCCTTCACTGCAGTGAGCATACATTACAGGTGAAAGTAGAAAGTGCTGTAACGGTACTAATAATTCTAGAATTTAGTGCTTGCTTCCATATTTGGACACAGTAATGCAAAACCCATGAAAACTGATGCATGTGCAAGGGGTTCCTCCAGCCAGATATCTGCACTCTCATCCTTTTATTGAACTCTTTTTTGCATCTTTCAATGACCTTTTGTGATTATAGTCATTAAAACCTTAGTGTACTTACATTTGTTGACTATGTCTAATGTCAAACAGATTATTCTCTTTGTATTTCTACATACTTCTTGATGATTTATAAGCCTTCACTTAGAACACATGTGAATTAAGTAGCCAGCCACCTTTGTAAACTGTTAAAAACAACTTCTAGTATCTATTTCAGTGTTTGGGCTTTCTCTGTATACAATGAAAGCTTGAGGCAACAAGGTGAAACCTTGTCTCTACTAAAACTACAAAACTCAGCTGGGTATGGTGGTGGGTGCCTGTAATCCCAGCTACTTGGGAGGCTGAGGCAGAAGAATCACTCGAACCTGGGAGGCAGAGGTTGCACTGAGTTGAAATCATGCCACTGCACACCAGCCTGGCAATAGAGTGGGACTCTTTCCCAAAAAAAAAAAAAAAGAAAGAAAGAAAAGAAAAGAAAAAGAAAAAAAGGCAATGGAGGTTACTTTAACACAAATACAGGAAAATGGTGATTGTATATATAGTTCAAAATTAAATTTTAAAACTGTCATTAAATATGACTAAAATATATAATCCACTTAAAACAATTTTCAGATTGGCTGGATATTTTTCAAACAGCAAAATTCAACCACATGGTTTGCAAGAGACACGACTACCGTAGGATACATTGCTTGTGAATCATGTTTACTTACAAAAATGTCTATTGCAATTATGATCCAATGATTCAACTCAATAGAAAGATTAAAACTAGATAATGCAGAAAGATACATCAGAAATAATTACCCCAAAGGAAACTGATGTGGCTGCAGACTTTAAGGCAATCAAAGTAGACTTAGACTTTAAGTAGACTTTAAGGCAAAATAATTACTCGAAATCAAATGGATATTTTAGAATAAAAAAAATCCAATTTGTTGAAAAGATAAACTGTTTGAAATTTGTATTCATGTACCAATGTATTTTTTTTTAACTTTTTTTTTTTAGAGACAGAGTTTCACTCTTGTTACCCAGGCTGGAGTGCAATGGCGCGATCTCGGCTCACCGCAACCCCCGCATCCTGGGTTCAGGCAATTCTCCTGCCTCAGCCTCCTGAGTAGCTGGGATTACAGGCACGTGCCACCGTGCCCAGCTAATTTTTTGTATTTGTAGTAGAGACGGGGTTTCACCATGTTGACCAGGACGGCCTCGATCTCTTGACCTCGTGATCCACCCGCCTTGGCCTCCCAAAGTGCTGGGATTTCAGGCTTGAGCCACCAGCCCGGTCTTAACTTTTTTTTTTTGAGACGAAGTCTTGCACTTTCATCCAGGCTGGAGTGCAATGGCATGACCTCAGCTCACTGCAACCTCTGCCTCCCAGTTTCAAGTGATCTCCTGCCTCAACCTCCCAAGTAGCTGGAATGACAGGTGCCTGCCGCCACACCTGGCTAGTATTTTGTATTTTTAGTAGAGACGGGGGTTTCACTATGCTAGCCAGGCTGGTCTTGAACTCCTGACCTTGTGATCTGCCCGCCTTGGCCTCCCAAAGTGCTGGGATTACAGTCGTGAGCCACCGCACTGGGCCTCTTTTAAAGTTTAAAAGAAAACTTTTATGGAATATGAGGGAAAACAGATTAATCTACAATAATGATGTAAGAATTTCAATACGCACATCTATTAATTATAGACAAAATATTAGCGAAGGTATAGAGAACTTGAGCACTAAGATTCACAAAACTGACCTGATGAGCACATAGGGAACACTCTACCCAATAAATGTGGAATACATGCTCTTTGCAAAGCCAGGTGAAATATTTACAATTGTTACTCCACTTTACAGCCTGTCTCAATATATTTCAAAAGAAGAAAGTCATGTACTACTTTCCTAAACAAAATGCCATTAATTTCAAAACCAACGGCAAAAGATAAATACAGAATGTCATTCGCTTGACAACCCATGGATCAAAGAAGAAATAAGGATTTTTAAAAACTCAAAATAAACCACAGTTTTAAACTATTTTGAACTTGTGGAATACAATTAAAAATTATTTGGAGAAAATGTATAGCCATGGATGCTTATTTTGGAAGACAAAAGATATCTGAAGACTCCCCGAAGGCAGGCAAAGAAAAGCAAATTCTTAAAAAATAGAAGAGAAGAATAATGAATAAATTAAACAGCAGAGATTACAGAAAAAGGAAACACACATATAACAAAGATAACTAAAAAAGCCAAAAGTTGATTCTTTGAAAAGACAAAAAATAATGACACTCCTGGTGAGATTCCAACCAGAATGGAAAACCACACACTTAATCAATATCAGGAATAAAACATGGGCAGCACTACAGAAATCACAAAAATGGTAAGAGGACATTGTGAAAACCTTTGTTCTAATATTCTCTGAAAATTTAGATGAAATGATCACTTTCAGATAAAAATAAATCTTAACCAAGACAGACCCAAAAAGAACAGAGAAGGTCTAGCAGCAACAATACGGCAGCAACATAGGTCTGTTGATTCTTGTTTGTTTGTTCCTTTATGTCTGAAGCTACAGTCATGAAATCAAACAAAGCAAGTAGGACGCCAAGGTGAGGGCTGGGACTGGCGGCATCTTCAGCAGAATGAGGTGAGGAGGAGTCAGTAAGCCCATGATAGAGGAAGGCAAGCCAAGCGCAGGAGAGCTGCAAGTCCCCTTGGGACCAGCAGTGGCAGGGAAAATGAAAGCATGGCCTGGTCCTAGGAATCTTGGGACGAAAACCAAATACCCACCTGCCCACCAGCCCCCCCAATAAGACAACTGTAGGCTGAGCGAAAATCTAAATGAATGAATCCTAGAAAAGCCAGAACAGCCCCACAGGCTCCCCTTGGTTCGAAGAAAGTTTAACGACGGGTGAACATTACAGGGAAGCCGGCATCACACTTTCCTTCCAGAGCACAAGGATCCACCTGAAAGAAAAACGGATGGCAACGAAACCTGAAGTGGGCATCCTGGGATTCTAGGAAGAAGGTGGCCCCGAGATCGGGGCAGGGGCAGCAGGTGGCCCTGCGGAGCCGGCAAAGGTGAAGGCAGCGCAGAGTCCCCACCTGCAGCGGGGACGAAAGCTTCCCCAACCAGACTGCATCCTGGAGCAGGAGCAGATGTTTTTAATAGTTTAAGACAGTTGCCCCTTTTTTTTTTTGAGACGGAGTTTCACTCTTGTTACCCAGGCTGGAGTGCAATGGCCCGATCTCGGCTCACCACAACCTCCGCCTCCTGGGATCAGGCAATTCTCCTGCCTCAGCCTCCTGAGCAGCTGGGATTACAGGCACGCGCCACCGTGCCCAGCTAATTTTTATATTTTTAGTAGAGACGGGGTTTCACCATATTGACCAGGATGGTCTCGATCTTTTGACCTCGTGATCCACCCGCCTCGGCCTCCCAAAATGCTGGGATTATACGCGTGAGCCACCGCGCCGGCGGACAGTTGTCCTTTTAAGAGGGTGTCCTTGAGCTGTGAGTTGAGAGACCCTGGACAGCCACTGCTGTCACAGAGCTGTCCTGAAAAAACAAACAAGGATTACAAAACACGTACTTGGAAAAATGCTTAAATTCCAACAAATGTTGAAACTACCGGGGGAAAAAAATGTGATGAAAAGAAACCTAAAGATGAAAGCTGCAGCTGGTGCTGTGGGCACCCCTCCCGTGTCCAGGGCATGCCAGCCCGCTCCTTGCATCTGCTCGGCATTGCCCGCTCCTTGCGTCTGCTCGGCATTGCCCGCTCCTTGCGTCTGCTCGGCATTGCCCGCTCCTTGCGTCTGCTCGGCATTGCCCGCTCCTTGCGTCTGCTCGGCATTGCCCGCTCCTTGCGTCTGCTCGGCATGTGCTCCTGGAGCCGCTGGTCCACCTTAGAAGCTCCTCCTGGAGCACCCCTCCCCCAGTGGTGGGGGTTGCTAAGTACCTAGCTAGAACACCCTTTGGGTGGCTTGTTCAGGGGAGCACCTTTACCCCAGCTTTCTGAGTTCCCCAGGGGAAGGAGCTACAGTTCTGTAGAAAGGTAATGTCCTTAAAACGATGAGTTTGTGTCCTTTGTAGGGACATGGATGAAAAAAAAAAAAAAAGGTAATGTCCTTGATGTGCAGCCTTAATTGACCATGGCCCTTTCCAAAAATACTTCACTGTCATCCACTCCTCACGGTTTGCTTCTGGGAAAACACAAACTAAAGACAAAAACTCTAATATTTCAGAATGATTGAAAATATAAAAACTTTAAGATTGATACATACCATAAAAAAATGCTAAGAAAAATTAAAAACAAAAAGAAGACTGAAAATGTTCAAAAAATTTATAGAAAAAAATATTAAAAGAGCACGAGAGAAACTAATACATGTAAGACAGGCAAGGAAGACCCAACGTGTGTAATACTGGAATTCCCAAACCAGTAGACTCGAGTGAGAAAACAGAACAGATATTGAAAACCAGAATTCTACACTTTGGGAGGCCGAGGCGGGTGGATCACGAGGTTGAGATCGAGACCATCCTGGTCAACATGGTGAAACCCCGTCTCTACTAAAAATATAAAAAATTAGCTGGGGATGGTGGCGCGTGCCTGTAATTCCAGCTACTCAGGAGGCTGAGGCAGGAGAATTGCCTGAACCCAGGAGGCGGAGGTTGTGGTGAGCCGAGGTCGCGCCATTGCACTCCAGCCTGGGTAACAAGAGCGAAACTCCGTCTCAAAATAAATAAATAAATAAATAAATAAAATCAGAATTCTAGAAAATTTTAACAAAATAAAAACATTTTATCGAAATATTGAAGACATATTGCGTAAGTGAAAGAAGCCAGTCTCCAAAGGACATTATATTACGTGATTTCCATTCTTTGACATTCAGGAAAAGGCAAAGCGGGGGAGACAGGAAAATGAGCAGTGGGCGTCAGGGGCTGGGGAAGCCCAGGATGAACGGATGGAGCACGGGAAATTTTGGGGGGCAGTGAGACTTCCATGTGACACTGTAATGGAGGCTACATGACATTATGCGTTTGTCAAAACTCATAAAACGTACAGAGCGTGAACTCTAATAATAACTACAGAGTTTAGTAAATGATAACATCAATATTGTTTCATTGATGAAGCGAATGCACCACACCTATGCCAGACGTAAACAACGGGGAACTGGAGGGGAAGGGACCTGTGGGGGCGCTGTGGACTCTGCACTCTGCTCAACTTTTGTATAAACTGAGAACTTCTTTTAAAAATTCTCTATTAACTTTAAAAAGTGGAGGAGTAGTGATTTTTATATTAGGAAAGGTATATAATGTAATAAAAATATTAAATGAGAAACAGATGGGTATTTATATAAAAGGCTACTTTCCCCTGTGGATATACAAAAGGTATAAATATCTATGCCCCAAATAAAAAATAAACAACTTTTGGATACAGAATATGAAAGAGATCCTAGGAAAAACAGAAACTCATAACAAGAGGCATTAACATGCCTCCCTGAGACAAGGCCAGATCAAAGAGTCAAAACATTCGTTAGAATACAGAAGATCTAAAAGTATTCAATGAAGCAACTCTAATAGAAATATATTAACCTCAAAACTCTGCCATAAGGGAATTACCTTCTTTTCAAGTGCAAATAAAAATTTATAAAAATTTGTACTATATTAGGCCACAAAGAATAAGAAACTCTGTAAACCACGATGAAAGAAATAATGTACCATACAATAAAAGTAGGAAAGAATTAAATACACACATAGCAACAACACTATTTCTCTACCTAGTCCCTAATAATGTCTCCATTTAAAAAGTCTTGGTGTCAAGAAAATATGCAAACTCTTTATAAAGTTGCACTGTTAAAAAACATGACAAGGCCAGGCACGGTGGCTCACACCCATAATCGCAGCACTTTAGGAGGCTGAGGCAGGCAGATCACTTGAGGTCAGGAGCTGGAGACCAGCCTGGCCAGCACAGTGAAACCCTGTCTCTACCAAAAATCCAAAAATTAGTCGGGCGTGGTGGTGCGTGCCTGTAATCTCAGCTACTTGGGAGGCTGAAGCAGGAGAATCACTTGAACCTGGAGGCCAGATGGAACCACTGCATTCCAGCCTGGGTGACAGAGTGAGACTCTGCCTCAAAAACAAACAAACACACCCATGACATATGAGAACCACAAAAATGTAACATAAAGTATATGCCTGAGAAAAAAATAATGTTTAATTAGTCACTAAATTAAGTAATATTAAAAGTATTAATCAAAATTAGGTATTAAAATAATTTAATATTATAAAGCTTTAAATATCAATAATATATTTAAAATATGAAATATCAATTGATAATTATTAGGATTATTGATAATTAAATTTTAATTAATTTTGCATTAGCAAACATTGAAAATAAATGGATTAAAAATCCAATTCCAAAGAGTCAGAGGTTGACGATTGTTTCCACACCATGTGTGTAAGTGAAACCAGCTTTAGGGATAGAAAAAAATAAAGGCAAAGTCCCCTTATGATTTGAGGACATGAAGAAAGACCTACCATCTAAATATACTTCTTTTCCCTAGCTTAGATACGACAAACATATTAAATGCTACCCTTAGAAAATATTTCCTTTAGGTTCCCCTTCATATTGCATGATAGCAGGTAAAATTAAAGCATATTAAGATCGTTGGTTAAGAATGAACTAGGTAAATAAATATTCCCTTAGCAAGAACGACGTGGGTAAAAACGGACATGGAGAAACTCATAACATAATTTATATATATGTAACATATATATAAATTATATATAGAAGACATTATATATAGAAAATTATAGAGAGAGGAAATATAGGAGAAATTATATAATGGAAAATAATCAAAGCAGAAGGGTGAAAAGCACCAATTAAAACCCAAAGTAATCAATAAATGCAAGCTACTGCTCAATAGTATCCGCATCACACATTCCGGCGTTTCCACAGGGAAGTGCTGAATTCCACTGGAAAATAACATATTCCAGCGTCAGGAAGTGCAGAACGTTGTCTGAGGTCAGTACAGATGTGCCCCTGAAATGTGGCACAGCACCGCAGGTCCCAACGTCCAGCCCAAGGCAATCACACCCTCGTACCCTGCAGAGCTGGATCCCAAGTGGGAATGAGTCTGTGGCTGTTTTTGGATGGGGTGGATCACACTGAGCACACACAGAACTCAGCCGTCCCGCTTTCCAAGCATGAGAGCATGCTTTCAGATTATTACTTCTGAGCCTTAGTTTCCTTGTGCACCAGAAAGAATAATTAGGGAACCCACTCAAGAGGGGTTTGTGATGACTAATGACAAAAGTAGTAGGCCGGGTGCAGTGGCTTTTTCCTGTAATCTCAGAACTTCAGGGGGCTGAGGTGGGCAGATCACCTGATGTCAGGAGTTTGAGACCAGCCTGGCCCACATGATGAAACCCTGTCTCCACTAAAAATACAAAAATTAGCCAGGGGTGGTGGCACACGCCTGTGATCCCAGCTACTCGGGAGGCTGAGGCAGGAAAATCGCTTGAACCCGGGAGGTGGAGGTTGCCTTGAGCCGAGATCGCACCACTGCACTCCAGTGAAACTCCGTCACAAAACAAAGCAACACAACACAAAACAGTTGTGCCAAGCTCCTGTGCAGTGCGTACTGGGACAAACGCTCTCAACCTTTAGCTCATAAACTCCTCACTGTGTCCTAGGCATCAGGCACTGGTGTTACCTCCAATGTAAAGAAAAAGGGAGCCAGGCGCGGTGGCTCAAGCCTGTAATCCCAGCACTTTGGGAGGCCGAGGCGGGTGGATCACGAAGTCCAGAGATGGAGACCATCCTGGTCAACATGGTGAAATCCCATCTCTACTAAAAATACAAAAAATTAGCTGGGTGTGGTGGCGCGTGCCTGTAATCCCAGCTACTCAGGAGGCTGAGGCAGGAGAATTGCCTGAACCCAGGAGGCGGAGGTTGCAGTGAGCCGAGAACGCGCCATTGCACTCCAGCCTGGGTAACGAGCAAAACTCCGTCTCAAAAAAAAAAAAAAAAGAAAGAAAAGATAAAGGGAAAGCTGAGCTATCTGTCTGAAAAGGGGAAGCTGAGGCACACAGCTGACGCACCTGTCTGGCTCTGAGGACTGAGCCTGAGGGCCAGGTCGGTCCAGGAGACAGTCATCACACGTTAACTTCAGCTAACAGGATTACGATCACAGTCACTTGGCATCTGTTGGGCGTGCAGGAAAAAATAACCGAATATGGTCTGTGAAATGCTCTTTGAGAAAGGGATTTTGGTGCTCAGTTACTTTGGGAATCATTGCATTTTTCTTGCATTTAGACGGTCATAAAGCTGATTAGCATATGAAAAGCCCCGAGAAGCCTCCAAATCATGCATCTCTTTAAACCAGAATTTGATGAACTTAGTTGAACCAAAACCCCGCTGATTTTGCTTTTCATATGGTTGCTGCTGTCCTAAATATCCTAAATAATACTTTCACTAACGTACTGGAGGACAGCGTGGCACACTGACCTAATTGCGTTATAATAGCTCTCACTTGCATTGCATTCACAGATTTCCAAACAACTTGCTGTGCGTTTCTTTCATCTTGCCACAACAGATGTTTCCCTTATACTGGAAGAAGCTGAGGCAGAGAAAGCTTTGGAAACTTTGCAAGTTCACTCAGGTCCAGAACTCCTACAGGAACCCACTTCCTGTGACTTTCTGTTGAGTTCTTTTTTTTTTTTTGAGACGGAGTTTCGCTCTTGTTACCCAGGCTGGAGTGCAATGGCACGATCTCAGCTCACTGCAACCTGTAACCTCCACCTCCTGGGTTCAGGCAATTCTCCTGCCTCAGCCTCCCAAGTAGCTGGGATAACAGGCACGCGCCACCATGCCCAGCTAATTTTTGTATTTTTAGTAGAGATGGGGTTTCACCATGTTGAGCAGGATGGTCTCGATCTCTGGACTTCGTGATCCACCCGCCTCGGCCTCCCAAAGTGCTGGGGTTACAGGCTTGAGCCACCACGCCTGGCCCCTGTTGAGTTCTTTAGCTCATCACAGACATGGGAGGATTTTTCATAGATGACTGGTGTGGTGAATAAACACTTGAGTGCATCTGAGTTAAATCTGTCTTGCACTCTGGAAGTAAGGAATGGCCCTAAAGAGAGGAGGAGCCACCTCGTCAAGGCCCAACAGACTTACACAAATGGTAAAGAAATGAGAATCACAGCGATGATTCAGGTTAAAGTTATTTTTCATAAATGAGGAGACTAAGGCCCAGTGACCTTCCACTGAAGGTCTGTCAACTTCGAAGGAGCGCATAGGCTGGTCTGTGTCCCCAAGGCATTGGTGCCCCCAGCCCCCTCTGCACTCCACCTGGTTTCTGCTCCTCCCATGGGCTGGCTGACCTCTATAGTCTCCCTTGTGAATCTTCTTTTCCTCCTTTAAACAAAAATTGTTGGAAGGGCCATTATTTAGCCATGGAACATCACATTTGTATCTCTGCGTGCTCTTTACGCAACTCACAGTGCCTGCTATTCTCATTTTGCCTCTCCATACTCCCTCTCCACCCTTCGCTGCCTTCTCTGTGTCTTGGATGTTCACTCTGGGGACCATACCAAGTGGGCTTCCTTGCCGTCTCATTTGGCCCAGTCAATGCGAAGTGTCAGCAGACAATGGGTGAGCAGGTGGAGAGGGATGCTGGGAGTGCCCGTGCTTCAGCTTCCTTACTGCCAGGATGTGGTCTACCCACGGCATTGCCCTGTTGCCTGTGGCATAGCACCTGCTCGTGGCCCTGCTCCATGGCTGCAGACCGCCATCCCCAGATTCTACACCAGCTTCCTGCTGTTTTCATGCTCTGAGTTCTAATGGGGACTGTTTTTGGTGCCCTTCAGGAAACTTTGTTCACTTGTCCCTTAGTCTGTGCCATCTTTTTCTTAACGCTTCTACAGCCACAGACAACAGTCTTTGAGTGGAAGGACACCTATATGTGCATCTTCATCTCAGATATCTCCCAAGAACCCATGTTTAATAAGCATTTCAAACTTAAAATGCCTAAGACCAAGCTCCCGATACTTCTTTCTCCCTCTCAAATTTGATCTTCCCCCAGTCTTATGTGTTTTAGGTAACTACCAATCCTTCCAGTTCAGAACTTAGCTTCTCTGTTTCCCACACACCGCATGTCTGAATGGCAGCTAGTCTGTGGCTCTGCCTTCAACCAGTTCTGAACACCTCTGCTGCTGCCACTTTGGCCAAAACTATCATCATCTCTCATCTCAGTTATTGCAACTGGACTCCACTCTTCTGCCCTGGCTCCCAGGTATCCCCTTCTGTTAAATTAAAAGTGGCCTGAAACTGCCTTTCTACTTTGAGCTCCTGCATAGAGGACTGCAACCTAACTCAGTACGTAAAAAACAACTGCAACCTAACTTAAGGGTATTTTTCTTGTAACAGATATCTTGGTGTCAGCCAGTCACAGCAGCTGAGCTTCAGCCAGTCACAGGGTGCCAACTCATCAGACCATGCAAATGCCTCATTGCCACACAATGCCCAAATAAGGCAAACACTCCACCGTGACGAATCAAGCTGTTTCCATACGGCACTTCCCTTTTTTATGTATAAGCACTGCCTGCCCATGTTGCCAGGTGGAACTCTCTGAAACTCTAGCTGTTCAGGTGCTGCCCAATTCATGAAGCAAATCATTCTTTGCTCAATTAAATTCTGTTTACTTTAATTTGTCTAAAGTTCTTTTTTTTTTTTAACACTTCCTAACACAGATATTGCTAAAAGTACATCAGAACATGCCACTGCTCTGCTCAAACCTTCTGGTGGCTTCACTTCTCAGAGTAAACAGCCAGAGGTCTTGGTGTGACCTATAAGGTCACATGGCTGGTCCTAAGACTTCTGTGCCCTCATTTCCTCAAGCCTCAGTCTGCCACCGCTCCCTCCACCCTGACCTCCACTCTGACCTTTGAGTATACCTGGTGGCCTTCTGCTGATAGTTCTAGAACTTGAAGTACTTTTCTCCTTGATATTCTTGTCCTGGATTTCTGAAGGATTCACCACTTGACTTTCTTCAAGTCATATGTCATTTTCTGTGGACACCATAGGTAAAATCTCAAAACTGCTCCTCCTCCAACACGTGCTGTCTACTTTCATTTTATTTTTCTCCTTATCTTTTATCACTAGCTAACATACCACACCTGTCTTCTTTCAGGTTTAACATGTCTCCACTAGAACACAAGCTCTGTAAAGTTAAACGTTGTTTCCCATCTTACAAACAGAAAGGCTGGGACTCAGGGAGTTGAAATGACTTGAGCCACATGCCAGGGCAAGCAAGTGAATAACCTGGGTCCACATGATGATCTTTCCAGGATCTCCACTAAGAAGAAATGCCTTAGAGTCGTGATGATGAGCTGGATAAAACATGTGGATGTGGACACATGTGACATGGGAGAATGTTCCAAGGGGACATGAAAAATGACACTTTATAACAATAGTTCATGCCTGTGGGGGAAGAAGAACGTTGCTTGTTTTTGTCATACGCCTGAACGTTTCCTTCTGTGTTAAAGTGTATCCTGCTTACATGGATGAACAGACTGTCAAGCGAGCAAAAGGGTGGTCTGACAGTGGACAGTCACTGGGCACCTGGGCTGGGTGGGCACACCATCTTCACACACGTTATCTCAGTTTCTCCTCACCTCCCTCCTAGGAGGCGACTATCATCATCCTATTCAGACATGAAAGCCCAAGGGGCCCAAAATCCCTTGTGCAAGGTCACTCAAATGATAAGGTGCAACGTCAGCACTTGGACCCAGCTCTGTCTGACCCCAAAAATCTGTATTCTGAACGATGACTCCTGACTGTCGATACTGCCTTCGGTAGACCAGAGTCCCCGGAATCTCAGTTTCCAGTCACTTAGCAGCAGCTTCATCTGTTGAGTGTGTATTGGAAGCCTTCTTTGCTTACGTTAGGAGAAATCATTACGCTTCTTTTAAAACTATGTGGCTCGTTGATGTTAATTTCTTCTAAGCTCTTAAGAAGTATTTTAATGTATGCTGGCATTTGAATTAGTATGGCATTATTTCAAAAGACGACAGTAATTCAAAATTCTGAAGGCTGGAAAACATCCAATCAAAACAAACCCAAAAGCTAACATCAGAGTAGACGGCACCTTTCCTTGAGGAAGGCACAGCGTTCTGCAAGCACAGGCCAATTCGGAGACGTCTCTGTTACTGTGACAAAGTGGGGATTTTAACCACATTTAGCAAGTACTGCTATAGAGCCTGTGAATGTGAACGATTTAACTAAAATGGAAGTTCAGTGTGAGACTGAATTTCCCTGGTGCTTGCCACCTCTTTTGTATCACATTCTGAATTCAGATCAGTGTAATGTGGTCTATTTTTACCACCCCAACTCAACCTACTGTTGGTTCTGTACAAATATGTATCGGGTGTTCCATCGATCAATGAAATAGTTTTATTGTTCTTAAAAATATATGACAGGCCGGGCGCGGTGGCTCATGCCTGTAATCCCAACACTCTGGGAGGCTGAGGCGGGTGGACCACGAGGTCAAGAGATCGAGACCATCCTGGTCAACATGGTGAAACCCCGTCTCTACTAAAAATACAAAAAATTAGCTGGGCATGGTGGCACATGCCTGTAATCCCAGCTACTCAGGAGGCTGAGGCAGGAGAATTGCCTGAACCCAGGAGGCGGAGGTTGCGGTGAGCCGAGATCGCGCCATTGCACTCCAGCCTGGGT
>CM052653.1:145269187-145313941 GCA_028533165.1 Leontopithecus rosalia
CGAGACCATCCTGGTCAACATGGTGAAACCCCGTCTCTACTAAAAATACAAAAAATTAGCTGGGCATGGTGGCACATGCCTGTAATCCCAGCTACTCAGGAGGCTGAGGCAGGAGAATTGCCTGAACCCAGGAGGCGGAGGTTGCGGTGAGCCGAGATCGCGCCATTGCACTCCAGCCTGGGTAACAAGAGCGAAACTCTGTCTCAAAAAAAAAAATATATATATATATATATTGGTTTGGGCTATTATTCAGCATCTTGTTTCAGTGAAGAACTTCTGTATCTTATTTGTCAGCTTTCTTTCTCAAGAAATAGATACTATTCTGAATCTTCTGGTTTTTTTTTTTTTTTTTTTTGGAGACAGAGTCTCACTCTGCAGCCCTGGCTAGAGAGCCATGGTGTGATCTCCACTCACTGCAACCTCTGCCTCTCAAGTTCAAGTGATTCTCCTGCCTCAGCCGCCGAGATAACTGGGATTACAGGTGCCTGCCATCACGCTCATATAATTTTTAAAAAAATTTTTAGTTGAGATGGTGTTTCACCATGTTAGCCAGGCTGGTGAACTCCTGACCTCAAGTGATCACTCACCTTGGCCTCCCAAAGTGCTGGGATTACAGGCACCAGCCACCGCACCTAGCCTCTTCTTTCAATATTTTTAACCTGTCATGCCTCGCTGAATCAACGCAGCTGAACTTGATCCAAGTTCCATGCCATTTCACTTAGGAATTAGCTTGTTCTCCTGGGCTTAAAATATCAGGCAAGCAACAGCCGACCTTATCCAAAGTTTGCAGATATATTTTTTTATCCAAAGAGTTGTGTATGTCAGCAAGACACCTGGTGTCCTGAATGATAACTTTGTTGGGAAGGTGAGGGCAGGCAACCTCATTTTGTAGTGGAGATTCTTGATCATGATTGCTACATGACAACATAGAGCACGAAAAGAAGCTGATTTCTTTCTTTCTCCCTACCACTCATCAACCCAGGGCTATTTGTTTTTCTTTACAAAACAGCCGAGTTTCACTCTCATGTGATTGAGTTTCCTCAGAAGGACTCTTCTAGGGTCCTTTATAAAATGTGGATGTCCCTTCTAAGTGATGCTGACATTTTGTGAGAGGCCAATCATCTGACTCTTGAGAATAATGATCATTCTCACCATAGATGCTGCCAGAATGGACCATATGCTGTTACTCCCACACCCTTCTCTGTCACTTGTTCAGAGCCTTACCAAAGGTGTGTGGTGAAGACATGTTAAACCTTTACATCGGACCTGTTCTCTCCCCTTCCCAGAACTTTACCTGCTTATCTATTTTATTTATCTACAATAAACTATCTCTGGTGTGTGTGTGTGTGTGCGTGTGTTTAAGCTACCAGATGTGGATCTCTCCTCTCCTTCCTGGCAAAGATGTGGTCAACTCTAGATGATTTGAAGTCCTACTTTAAAATATAGGCTGAAATGGGTATCATGGGTGCAACAAGTGTGTCCGAAGGAAGCAAACAGGGTGTGAAGCACTATGTCCTCAAAGAAAATCATCTTGCAATTCATTTTAGAGAAGGAAAACGTATTTATATACTGACTTGATGCGTAAGTTTCCAAGACATTCTATATGTGCACCCAAATTTGGCAATAAACACCTAAACCCTTAAAAATAGCATCATAGTATCAGTATTGTTGTGCAATTTGCTTTTTTTTTCATTTATGTGTATCGAAAACAAAATGAATTATTTATGGATAAAATGATAAGACATCGGCCAGGTGCTATGGCTCAAGCCTGTAATCCCAGCACTTTGGGAGGCCGAGGCGAGTGGATCAGGAGGTCAAGCGATCGAAACCATCCTGGTCAACATGGTGAAACCCCATCTCGGCTAAAAATGCAAAACTTAGCTGGGCACGGTAGTGCGTGCCTGTAGTCAGTCCCAGCTACTAGGGAGGCTGAGGCAGGAGAATTGCTTGAACCCAGGAGGCGGAGGTTGTGGCAAGCCGAGATCCCGCCATTGCGCCCCAGCCTGGGTAACAACAGCGAAACTCCGTCTCAAAAAAAAAAATGATATGACATCTTAGGTTTGCTTAAAAATAATTCTGAGGGGATGAGAGGGTGAGGGTAGGGATGTCACAGGACCAGCCACAAGCGGACAGTGGTTGTGGCTGGGCTGTGTGTGCAAGAAAACACGTCTGATACTATCACCAAATCACCATGGAAACAGCAGGATGCATGTGCATCATTTTTTTTAGTTTTTGAAAATATTTGTATTGTAAAAATCACATAAAAAATGCACACAACAAAATATTTAGGATAATTTGTCATAAAGAGAACATCTGTTGGGAAACGGTGGTAATTTGTGCTCTTTCTCTCTTGCTTCTCTGAGGGCTTAGTGATTTACACTAACCACTAAGTTGATAAGTTATAAGCTTCTCCCTAAACATTGCTTTAACTTCACCACACAAGTTTTCATATATTGTATTTCATTATTACATTTAAAACATTTTTTTTTTGAGACGGAGTTTCGCTCTTGTTACCGAGGCTGGAGTGCAATGGCGCGATCTCGGCTCACCGCAACCTCCGCCTCCTGGGTTCAGGCAATTCTCCTGCCTCAGCCTCCCGAGTAGCTGGGATTACAGGCACGCGCCACCATGCCCAGCTAATTTTTTTGTATTTTGAGTAGAGACGGGGTTTCACCATGTTGACCAGGATGGTCTCCATCTCTTGACCTCGTGATCCACCCGCCTCGGCCTCCCAGAGTGCTGGGCGCCCGGCTGAAAATATTTTTGAATTTTCCTTGTGATATTTTTTTTTGGTGATCTACAGGTTATATCGATGTGTTACTAATCTCGAAATACTTAGGGGAAATTTTCAGAAAACATGTCAATTTTGACTTTTAGAGAACCTGCCAAAATTTTTATGGAGACTGCTAAGATTTTATTGATCATCATGACAGAGAACTAATATTGTGAGTTATTCCATCAATGAATAGAGGTATTTATTCATGTAGGACTTAATTAATTTCACTTAATAATGTTTCATGGTTTTCTAAGGAGATTCTGAATATTTGTTGGATTTATTCTCAGTTTATTTAATAAATTTAAGTGCTAATATAAGTGGTATCATTTTTAGAATTTTATTTTCATATTGGCATTGTATCTGATGTTCATTTCTTAAAAAAAAATTTTTTTTTGAGTCGTATTCCCAGTCTGTTGCCCAGGCTGGAGTGCAGTGGCATGATCTTGGATCACTGCAACCTCCACCTCCAGGGTTCAAGTGATTCTTCCAGCCTCCCAAGTAGCTGGGATTATAGGTGCCCACCACCATGCCTGGTTAATTTTTGTATTTTTAGTAGAGACAGGGTATCACCTTGTTGGCCAAGCTGGTCTTGAACTCCTGACCTCAGGTGATCTATCTGCCTTGGCCTCCCAAAGTGCTGGGATTAAAGGTGTGAGCCACCACTCCTGGCCTTCTGATGCTCTAAGTTTCTGTTTCTTTTAACTGATGTGTTGATAATAGATCTTTTATCAGATTAAATATATGCCTTTAGATACTTCATGTGGTATTTTAATTATGAAAGATTATTTTTTTCTATATTTACTAAATGAGAATAAGATTTTTTTGTTGTTACTGGTGAGCTGTAAGAATTGTGCAAATTTTTAAACTAACTTCAAATTCCAGAAATAAGCCCAAGTTGGTCATGATATTTAGCATTCCTATACATTGCTGGATGCTATCTGATATTTATGTATTTGTACCTCTTTTTATGAGAGAGATCGTCCACAGTGTTTTCTTTCTTGTAATTTCCATTTAGATTTTGGTATCACAGTTTGGCTTTAGAGAAACGTTGGAAAATATTTTTTTATTCTTTGAAGAATAGGTGAAATACTTCTGTAAGTCTTCTGTATAGAAAGACATTTTATATCTTTCTAAAATGTTTTATAAAATCAGGCATAGAGTTTTCTCCATTAATTTTAATAAGGGATTCAATTTTGTTATTAGTAATGGTATTCTACTTGAATTTTTCATGTATCAGTTGTGAGAAGTGTGTTTTTCTAGGAACTTGTTCATCTCACTTAAGCTGTCAATTTTCATCATAAATTTTAAAATAATTTTTAAAATCATATTTTAATATTTATAGGCTCTGCAATGATTACCCTTTTGAAATTCACAATAGCAATTATTTGCACCTCGCCTCACCTTCCCTCCATTGCTCCTGATCAATCTGGTCAGGAGTATATCATTTTTATTTATCTTTCATACCAACTTTTGGCCTTTTTACTGGATGTTGCTATTGTTTGAATATTTGACCCTCCAAACCTCTGTTGACATGAGATCCTCAGATTGCAGGTGGGCAGTATTTGGGTTATGGGGGTGGATTAAAAGATTCATGCCCATTCCAGGAGGGAGGGAGAGAAGCAGGTGTTGCTCTGTTTGTTCCCAGGAGAGTTTGTTAGAAGGAACCTGGCACCTCCCTCTCTTCTCTCTTGCTTCTTTTCTCACTATGTGATCTCATCACACTCAGGCTCCCTTTCCCTCCCACCTTCAGTGGAAGCAGCCTGAGGGCTCCCTAAATGCAGCACCCTGCTTCCTGTGTAGCCTGCAGAACCAGGAGCTAAATAAACCTCTTTTCTTTATAAATTACCCAACCTCAAGTATGTCTTTATAGCAACACAAAGACAGATGTTGTTTTTAAATTATTTCTGCTCTTATTTTTATTTTTATTTATTTATTTATTTTGAGGCAGAGTTTCACTCTTGTTACCCAGGCTGGAGTGCGATGGCACGATCTCGGCTCACCGCAACCTCTGTCTCCTGGGTTCAGGCAATTCTCCTGCCTCAGCCTCCCAAGTAGCTGGGATTACAGGCACACACCACCATGCCCAGCTAATTTTTTGTATTTTTAGTAGAGACGGGGTTTCACCATGTTGACCAGGATGGTCTCGATCTCTTGACCTCATGATCCACCAGCCTCAGCCTCCCAAAGTGCTGGGATTATAGGCGTGAGCCACCGTGCCCGGCCCTCTTATTTTTATTTTTAAGAACCAAGTTCTCACTTGTCGCCAAGGCTGGAGTGCAATGATGCAATCATAGCTCAATACAGCCTTGAACTACTGGGCTTAAGAAATCCTCCTGCCTCAGTCTGCTGAGTAGCAAGGACCACAGATGCATAATACTGTGCCCAGCCAATTTCTCTATTTTTTTGTACTAACAGGGTCTTGCTATGTTGTCCATGCTGGTCTCAAACTCCTGGTCTCAAGTGATTCTCCAGCCTCAGCCTCCCAAAGTGCCAGGATTATAGGTGGAAACCACTGTGCCTGGCCTCTCATTTGTATATATATTTATTTTTACTTTCTTTGTATCTAATATGTTTTCATTTTTGTAAATTTTTTTATTGTTAGACTTTTTTCTGTATATATGTAATTTTCAATTCTCATCAGATCATACTTTGGCTGTCTCTGGAAGTAGTGATGTGGCATATTTTTTATCATTCAGTTTAAAATATTTTGAATTTTCCTGAGTTCTTCTTTGACCGAAGAGTTATTTAAAAGTATGCTTTCTAACTAACAAATATTTTGACATTCTACAGGCCTTTATTCATATGCTGTGAGGATTTTGCTTATATGTCTTTGTTTTTGATTTTCAGCTTAATTCACCATACTCTGAGATCATACTTTTACTGCTTTCTGACCCAATCGATGTGTATTCTACCTTGTAGGGTATGGTGTTTTCAGTGTGTGGCCATGTAACTTTAATCAGTGTTAAAAACGGAATTCTTTTAAGTTTTCTGTATGTACCTATTCTTTACAGTTGCTTTTTTTTTTGAGACGGAGTTTCGCTCTTGTTACCCAGGCTGGAGTGCAATGGCACGATCTCGGCTCACCGCAACCTCCGCCTCCTGGGTTCAGGCAATTCTCCTGCCTCAGCCTCCCGAGTAGCTGGGACTACAAGTGCGCACCACCATGCCCAGCTAATTGTTGTATTTTCAGTAGAGACGGGGTTTCACCTTGTTGACCTGGATGGTCTCGATCTCTTGACCTCATGATCCACCCGCCTCAGCCTCTTAAAGTGCTGGGATTATAGGCGTGAGCCACCAAGCCCGGCTTCAGTTGCTTTTTAAAAATCACTTGCTGAGAGATGTGAGTAAAATCCTTCCATGTTGATTGCAGATTTTTCTCTTTCTCTCTTAAGTTCTAATAATTCTGACAATTTATATACATATGAGTCTAATTTTTTAAAAGACACTACAACTTTGGAATTATTTGAAATCTGAAATTAGTGTATCTTCTTAGTAAATGATGAGATACTTCTCTTTCTCTAGGAAATCTTTTTGCATTAAAGTCCTCTTTATCTGATATTAATATGACTGTATTGGCTTTCTTTTGGTTAGTGGCTAAATGGTCTATCTTTTCTCATCCCCTACTTTCAAACTTTCTAGATTCTTTTTTTTTTTGAGATGGAGTTTTGCTCGTTACCCAGGCTGGAGTGCAATGGCACGATCTCGGCTCATGGCAACCTTGACCTCCTGGGTTCAGGCAATTCTCCTGCCTCAGCCTCTTGAGTAGCTGGGACTACAGACACGTGCCACCCTGCTCAGCTAATTTTTTGTATTTTTTTTAGTAGAGACGGGGTTTCACCATGTTGACCAGGATGGTCTTGATCTCTTGACCTCGTGATCCACCCGCCTTGGCCTCCCAAAGTGCTGGGATTACAGGCGTGAGCCACCGCGCCCGGCCAGATTCTTGTTTTTAATGGGTGTTTCCTTCAACAGCACATATGGAAGTTATCTTTAACACTTTTGTATGGTTACTTTAGAATTTCATGTATCCTGACATATCAAAGTCTAAGATAAATAATTACTTTTACAAATTTCCAGACAAATGTTGATTAACTTGTGACTCCAGTCTCACACGAGTCTCACTTTTCCTAAAACAATTAGTCTCGACCTGAGAGGTAACCCTAGTTCACAATTCTTACGATTTGGTGGCATTACCTGTTGACCTAATGGGCCATAAGAGTTGCTTTTGGAGGGTGATCGTGATTCTGCTTCTACCAAGCTTTCTATGGAGCTGGAAAAGCTCCCCATGTGTTAATTCATAGCTAAAACATAAATGCTCACCAGCTTTATAGAGAACTGGCCAGCTGGAGTTCCTAAAACAGATGATGCAGGGCATACTCCCCATGTATCATCAGGATATGGATGCACCTATTAAAGGTCAATTCTTTGCCTTTCTTGATCTCACAACCACAGAAAGAAAAAATTGAAACATTTCTAAATGTAAGCCACATTAGAATAGGTATAAAACTAGAATAGAAACGTCTATTTCTGGAAATATAATGGGATTCTCTAAATGGCTACCTACACAATGAAAGTAAAGCAAGGATAAATTATGACAGACCTATTCATGTAGCAATGTGCTTCTCAGAAAGTAAGTGAAATTCCCAAGGGTGAGTGCTGAAGGACACAGGCTGGTCCGCCAAGCAGTTACCTCGGAGAAACAGAAGACCATGCATCGGCCAAGGAAAGTGGGGGCCCAACCGGATATTTCTGCATTGATTCAGGACCTGCAAACTCCTGCAACTGCAGGGAAGGGGAGGGTCAGCTGAAAACCTGCTCTCCAGAAAAGCGAAGGTTTCAGGGAACTTGTTTCTGCTGCAGCTTCTGAAGAAAAAGGAGAAAAAAAAAAAGGAGAAGAGGAGGAGGAGGAGAGTCTCTTTTGAATATGTGAGGCTGTAGAACTGTCTTGAAGTTTGGAAATCTACACCGACCTCTTCGTCAGAGAAAAATCCAAAACAACAACAAAATATCAGATTAAAGTAAATCCAGGTTGGTAAACCCAATGCAAGTAGAAAAAAAAGTGGAAATCCTCATAGAACAGTATTCCCAATTACAGCCTGCAGAATTTACACACATAAATTACCCAACAATAAGTAAATGAGACATCATCACAGCGACAGCCAATGGGAGAAACAAATTAGACCCACAAAGACTCAGGTCCTGGAATATTCAGACATCTATATAAAATGGCCATGCTGCCATTATTATATATTTTAAATACTATATATACATATATATAATGTATACATATAATTCTTGTATTTAAAATATATATAAATGCTAGAGGCTGGGTGTGATGGCTCACGTCTGTAATCCCAGCATTTTGGGAGACTGGGGTGGGCAGATCACTTAAGGTCAGGAGTTCAAGACCAGCCTGGGCAACACGGTGAAACCCTGTCTCTACTAAAAATACAAAAAAAAAGTATCAGGGCATTGTGGTGCATGCATGTAATCCCAGCTACTTGGGAGGCTGAGGCATGAGAATCCACAAAACCTGGGAGGCAGAGGTTGCAGTGAGCTGAGATCATACCACTGCACTCCAGCCTGGGCGACAGAGTGAGACTCCATCTCAAAATAAATAAATAAATAAATAAATAAAAATAAAATGAAAAGTCAGCAAGGAACAGAAAACTGTCAAAATGACAAGGCACATTTGACAAACCAAATTCAACTTTTAGAAAATAAACACTTTCATTAAGACTAGATTCTTATCCATAGTTTTAATAAATGAGACAGCATGAAGGAAAATTCACAAACTGGCAAATAAAAACAAATGTAGCATGGAAAAGCAAGTTGAAAATATGTGAGGTTAAGAAATATGGATGACAGAGTAAGAAGTCCTAATGATAGCTTATTAAAATGCAGGAATGAGAAAATAATTAGAACAAGGAAGCAGTACAGATTTTTAAAATCATATTAAAACCACAAAGTCATACAACAGAAAAGCATATATACATTCCACATAGAAAAGCATCTAAAAATGTACACTTAGACACACTGAGTACAGTCAAACAACAAACAACACTAAAAGAGGATAAGAAGGAGAGAAGGGGCCGGGCGCCGTGGCTCACGCCTATAAGCCCAGCACTTTGGGAAGCTGAGGCGGGTGAATCACGAGGTCAAGAGATTGAGACCATCCTGGTCAACAAGGTGAAACACCGTCGCTACTAAAATTACAAAAATTAGCTGGGCATGGTGGCGCGTGCCTGTAATCCCAGCTGCTCAGGAGGCTGAGGCAGGAGAATTGCTTGAACCCAGGAGGCGGAGGTTGCAGTGACCCAAGATCGTGCCATTGCACTCCAGCCTGGGTAACAAGAGCGAAACTCTGTCTCAAAAACAAGAAAAAAAAAAGAAGGAGAGAAGGGGAGGGCCTTATCAAGGCATTTTTCAGATTGAAAAAATTCCCAAACACACACACACACACACACACACACACACACACACACACACACACTCTGAAGGCCTGCAATCCAGCAGACATATACTAAGGAAATCTAGGCAGTGAACTTCACCAGAGAAGAGGAAGAAAAGACTCCAGGAAAAAAAAATTTTGACTGTAAAAATAGTGAGAAAAAAGGTAAATTAAAAAAAAACTGTGTAAAAATTACAGTAATAACAGTATCTAATCCATGGTGTTATAAAAAAGAGAGATTTCAAATAGGGACTGGAAATGACATGTGTGCCCAATCAGGGATGATAGGTGCTCAGATTTTAAAAGCACTTAATAGACAGGTGGACTCTTGATGAATTTCAGACTCTTAAAATTTATTTTTTTATTTTTATTTTTTGAGATGGAGTCTTGCTTTGTCTCCCAGGTTGGAGGGCAGTGCCATGATGTTGGCTCACTGCAACCTCCACCTCCTGGGTTCAAGGGATTCTCATGCCACAGCCAGCTACTCGGGAGGCTGAGGCAGGAGAACTGCATGAACCCGGGAGGCGGAGGTTGCAGTGAGCTGAGATTGCACCACTGCACTCCAGCCTGGCGGCTGGCGACTGAGCAAGACTCTGTCTCAAAAAAAAAAAAAAGATTCCACTTTACTCCTGCAAGAACAGCCATTATTAAAAAGACAGAAAACAACAGATTTTGGCATGAATATGATGAAAAGGGAATGCTTATACTCCCTTGGTGTATAAGCCAAGGGAGTATAAGCATTGGTGGGAATGTGAATTAGTATAACCTTTATGGGAAAAAGTACAGAGGTTTCTCCAAGAACTAAAAGTAGATCTACTATTCAACCCAGCAACCCCATACTGTGTATCTACCCAAAGGAAAAGAACTCACTAGATCAAAAAGACCTGTACGTGTATGTTTATCACAGTGCAATTCATAACTGCAAACATATGGAATCAACCTCAGTGGCCATCAACTCATGTTGATAATAAAGAAAATATGGTGCATATATACACCGTGGAATACCTGCTTATCCAAAAAAAAAGGATAAGACAACATCGTTTGCAGCAGCTTGGATGGAACTGGGAAGCCATTATGCTAAGTAAGTAACTCAGGAACAAATAACAAATACTGCATGTTCTCACTGAGAAGTGGGTATGAGGGACATGCAGAGTAATGGATACTGGAGACTCGGAAGGGAGAAGGATGTGGGGGAGGTGAAAAGTTACCTTTGTGCACAACGTACACTATTTGAATGACCTATGCACTAGAAGCCGTGACTTTACAACTATGCAATTCATCCACGTAATCAAAAACCACTTGTGTCCTTAAATCTATTGAAATTTTTTTAAAAGAAAGGACATGTCACCAAGAGTTGGCATCTTGATATTCTACATTCACAAACTAAAAAAAAAAAAACAAAAGAAATTGATTGTTAAAGTAAAAGATAAGTCACTGAATGCAGAAGTCATATGTGTGACAAGAGTGAATAGGACAGGAAGAAAATAGAAGTATACTATTGCAAGTTTCATATAGTATACTGTACATGAAATGGAATTATGTTAATTAAAGGTAGGCTGTAGGCTGGGTGCAGTGGCTCATGCCTGTAATCCCAACACTGTGGGAGGCTGAGGCAGGAGGACTCCTTGAACCCAGGATTCAGGACCAGCCTGGGCAACACAGTGAGACCTGGTCTCTACTAAAAATGTAAAAAGTAGCTGAGTGTGGTGGCGCATGCCCAGAGTTCCAAGCAGTTGAGAGGGTAAGGTGAGAGAATCACTTGAGCACAGGTGTTTGAGGTTGCAGTGAGCTGAGACTGCACCACTGCATTCCAACGTGGGCGAGAGAGCAAGACCCTGTCTCAGAAAAAGAAAGTAGCTTTGAGAAGTTAAAGATGCCTGCTGTAAACCCTAGAGCCACCACAAAACAAAATGAAATGTGGTAAAACAGAAATATGATCAACAAGACACTAGTGAAGATAAAATAGATACAATGAAATTAGAAAAAATTTAATAATATTTTAAAAGCCCCATTTGCCTCCATTTTCCTGGTTACAGAAAGGAGACAAAGTGTGAAAAAGAATAGACCATGTTGCTTTAAGAACCCTGTCAGGTGTCAGAGGAATGGAGGTATGCAGAAGGGTGGGAATGGGTGCCCAGGGTTGGTAAAGCTGTGGGGGTATCTTCTTTATTTTTTCTTTTAGTGCAGAAATGTAGATCTGTTCATTCATCCATTCATTGATGTACAGTCTGGTTGCTAAGGTGTTCAGCTTGCTGGCTGACATGTGTGTACTTCACCACCACACTCCCTCACATTCCCATCACCTCGCAGAGCTGCCCTCTTGTGTGTGTGAGATGAGAACATGTAAGCTCTACCCTCTCAGCAAGTGTCAAGTATACATCACAGTGTTGTTAGCAACAGCCACGGTGTTGTACAGTGGATCTCCAGGATTTATTCATCTCGTGTAACAGAAATTTTGCACCCTTTGACCAACGTCTCCCCATCTCTCTTTCCCCCAGGCCCTGGCAACCACTATGCCCAGTAATCCCCTTTCTGTGGATATAGCCAAGGGAACAAAATCAATATCTGGAAGAGGCATCTGAGCTGTCAGGTTCATTTTGCCATTTTTTACAATAGCCAAATAACGGGAACCACCTAAATGTCTGCCAAAGGATAAATGAATAAATAAACTGAGACAGACAGACAGAAAGACACACACACACACACATACATATATGTATATGCACATACATACACATACAGCAGAATATTATTTAGTCCTAACAAAGAAGGAAATCCTGCCATTCTTGATCACATGGATGAACCTGGAGAACACGCTTGGTGAAATACACCAAGCACAGAAAGATAAATAAAACATACTTTCACTTATACGGTAGCACCGCGTTCACGTCTCGGCCACACCCACCCACGCAAACGCAGCCACTGTCTCAGTACCTGCCCCTGACTGCGGTACAGGGTGGGGGGCTCTTTGCGCACGTGTTCTACTCATGGCCCAGCTTCCCCACCTTCAGCTATTTTGAGCTCTTACGCTGGAAATGCAATTCTTATCAAGACTGGTCCAAGGCCGAGGTTGTGTGGAACTAGGGTGCCCTCTACTGTCTTCCACAAAGATCACGACTTTGCTTGATTACATTCAATAAAGAGAAAATGCTCATGGAACAAATGGGGATTCAAGGGATAGCCTACTATTTCTCAGCACAAATACAGAATTCCACAGGAAAACAAAACTCATTGAAATGGTAATAAGTACTCTTCTAGCAAGGTGAGTTTCTGTAAGATCCCGACAGGTCTGAGGATGTCACTGTCCCCTCAGGGCAGTGAGGCTATGTTACATAAACACTAGGAGGAGAGAGAGTGCCATGCCATTTCATCACAGGGAGGAGAAGAGAATGTAAGCAACATGCTTAAATACAATGTTAAAGAATGACTCTAGCTTAAGATCATTTTTATATACTCAGTAATATGTGTTGTGTGGACATAAAAGTGACAGCAAGTGTACCAAGAAAACATGGAAGTTTTAAACACAATCCATCAAAAGAACATAGTCACTTACAGCGGACGTCTCTCATCATTAAGAATTAATGTTTATAATCCTCACTAACACAAAGGTCATCCCTTGTTCACATACATTTTCTTTTTTTGCAGACATACACTGAATGACTTTGTGTGACAAGCTGTGAAGTTTTAAATTTCCCAGTTCTTCCAACTCTCTGATTTGCCTTATGCTGTTTTAATCCCGAGAGAAGAGCAGCTGTCACTGGTACTTCTAAGTCTAGAACTCCAGCACCTAAGAGCTGGAAATTATATTAAACAGATCATAAAAGCATGCTGCTAACTTTTAAAAAATTTAATGACTGCCAAGGAATTTCACCTTAGTGGTGCATCTTTTGAGAGATCAGAAAATGAAGAAAGGCATGTGTTCAATGCTCTATTTTAGAATTAGAAAATTCTTCCCAATGAGCGTCTCGTTTCCTTCACATTGTGTGAAGAACCACGGGAAAGTTACTTAACAGTGTGGCTACACGCATATTCAGGGTAGCCCTTCCCGTATATTTGCACGTTTATGTATACTTGTGTCCCGTTCCTGGAATAGATTTACCATTTTTCTTTTGCAGAAACTTTCAGCATTTCGGGAATGTGCAGAAGTACTAGCGGGTAACTTAGCTCTGGAACACACCGTATCAGACATAACTGGAAAGAGGCTTCCTGCACCGGAAGGCCAAGGATCTTTGGTGGAGGAGAGTTCGGAATTTGCCTTCTTTCTACAATCATGCTGTGAAGAGACACTGTGAACACCGCCGGGACAAGAGGCAGGGGACAGCGGTGTAAATCAACCTCCCCATCACGTTCTGGGGGGCTTGCCTTTAAGTCTGGAACGTTTTCCAGCGGGCGTTACCGTCGAGAGCCCCCCACCTCCAGGAAACCAGGCCCTGCAGCCCGACAGGACGGGCCGTGGCGCTTTGGCCTCACCTTGCTCGCGTTGTCTGAAGGGACGCAGGTGCCGCGCGGCTGTCCTGAATGCCACCCTCCGCTCCCAGAACTGCAGCGCCCGGACGGACGGGACGCCGGCCTCAGGACCTTAGTGCGACCCCATGCGCGGGGCTGCGGAGGCTCGGAAGCCCCGCTGGGGAGGTCCCGGCCCGTCGCCCCGGGCGCGCTCTCCGACCTGCAGCCCCAGGCCTCCCGGCCCTTCCTTCCCCGCGGCCCGCGGCTGGTGGTCAGGCAAGGGAACTTGAGAACAGCCCCAGACGGACAGCGCGTCGGGCAGGGACTGCGCTCTGACCGAGCCCACGGTGACCCTGGCTCCTGCGCTCCTGTCCGAGGGGGACGAGAGGGTCTGCACGGGCCAGTTTCTCTCAGAAGCGCCCGGGGGGACGCGCGCGCGCGCAGGGGTGCGGCGGAGCTCGGGAGGACCCAGGCCGGGACAGGGAGGCGCGGGGCCGGGGCAGGGAGCAGAGCTCTGGGAGCCCGGCCGGTGCCACGCGGGGCTGACGCCGCCCTCCCGGCTCTGCCCCCCGAGGGGCGGCGGTGGCCGCGGGCGGCGCGGGAGACCCTGTCGGCGCCCTGAGGAAACTTCGGGCGCGCAGGGCCTCCCCCGCGCAGGCCGAGCCGCGCGCCTGGCGCCCTCCCCTCCCCCGCCGCCGAGCCGGGACTCGTTTGCTGAGCGTCTGGCGGCCTCTACCGGAGCCTCCGCAGAGGGCCGGTCTCCAGCCGGAGACGACATGTGGCGCTCGGGCGAGGTGAGAGCGGGCGCCGGTGCGCCGGGCGCTGGGGGCTCTGCGGCGGGCGGCGCGCGGCCCCGGGCGCGGCGGGAGCGGAGCTGCAGGGCGGCGGCGGGAGCGCGGGGCGCCGGGGAACTCCGCTCGGGCAGCATGGGGCGGTGACGCCGCACCGGCCTGGCCAGAGCGGGCGGCGGCGGCGGCGGAGGATGCGCCCTCACCGACGGCTCCTCCCGGGCCGGGGCCGCGGGGTAGGAGGACGCGGGGGGGAGAGGGCCGGCGGCTCCGGCCCGGCCCGCACCTTCTCCTCGGGGCGCCCGCGCGGCGGGCTGCGTGGCCGGGGAGGGGCGCTGCGGGGCCAGGCCGGGGCGCAAACTTTACCCCGGCGACTGCGGGGCTGAAGCGGGCGCGGGAGGCGCGGGGTCCGGGCGGCTCAGCCCTGCGGGACGGGGCACCGGGGCGCAGCGCCGGCTGGGGGCGAGGGACACCCGCGGCCGCCGTCTCGGGAGCCGGAGGGGCGAGGTCGCCCCCTGCAAGGCCAGCGTCAGCCCCGGGGCTCTGAGGCGCGCGGCGTCTCGGCGCTGCTCGCAGGGTGGACTCGGACCCCGCGGGGGTGTCGCGCGCGTGTCGCGCGGGCTGCTCGAGGCCAGGCGACTCGGAGCCGCGGCTGCACAGCGCGCTCCCAGCCCAGGAGGAAGGCGCTGCCCGGCAGAGCGCTCGGCGGGGACCCGGAGCGGGACCCGGGAAGGTCTGCCAGAGCCGGGAGCGAGCCGGGGAGGGCCCGAAGCGGGAGACCCTGTGCGCGCCGCTGCGGACCGGGCGGGTGGAGACCGCGGCTGCCTGGGCGGCACAGGCTGCGGCTCCGCAGTGCAGCCCCCGCGCCCACCTGCCCTGGCGCGCTGGCCCTAGAGAGCCTCGGTGGGACTCAGGAGGTCGCGGGAGCGCAGCCTCTCCTGGGGGGCCCTTGCTCGGGGCTGAGGGGCGGCAGGAGGCGCCGCCCGGGTTTCCCGCATGCAGCGCCGCGTGCTCGCTGCCTGGCTCTGGCCCGGGTCCCGCGACGAGCCCCAGGATGTGCCCAGGCGACCACCGCATGGACTCTGCCCTTCTTGGCTGGAGTCACCGAGGGCCTTAGCTTCCGAGGTGGAAGTACCTGTTGTGTCTCCCGATTCCAGAGTTTGCGGGGGTTGGGGGGGGCTTCCTGGGAAAATGCTTCTTTCGGAAGCGTTCTGTTCGGATGCTGAGAGCACCTATTTGCGTTATGCGCATATTGAGAAATGTATGTTTTCACCAAGGTTGGTCGCTGAGCCCAGGGACAATGTCTGCCTGGATCTCAAATGCATTGATGAGGGTGCAGCATGGAGCCGAGAGACTCGCACAGAGGCAGTGGTTAAGTTGTGTAGTCGCGGGGATCCAATGCCGGCAAAGTAGCCACACTCTGTTGTCATGGGCGGTCGCTATAGTGTCGTGATCCTGCAGAAAACCTGTTTCTTAAACGTGCTTTTCCCTACTTCTTTCCTCATACTTTTCCAGTGCCTTGCAGAGCGAGGAGTAGCTTGCTGGCTTTGAACGCGTGGCAGATATTTCAGAAAGGTAAAATTATTACACTTGTGGATTTGACAGATACAAAATACAGTTGTTCAGATAAGTAACGCGTTAATTTTAAAAATTGGACTAATCGTTTATTTGGTAACCTACTAAAAAACAAAACAGTATTTGAGACATAGAAAACAATAAATTAGGATGATTCTGCACCCGGAGTAGAAATAAAAATAAGCCTCTTAATACTTACTTTTATGCTCCAACTTACTGCCCAGTGAGGCTGGTGGAAAATACCTGGCGTGCGGCTGTGCTGGGGACGGACAGCCGGGCTCCTTTCTTTGTAAATTGTGGTGCTAGCAGTGTGATTTGATTCCGGGAACTCTGACACAACAGCTTTGATGTTCACGTGCTTCCCTGCTTTGTGTGTTTTTCAGCTTCAAGATCAAGCTGGAGAACGGAAGAGTTATTCCTCCATATTCACCTGCTTCAACTACTATTCTTATTGGGAATGGACAATGGAATGTTCTCTAGTTTTATCATGATCAAAAACCTCCTTCTCTTTTGTATTTCCATGAACTTATCCAGTCACTTTGGGTAAGTTACCATCTGTGCTTTTATTTTACGATGTTAGGGACACTGGTGCTTTTCAGGCACGTTACAGGAGCAGCACATCCGTTGAGCGAGCCCTCGCCAGCCACCTTTGCAGCCCCACGCCCTTCACTTGTTGTAAATAAATGGAGCCCTTGCCCTGACCCACGCTTTCTTCCTGAGCAGGGCTGCTCCCACGTGGGGTCTCTGAAGTGAGTCAGAGTAAAAAGGCACATTATGTTTTCAGAAATGGAAACTGAAGATGATATCCGAGTCAACCGTACTTCTACTCGGGTTAAAACAAGATTCGGGAGTTCACATGCGTGAAGGACAGTCACTGCTTGTTAGACAAGCAGTGTCCAACATTTCAGTGGCCCTCCACGGTTCCATTATGCAATCGAAGTTGCCTTGAAAGCCAGGCCCCTGCTATTTGGCATTGAAAAGGACTCACAGTGGCCCTGGCCTGAGCCAAGGCCCTGGAACTGTGACCATCTGAGCACAGGTGCAGACGCTGTAAACCACAGGTGCCTGAAGATCTGAAAGACACCCTGAGGTTCTGGTATTATCATTTCCATTAACCCCTCTTTCATTTTAGCCTTTAGTATTCGTTTACCAACGCTCACCTTTTTTTTTTTTTTTTTTTTTCATGAAACTAGTGATAACCGACATCCTGGTGAATGTTCCTAGGAGGCTGCTTTTCCTGTTCTGACCCCTGCCCCGGAATTGTTCTGGTTAATCAAAAGGATTGTAACTTGACGTTGATGGCATATAATTAAGAAATTAAATGTCAGGATGAAAGTTGCCAAGGGTTAGTGCTGCAAGAATGGGGTCCAGAGGTTTCACAGCCTGTCCGCACTTATGTTAACCATCACCAGATGGAGAATACACAGTGGCTTTGTAACAGCCTGGAGACAGCCTTTCCATCCGGGGAAGAGAAGGACATCCCCAGGGCCAAGACATTTTCTGTGTGTCCTCTGTCCATGATCTGCTCTTCTGACCCTTCTAGATCTGGGCAAAGGAAGGGGTGGGTGTTGGGGGCTGGCTGAGATGCAGTGGCTGGTATAAGACAGTACTGGGACTGTAGTCTAGTCCACCCAGGAGCTAGCCTGAGCCATCAGCTGGGCCTCTGTCCAGCAGAGCTGAGCCAAGAAAGATGCCTGTCCTTCACCAACAGAAGCCAGGCAGCCTGCGCACTCTAACCACACCAGTAGGAACAGGCATGCCACAGGTCTCAAGCCTTTGAGCCGTTCTAAGTATTCCCTTGGGAAAGAGCATTGCTGCTTATCTTGAGTGGACACCTCTCTTCCCATGCCTTCGGATTTTTTTGTCTGTTAAATGAAGGTTTTCCTTTACAAGTTCTCTGCAGCTGTCAAAGCCTGTGAACTAGCATGTTCACAGTGTTCTTCTGAATGAAGTGTCTGCACATGGTGAAATCACACAGAATCTTCAAATTTGCCAGCTAATGCATTAGGTAGTTGATATACCACATATATTGTTCGATATACCACATATATTTGGTAGCATTTTGGAGGTGAGTAATATGTCAGGGTTGGCACCTTATATTTTCTTTAAAATATCTTGGCCAGGCCAGGCACAGTGGCTCATGCCTGTAATCCTAACACTGTAGGAGGCTGGGCCAGGCAGATTGCCTGTGGTCAAGAGTTCGAGATCAGTCTGGCTAACATGGTGAAACCCCACATCTACTAAAAGTACAAAAATTAGCCAGGAGTGGTGGCACATGCTTGTGTGCCTATAATCTTAGCCACTCGGGAGGCTGAGGCAGGAGAATCACTTGAACCTGGGAGGTGGAGGTTGCAGTGAGCTGAGATTATGCCACTGCATTCCAGCCTGGGCGACAGAGCAAGACTGTCTCAAAAACAAAACAAAAAAACATCTTGGCCAAATGTATTGTGAATTTGCATTGACTAAGCATGAAATTGTTTCATTCCCTGGTAGACTCAGGTCTGAAATAGGAAGCAATGTGTATACGAGGTTAGCCCCAAGAAGCAATTATGCTTTCTTATTTAGTTCTGTAGCTTTCTGAGATCTTCAGAATAGAGGCGTATCTTAGTCTCTGAATGCTAGCAATGACTAAGTGGTAGAATATCCTTAAACTCTCTGGAAAGTGAACTGTTGGAACAGTTTTTAATCTTTTAGGTATATGGTCAGTAGTCCCTCATAAAACAGTACCTCCTAATTGCAGCAAATATGTGAGATACAGAAAACATTAATGAAAGGAACCTCTTCAGTTCCACCACCCAGAGACAACCATGCTTCCCATTTGCTGTGCTGACTTCCCCTTGCTTCTGTGCATGTTTTTACACAGTGGGGACCAGGCTGTGCGGTTTAGTGCTATGCTTTTTCATGTCTAATACAGTATCACAATTTCGTCAAAATGTATTATTTTAAACAGCCGCGTGTATGACAGGGCATGAGCGCCTTCCCTCACTGGGGGTATTTACATCGTGAATGATTTTGCCGTCACAGATTTCCTGTAGCAAACAGATTTCTTAGGTATTTGAGATGATTTATATTAGAGGATGTTTTTGTAAGAGGAATTTTATATTGGGTTATTGGAGGACTTTTCACGCTTGACCCTGCACACCCAGTTGCTTTTGATGAAGTGGGGTTTCTAGCAAAGCAGGAAGCCAGGCTCATACCTCTGGCCAGCAGGGCGTGTCTTTCAGCAGTCACAAAAGACGTCATAAAAGGCATCAGGCGCTGTTTCTTTCCCTTCCTATAGAAGGCTCCTCTCACTTGTATATTATCTAAATGGACTTAAGAATAATTGTATCAGTTTCCTAATATTTAGTTCACTTTAAAGCTTGAAAACATAGCTACCACAATGTGGAGCACCTGTCTCTATGTTACGTGTTTTGGGTGCATCCTAGGAGCCACTGTACAAGCTGAGCACCGTTAGCCTGTCTTTTAGATGGGAAGGCGGGAGGATGGATGCATGACCTTGGGCGCCTGAGTCCTTACTCAGCGCTCCCTGTGTGACTCTGCCCGGGTACTTCTTGGGCTTCCTGACTTGAACATGCTCAGTTTGCAGGGTAGTACTGGATCAAACTAGTCTAGACAAGAAGACACTTAATTGTGAAAGGGTGGAGAGAGTTTTCAGTACTTGGGGATTAGGGGGGAAAAAGAGCCTGGGTCAGCTCTGTCTCTTTCCTCCCCACAAAAAAAGGGTTTATGTGATTGGATTCAAAAGAAAGAGGAAAGGAGATGCACCAAAGGGTTTAATTTGAACATGATTCTAGGACAAGAGAAGTGCTGACTTCTGAGAGGCCGGAGAGCTGGCAGGGCGTGAGGAGGGCTACAGGGAATCAGGCAGGGGAGAAGAAGGAAGAAGAAAGTGTAGGGCTGTGTGCGTGGAGCAAGCCGAGATGCAGCGTTTGTGAAACGTGTGTGGCACTGGCAGATGGAAAATTTACAGATGTGATAAAGTGCATTGTTCTTGGTGATTGTATAGGATAATTGATGTGAAATTGCTTTGAAAATACACATGTATTTTCTCCTCCTCTTGGTCATCTTCTAAATTTGATCAGTCACCAGCAGCTTCACTTTCAATAGCCTTTCTAATTCTTTGTTAGTTTTAAATTATGCAACGGAGCCCGAGTCAAGTGTGCAACAGAATAAGGCTCTTTTTGGGCAGTCAGTCCTGTGCTGTCATACATTTGAAGACCTGGGATTATTTGAGGCATTATATTTATTTTAGTAAGGCCAAGAAACAAAAGTACATAGTATAGAAAAACCAGCACAGAAACAGTATTGGCACCCATATAATGTCAAAATACATGATAGTAAATTTAAACTAGGATTAATTTATTATCATTAAGAAAATCATACTTTATCAGACTTGATAGATCAGTGACAATTGTGAGATAAAATTGACGATTATCAGCTTAGTAATAAGGTGTAGTCTGAGTCCATTGATTTTTAATATATTTTGGAGGTTTACTGATTGATAAAAAACGTGTTGAACAATTTTACTACTTGTGAACCGCAATTCAGACAGACTTTGGAAAACAGTATTTTATAATCGGCAATTAAAAGTAGGTTCTTGCAGAAGTAGCTTTTGAACATGAGCAGATACAGTCTTCTTTATCTGTCTACACAAGTGTGCCAGTGTGGACTGTTGGTTTTGTGAAGAGAGCCATTTCATCGGCACGCTCAAGGACAGTTCACTTCTTTTTAAAAGATCAGAAAGTACCTTCTCTCTGAATCACGCAGGTACTCACGACGTTTTTTTAAATGGAAAGTTGTCTCTTGTGTATCCCCAGATGACAAATTTTTGCTGCACCATAGCTGTGGGTTCATGAGGCCCAGGACAAATAGTCATGAGAATTCTAAAAAACACCCAGAGAGCCCAGTGAAGGAGTTAGCGAGAACACAAGTGGCAGCACCTACAGGCTTCAGCGGTCTCAGAGAGCCGAAAGGCGGTTCTTGCATGTGGCAAAAAAATGTAGGTGGCTTAAACAGGGCTACAGGGGAATGTCCAGCATTTTTTTTGAAGGTCCCAAAAGAAAATACTTCCCAGTTATCTGCTTTATAAAGAAAGCTTTCAGCGTGTTCAGCCGGCGGTGAGCGGGCTAGGAGTCGGAGTGTGTGGGCTTTCGCGTTGGTACAAAGGTTCAGATGTGTTTGTACAAATTGCATCAGATGCACATTTTAATTAATAAGAAATTTCAGAGGAAAGTACTACAAGCAGAAATAGGAAATCTCACCAGAGAAGTCTGGTGGCAGGAACAGTAATTATCAGCATGTATGTGAGCATAACTCCTTAATATTCAGAATGCATTTTTTAAAAAATGCACTCTTTAATTTACGGAAGATTCTTAATTTGCAGGAGAAAAGAGCTCAGGCGTTAGAGCTTAGAGAAGTGTGTGCAAGTTTCACCATCAAAGTGGTAAAGGCAGGGCCTCCCTGAGAGTGCAGGCTGGGTTAGCATGTTCCACCACGGAGCTTGCTCCAGAAGGTCCTCATTTTTATTATGGTGCCATGAAAAAGGAAAGACGGCGGGGGGACTATTTTTGGGCAACAAAAGAATATCCTGATCTAGAACTCACATGGTACCACCATACAAACATTGTCTATTGCTGCCCAAAGAAGCTCTGGCTCAGAATACAGACTGAGCTGGAGTGCTGTAGAGAAGGGATCCCTCGCTGGTGAGAGTCGGACAAGCAGTGGAACAGGTTTTAGCAGTTCTCTGAAAACTCTGTTTTCATTCTGTTTATTTAACAACGTATTTTAAAAGCAAAAGGCCAACCTGTCAGTGAATGAAGCACAGAACCAGTTTATTGTTTTCAGTTTTAACAAGAACAGTTGGGCCATCATTGCACTGTCAGTTTGGTTCCTGTTTCAGGACCGCTGGTGAATATTTAAGATATGTTAAGTGTCATTTTGACAGAGGGCAGCATAGCTGCCTGGCTTCGATCTCTGTCTACACTCTCTCTGTGTAACGTCAGAAGAGTTACTTAACCTGCCTGCAACTCAGTCCCTGATCTCAAAGTCAGATTAATCGTGGATCCAGGATCACAAGGCTGGTGTGAAGGATCAGTTGCCAACCTATGTCAAATGCTTCCACAAGTCCAGGTCTGTGTCGGGAGAGAGTGTGCTAAGGGCAGCAAGCCATTCTGGGTGCGCTAACCAGGAGACTCCTGGGGTTCACTGGACCCAGAGGGTGAGATGGCGCCTGGCCTCAGCCTGAGCACGACAAGTCACTGCCTTGCCCATATCTGCAGTGTCTCCCTCGCAGGAGACATTGCCCTGCAGCGACACCAGCATGGATTGTGCCCTCACCATGCATCAAGCACTGTTGCAGGTGCTGAGGTACACAGAGGGCGCGGGGCAGAGTGGGGCCTGCCTTCCAGGAGGGTGCCCTCTGGAGTGCACAGAATAAGTGTCAGTAGGTCATGATGATTGCTATGAAGAGTAATTCAGAGGAAGAGATTGTGCGTGTGCTGGAAGGAGATGCTTGAGCAGAGATCCGAGGGAGGTGAGGATGTGAGCAAAGCTGTTGGCAGAAAAACCTGCACTGGCAAGAGGAATGGCGGGTGAATCCCAGGCTGTGTGGCAGGTGCATGCTTGGCATGTTAGGAACAGCGAGGGCGGGCGTGATGAAGAGGGACGCTGAGAGGGAGCGTTGTGAGGGAGGAAGGGCTGGGGTCGGGATCATATTCTGGAGGGGCTCTAGGCCATGCAGAGTAGCATCAGGAAGGACAGCTGGCTTTTGTCTGGAAGGGCAGTGAGGGCCACTGAGTGGTTTTGAGTAGGTTTGAAACATGAGCCAATTTAGATGTGACAGTGATGTGACTTACACGTTGAAGCTCACTCTGGGTGCAGAGTGAAAGAATCGAATGGAATCTGGGGCGAGATGAGAGGCCATTAACCAAAGACACAGTGGGGACACTGAAGAGGCCATTGCAGTGGCCCAGGGGAGTGGCTGTCTTGGCCAGCAGCATTAGTTGATGGGTTAATGTGGGCATGAAGGAAAGGGAGAAGTCAGGGATGAACCCCAGGTGTTTGACTAGAAAACTCGACAGGTTCACCTGCCTATCATTGAGCTGGAGAGGGCGGTAGGGAAGAGGTTCAGGTACAGCAGGAAGGTCACAGGTACAGGTTCAGGTACGGAAGGCCACAGGTGCAGGTTCAGGTACGGAAGGTCACAGGTGCAGGTTCAGGTACGGAAGGTCACAGGTGCAGGTTCAGGTACGGAAGGTCACAGGTGCAGGTTCAGGTACGGAAGGTCACAGGTGCAGGTTCAGGTACGGAAGGCCACAGGTGCAGGTTCAGGTACGAAAGGTCACAGGTGCAGGTTCAGTTACGGAAGGTCACAGGTACAGGTTCAGGTACGGAAGGTCACAGTTACAGGTTGAGGTACGGAAGGCCGCAGGTGCAGGTTGAGGTATGGAAGGCCACAGGTGCAGGTTCAGGTACGGAAGGCCACAGGTGCAGGTTCAGGTACGGAAGGTCACAGGTGCAGGTTCAGGTATGGAAGGTCGCAGGTACAGGTTCAGGTATGGAAGGCCACAGGTGCAGGTTCAGGTATGGAAGGCCACAGGTGCAGGTTCAGGTACAGAAGGTCACAGGTGCAGGTTCAGGTATGGAAGGTCACGGATGCAGGTTCAGGTATGGAAAGTCACAGGTGCAGGTTCAGGTATGGAAGGTCACAGGTGCAGTGGTGGGTGTGGGAAGCCCCTAGAGACACCACTAGCTCTCTGCGTGATGTAGAGGTCTGAAAGACAGAGGGACTGGGCTGGAGGTGTGGACCTGAGGTGTTTACGTACACTGGGAGGTATGTAAGCCACTGGATTAGATAAGACAGTCAGAGGTTAGGTGCAGACAGAAAGGGAAGGGAGTCTGGATTGTTCCCTGGAGCATGCCTGTGTTCTGAAGGCAGGAAGGTCAGGGCGGCAGCAAGAGTGGGGGGAAGAGGCAAGTGAAGGGACACAGCCATGCCCTGAGGCTAAGTGGAAAGGACTGTGGGAACACTGCCCACAGGTCACCTGAGCCGAGAACCAAGACTTGATTTTTGGATCAGCCATGTGGAGTTCACTCCTGGCCTTCAGAAGACAAGCTTCCGTGGGCTGCAGGCAGTGAAGGCCTGGCAAAGTGGTTGCAAGAGAAGGGAGGGGAGGCAGCGGAGTTGCTCGTGTGGACAGGTCTCCCAGTGAGTTTTCATGAGAAGAGGGGCAAAGAATGGAGCAGTGACTGGAAGGGAGTTTGGGGCGAATGAAAGGCTTTTTTAAGGAGCGGTGGTATTAGAGCAGATATGCTCACTGATGGGGATGGCTAGGGAATGGGGAGAATGAGTGTGAGGACCGGAATGGAACATTACTGTGTCTTCACCCATGTAGGTCCTCCAGGGTGGCTGGGAGGAGGGACGGGGCTGAGTCTAGGAAGGAGGGCAGGGTGGGAGAGGCTCCTCCAGCCTGTGGGGCCACTGGGCTTGGGTTTTGCCTGGGCAGCAGGATTCTGAGTTGGGCAGCAGGGTCAAGGGCAAGAATGGAAACCTCCATGAAGAGTGAGGAATACACTTGAGCATGATTTCCGGAGCTGCAGGGAGGACTGGGGGACTTTAGGATTTTGGAGGAATATTGGAGTGTTCCAGTTTGAGGTTCCATGGCACAGACTCAGTGCCTCATAAAACAATGTGGTGCCTGCCCTTGCCTTCCACTGTAAGAGGGGAAAGCTCTGATTTGGAACCCCGGGATTGACCCTCAGTGTCCAGCCAGTGTCCATCATAGTTTTGTTTTTCTGTTACATTGTTGCTGTTTTTCTAATATGGTGCTTAAGAGATGGGTGGTGGGCATTCCCGGAAGACATCGCATGATGGTGCCACTTAGAGGTACTCATTTAGTGACCCGAAAGTACCGGACAAATAAATGGAAGAGACATTTCTCAGAAGTCATTAAATACTGGGGAAGAACGAAATTTAAGAAGACAGATAAGCTGTAGCTTAGAACCAGCCCAATTCAACTCCCAAAGTAATTTCCAATTAAAATACGTCTGCAGTTGCCATTATCGATTTCATTCTATGTAAGTCAGAAGTGGACATCTATTTACAGAAGGTAACATCGCAAAGAACTACATCACGCACCGCCTTCACCAGCACCGGTGCTGGTGTGACAATGCCGAGAAGACTTTTCTTCTCCAGAACTGACGCCATAACTTGTACCCTTTCAAATACCGAATAAGGAAAACGATGGAACTGAGAACATGGCGTAAGTGGGACATGTTTTGTAGAGAATGTCCATTAAATATAAGGAAATAATTCCTATTTTACGAGAACAGTGAAATTAACCTAGTCTAAAATGGAAGGGTAAGTCACCAAATTTTCAAGTATTTCTATTACGTCTAAGACTCTTTTTCAGGAAAAGGGATGTAATCTCAGCTCCCAAAAATTCTCTTTCCCAAAGAGCGGAGCCTTTACTTGTCCCTGAAGCACTCGTGCCCTCCGGTGGACCCCAGGATGAGCAGAGCTCCTGCACTGTACTCAGTGCAGTTGAGAAAAGCAGAAGTGGAGTGTCGGGGAGTCCAGGCTGCCTGCTGACCCTAAACGGAGTGAGCGTCCTTGTGATGAGGACATCTCCGTCTCCACCTGTGGGACTCACCCGTCACACTGCACGTTATTGCTCACCAAAGGCATGGCCCTGTATTTCTCTGTTACTCTGTTTTTGAAGGGACTCACTCATCACACTGCACGTTGTTGCTCACCAAAGGCGTGGCCCTGCATTTCTCTGTTACTCTGTTTTTGAAGGGACTCACTCATCACACTGCACGTTGTTGCTCACCAAAGGCGTGGCCCTGCATTTCTCTGTTACTCTGTTTTTGAAGGGACTCATTCATCACACTGCACGTTGTTGCTCACCAAAGGCGTGGCCCTGTATTTCTCTGTTACTCTGTTTTTGAAGGGACTCACCTGTCACACTGCACATTATTGCTCACCAAAGGCGTGGCCCTGTATTTCTCTGTTACTCTGTTTTTGAAGGGACTCACCTGTCACACTGCACATTATTGCTCACAAAAGTCGTGGCCCTGTATTTCTCTGTTACTCTGTTTTTGAAGGGACTCACCTGTCACACTGCGCATTATTGCTCACCAAAGGCGTGGCCCTGTATTTCTCTGTTACTCTGTTTTTGAAGGGACTCACCTGTCACACTGCACATTATTGCTCACGAAAGGCGTGGCCCTGTATTTCTCTGTTACTCTGTTTTTGAAGGGACTCACCTGTCACACTGCACATTATTGCTCACGAAAGGCGTGGCCCTGCATTTCTCTGTTACTTTGTTTTTGAAGGGACTCACTCATCACACTGCACATTATTGCTCACGAAAGGCGTGGCCCTGCATTTCTCTGTTACTTTGTTTTTGAAGTGCTTTCAGTGAGCCAGATGGAACAAAGCACGCTGAAATTCCTCCTTAGCTTAGCAGCAGTTCTTGAAGATCATGCAGCTCGGTAGAGGCGCTAGCCAGTTCCCTTGGCATCCGTGAAAGTCTCCTTTATGAAGGCACTCACACACCAGGAGCTGAGAAAACACAGCATTTGCCTTCTGTGATACAGCATGGGGCTTTCTCTCCATGGCTGAGAAAGCGATGTATTTTGTAACCATGCACTACAGATGCAACATTTTTGAGGTGGGCCTATGGAGAGAGGAGGGCCTCCAGTTCATGAAAAAACAACTCCTCTGCTCCCACCTGATAGGCATCTTTGGAACTTTTTAAGAATCTGTTTCTTCCCTCCTACTGGCTATCTTCAGTTAATACAGCAAGGAAAACACTGCAAATTCCCAGCTATGGCCTCTGTCATGCGAAGGTCTACAGATAAATGCAAAAGGCAGTTATGGTGGGAAAGGCCAGATGCTGAAATTCCTCCAAGAAAAGTGTAATTATGTGCAAATATGTGAAGATATACAGAAACCAACAAAAATGGTTTTGATCCAGAAGTGGAATCCAAGCTTTGAAATTCTTCAGCAAAGCGTTCTATTCCATCACTGTGGGAAATGATTAGGGTATTTGTGAGTGGGATTTGGAGCCCACTGGGGTGCTGTTTTCCTGAAACTGGCCGGACAGTGTGTCTTTATCTCTGCTCCTGGAGAGATCCACGGAAAACAATGCTCACAGAGGCATCACTGGCTACACAGTCTACCGATGGTCAGTTGTGAAGTGAAGCCCTTGTGATGGCCGGGGCTGTTGCCGTCAAAGCCGATTTAGGAACCCTTTCACAGCAGAGGATGGAGTAGCTTAGAAAACTTCCAGTTAAACATTAAGATAGGCTTTTTCTCCTAGTGCACATGCTCTCACTTCAATTTGTAAGGTAAACAGACAGCCAAGACCTTCCAAAACCTGAGCACCTTGGACGTGGCCTAAAATTGAATTGCATACTTGATGATGGTTATGGAGTCCATGAGAAGTGCATCGTGAGGCAGATCTGGTGTGACCGATAGTTACACACTGGGCAGGTAGGAAATATAACCTTCTTTTTCCACCCCCTTCCCAGAAACCTTGAAGAAGAAGCCTGTTCATTGGTATGAGTCTGCTGGGCATAGCTCTTTGTCCTCCGGAAATGTGAACTGTCATGGATGTTAGAGGAAGCGGAATTTAATGTTTATAAATACGAAATCGCAGAGTTAAAAAAAAGTATACCTCTGTGGGCTCTGTACTAGCAGGAATGAATTTTAGCTTGTTAGAGCTTCAACTCTATGCATTTTTATGGTGATGTGAAAATTAGATCAAAAGAACTTTATTCTGTATTCTCTTGTTCTATTCACAATGGAATAGCTTTAGGGCCAGCAAAGAATTGATCTGTGGGATGCAATCAGTGAAAATGACAGACTTTTAAGAATAGGATGGAGCAGGCAGGCCTCAATTCTGACCTCAGCATCTCTACAGGGCTGGCCGCTCACAGCTCTGATTTCAGCCCTTTCATGGGAGAGAAAGCGCTTTAAGCAGAGCTAGGGCCTCACAGCCAGGCACTTCAGGGACATGCGGGGAATCATGTGTTCTTCTCCCAAGTGCCCAGGGTGCTCAATTCTTGAGAGCCATAGCTAGCTTTCAGTTTGGTAAGTCCCCTTGAAGCCAAATTTGCAGCCAACTGCTCAGTAATTAAAAACTGATTGCTGTTTGCACATGTGAAAGCAGCTGTAGAAACCAGAGGTGGGATCCGTGCTCCTCAGCTGTGGTGCTGTCTTCTGGGCCTGTGGACTCCCCGTCCCCCTAGACACTGTCCTCAGTTTGTCTAGATCTGCTAGGGCAGTTTCTAGTTTTGTTCTGCTCATTGTGCATAAGCTTTGGGAGCCTGGCTCACTTCACTCAACAACAAAAAATGTTCTCGTGTCTTCCCTGAGGCTCAGCCCACTCTTCTCGAGGGTTTATTGTGTGACACTGAGTCCCACAGAATGTGCTGTGAGCAAGTATCACTGAAGGGTTTGGGACCCCGGAGATGACACAGGCTCTGCCATGTCTGCCACTCGCTCTCCAATCCTGGCATATTCTTTGCAGCACAAACACTCCCAGCCCAACTAAGGATGCAGTGAGGTTTGAGCACAGCAGCCTAGTAAAGGTTTTCAGCGTCCCCTCCGTGCCCCAGCGCCCAGTGCAGGTGACTCTAGCAATATGAGGACTCAGTTTTGTGTGTTTAAACCAAACTTCTGAAATCCCGTGAGTGGATTAGACTCCGCCGGTCCATGTGCAGTGACTGGTTGTTAACATGGCTAACATTGACATAAACCAGCTCCTTAGAATCGCAGAATGATAGACTTTGAACCTCAGGTCAGGTGTTTGGGTAAGTAGCTCTGAGCAGGGTATCCGCGGATGTTTGAGAGCTGAGGTGTGTCTCGGCCAGACAGTCCCCCAGGTGGTGTGGTAGCTGTGTTCTCAGGTCCCCGTCTCAGGAGACGAGCCTCCACGTGACTCCCTGGTTTCTGTAGCTTGGGAAGAATTTGTAAGAAATAATACATTTTAATGCTTCCTCTTGTTTCTCTTCTTAAAAGCTTTTCACAGATGCCAACCAGTTCAGTGAAAGATGAAACCAATGACAACATCACAATATTCACCAGGATCTTGGACGGGCTCCTGGATGGCTACGACAACAGACTTCGGCCTGGCCTGGGAGGTGAGTGTGCCCTCCTCTACTGAGCCTGGGAGGTGAGTGTGCCCTCCTCGGCCCGGCCTGGGAGGTGAGTGTGTCCTCCTCGGTCCAGCCTGGGAGGTGAGTGTGTCCTCCTCGGCCTGGCCTGGGAGGTGAGTGTGCCCTCCTCTACTGAGCCTGGGAAGTGAGTGTGCCCTCAGCCAGGCCTCGGAGGTAAGTGTGCCCTCCTCGGCCCGGCCTGGGAGGTGAGTGTGCCCTCCTCTACTGAGCCTGGGAAGTGAGTGTGCCCTCAGCCAGGCCTGGGAGGTGAGTGTACCCTCCTCGGCCCGGCCTGGGAGGTGAGTGTGCCCTCCTCGGCCTGGCCTGGGAGGTGAGCGTGCCCGCCTCAGTCCAGCCTGGGAGGTGAGTGTGCCCTCCTCTACTGAGCCTGGGAAGTGAGTGTGCCCTCAGCCAGGCCTGGGAGGTGAGTGTGCCCTCCTCGGCTGAGCCTGGCAAGGATCCGGAAATGGCCTACGCCTCATCTCAAGCTTGTGTTTGCTCCATTCAAACAATTCCTAAAAGCTTCCCTGAAAGCCTGTTGGTTTGATGGCTTTCCACTCTTGCCAAGGGTCCTGCATTCTTTGTTATTTTCTAGACACGAGAAGCTAGAGGACGTGGTCTCCCCAAAGCTCCTTTGCAAAATCTGCTGTTCCCAGATAATCGTGATGCCTAGTCTGTTATCGTAAGGAGGAACAGCTTTTTGTGTTACCAAAGCTGAGATTGCCCTATGTTAAGAAATAATATAAAATGAACCTCATACTCTTGTGTTTATGTGAGTCCTTCTCAGAAATCCTTTCTGTCCTTATGGGTTATAGACATTTAATTCTTCATGATGGCTGTACTCATGGTATTTACTTTGACTTTATGGAATTCTGTAAAAATGAGCTGATATAATCCAATTGTGCTTGTAGGGTTCACCTGTCACAGCTTAATTTTTGTGCTAGGAATGTGTGCAGTTTCCAGGCACATGCAGTGCCCTTGGCTGTACAGTTTCGATGTGGCATCTGAACTTGTTGGGTTAGGCGAGGTGGAAAACTTTCCTGTGAATACATTCCTGGAGGAAAAAGTTTACTTCTGCAGTATTTGCATCTTTTTTGTGTGAGACAGAGTTTCGGTCTTGTTGCCAAGGTTGGAGTGCAATGGTATGATCTCGGCTCACTGCAGCCTCTGCCTCCTGGGATTAAGCAATCCTCGTGTCTCAGTCTCCCTGGTAGCTGGGATTACAGGCTCCCACCACCAAGCCCAGCTGATTTTTATGTTTTTAGTAGAGACGGGGTTTCACTATGTTGGCCAGGCTGGTATCGAACTCCCAACCACAGGCAATCCACCCACCTCAGCCTCCCAAAGTGCTGGGATTACAGGTGCGAGACACTGCACCTGGACCAGTATTTTCATTTTTAACTGGGAGATCCACTTAAAGCGTGAGTTCCCACTCTGGCTTTTGGGCACAGGCCTGTTGACAGTCTTTTCCTCTGCCCTCTGAATCATGTTCCCAGGCCTCTGTGCCCTGCAGTCCAGTCCCTTGAACACACTCAGAAGGGTCCGAGCATCTAGAGAAGCCCTGCATCATCAGTGCTTGTGGCATTCTCTCATCCTCCCTGCCTGCCAGACCTGCAGAGACGGAGAATACCACAGAGAGCCTCCTGGGCCACCCTGCTGGGGCTGGCATCTCAGTGAGGAGACTGGCACACTGCATCATACAACACACAGCGTCACAGAGACACACTGCATCATACAACACACTGCATCATACAACACACTGCATCATACAGACACCTGTATCATACAACACAGCATCACAGAGACACACTGCATCATACAACACACTGCATCATACAGACACCTGTATCATACAACACATACATCACACAGACACACTGCATCATACAACACACAGCATCATACAGACACCTGCATCATACAACATACATACCACACAGACACTGCATCATACAACACACTGCATCATACAGACACCTGCATCATACAACATACACATCACAGACACTGCATCATACAACACACAGCATCATACAGACACCTGTATCATACAACACACAGCATCACACAGACACTGCATCATACAACACACAGCATCATACAGATACCTGCATCATACAACATACATATCACACAGACACCTGCATCATACAACACACACATCACACAGACACACTGCATCATACAACACACAGCATCACATAGACACACTGCATCATACAACATACATATCACACAGACACCTGCATCATACAACACACAGCGTCACACAGACACACTGCATCATACAACACACAGCATCATACACCTGTATCATATAACATACATATCACACAGACACCTGCATCATGCAATACACACACCACCATCACAGACACACTGCATCATACAGCATACATACCACACACACCTGCATCATACAACACACAGTGTCACAGAGACACACTGCATCATACAACACAGCATCACACAGACACACTGCATCATACAACATATATACCACACAGACACCTGCATCATACAACACACACATCACACAGACACTGCATCATACAACACACAGCATCATACAGACACCTGTATCATACAACATACATATCACACAGACACCTGCATCGTGCAGTACACACACCACCATCACAGACACACTGCATCATACAGCATACATACCACACAGACACCTGCATCATACAACACACAGTCACACAGACACCTGCATCATACAACACACAGTGTCACACAGACACACTGCATCATACAACATACATATCACACAAACACCTGCATCATACAACACACAGTCACACAGACACCTGCATCATACAACACACACATGATACAACACACAGCGTCACACAGACACCTGAATCATACAACACACATCACACAACACAGCACAGCATCACACAGATACCTGCATCATACAACACACAGCATCACACAGACACCTGCATCATGCAGTACACACATCACAAAGACACACTGCATCATACAACACACAGCATCACACAAACACACTGCATCATACAACATACATATCTCACAGACACCTGCATCATACAACACACACATCATACAACACAGCATCACACAGACACCTGAATCATACAACACACATCATCACAACACAGCACAGCATCACACAGATAACCTGCATCATACAACACACAGCATCACACAACACACAGCATCACACAGAGACCTGCACCATACAAAACACAGCATCACACAGGCACCTGCATCATACAATACACAGCATCAGTCAGACACCTGCCCACACACAGGTGCACGCCATGAGGACAGGTGATCACCACAGTCCGAGCTGATGGACAGGCAGGCTCACAGAGCAGCAGGGAGTTACTTGGTGTGCACTTTGGTGCGCTTTGAATTTCTTCCTGCTCATGACCGTAAGGATTTACAGGGCCCTGGTAGTGCTCAGGAAACACACAGGTTTCCCCCCAAATAGTATTAGCCACTTGTATCCCTTTACCAACTTCCAGGAATTTTCTTTGCAATCATAGTCTTCCCTGATAGGGCTTTCTATAGTAACAATTCAAAACGCTACATAAGGAGACATGGGTCTTCCTTTCTGTCTCGGGGCACACTGGGCAGGCTCTCCTCTGTTCTTTCCCGGATACCAACCAGGGCCTCCAGCTTTGATTGGAAGTTCAGCTCCCCGCACCCCGAACTGCCTGACCCTTTTCAAAGCCCCTCTCTATGGGGACGGCACAGCTCTGTGCTGCCAGGCTGGCATCATTGTTCCAGGTTTACAGAGGAGGAAATGGGAGCTCAGGTGTTTGCAAAACCCCAGAGGCCTCAGCAAGGCCTCAGTCCGGGTCTTCCCAGGACTGCTCCCAGGGGGCAGGAGGAGCAGAGCCAGGCTGCCTTCTGTGCAGTGGGAATTTCATGTCAGGGTGCATAGTGGGGAGCAGCTTGGTTTCATCTGGTAATTGTCAAGACCTCCACATTTACCAAACGCACCGCAAAAGCCCCCGGTGGCAGAGGGTGACGCTGGTCAGTGGGCTGAGAGCAGGAGGGAGTGGCAGGTGCACCTGGTGAGTCGGTGCAGCCCAGCGACCTGTGTCTGTGTTTCAGAGCGCATCACTCAGGTGAGGACGGACATCTACGTCACCAGCTTCGGCCCGGTGTCCGACACGGAAATGGTAGGTCCCGGGGCGTGGCCGGGCACAGGGTTCCAACTCGGCGCCGCAGGTTCCCACCCGGCCCGCGCGCTGACCGCCTGGCGCTTTCCTTTGCGCCAGGAGTACACCATAGACGTGTTTTTCCGGCAAAGCTGGAAAGACGAAAGGCTCCGGTTTAAGGGCCCGATGCAGCGCCTCCCTCTCAACAACCTCCTCGCCAGCAAGATCTGGACCCCCGACACGTTCTTCCACAACGGGAAGAAGTCCATCGCGCACAACATGACCACACCCAACAAGCTGCTGCGGCTGGAGGACGATGGCACCTTGCTCTACACCATGCGGTGAGCGCCCCAAGGGTGGCCAGGGGCGGGGGGCGGGGCCAGGGGCCCGCGTGGGTGCCCATCCTCCATCTGGGCTGCGCCCCGAGCTCTTCCAAGCACAGGCGTGAGACCGCAGCCCTCAGGTGCCATCTGCCCGCACCCACCCTTGGACGTTCTTTCCCTGGGCTGCCGTCGGTCCGTGGCCGTTTGTCCTTTGTCCTCGTATATTCGTCGGTTCAAGCTGAAGAGCATATTTGGAACCATGGCCCAGTTAATGTCAGACGGAAAAATTATTATAGAAGATTTAAGCGTCTAAAGAACACCGGATGTGCAAGGCGGCTCACGCCTATACAGCTGCGGTCCCAACACTCTGGGAGGCTGAGGTGGGAGGTTTGCCTGAGGCCAGGAGTACACCCGCGGTCCCAACACTCTAGGAGGCTGAGGTGGGAGGTTTGCCTGAGGCGGGAGGTTTGCCTGAGGCCAGGAGTACACCCGCGGTCCCAACACTCTGGGAGGCTGAGGTGGGAGGTTTGCTTGAGGCCAGGAGTACACCTTCGGTCCCAACACTCTGGGAGGCTGAGGTGGGAGGTTTGCCTGAGGCCAGGAGTTCGAGATTAGCTGGGGAAACATAGTGAGACCCTATTTCTACCAAAAAAATAAAAGCATCTCTGGTCCTACCTACTTGGGAGGTTGAGGTGGGAGAATCGCTTGAGACCAAGAGTTGGAGGCTACAGTGGGCCATGATTGTACCACTACGCTCCAGCCTGGGTGACAGAGTGAGACACTGTCTCAAAAAAAAAAAGAAAAAGAAAAAATAAAACCCAAGGGGATTCTTTTCCTTTCCTTTCCATTCCTCTTTTTCTTTTGTTGCAATTATGTAAGTTTTAAAGCCCATTTCTCACATGCTTTGATAACATTCCAGTGTTTAAGTTTTAGTATTTATAATTTAAACTATTAGTCATCTTTTAAATTTTGAATTATTCATTTTCCTGGAGCAAATCAATAAACTGATCAATGAGAAAGGCTTCGTTAGAGTTTTTCAAAGTTTCCAAAGTGGGTCTATGGAAGTAGGCTTCAGAAAATATTTTTTTAATTGAAAAAACAGCAGTAATAAAGTTGAGTTTAAAAAAGGAAGCACAGGGCTGGGCGCAGTGGCTCAAGCCTGTAATCCCAGCACTTTGGGAGGCCGAGGCGGGTGGATCACGAGGTCAAGAGATCGAGACCATCCTGGTCAGCATCCCCGTCTCTACTAAAAATACAAAAAAATTAGCTGGGCATGGTGGTGCGTGCCCGTAATCCCAGCTACTCAGGAGGCTGAGGCAGGAGAATTGCCTGAACCCAGGAGGCGGAGGTTGCGGTGAGCCGAGATCGCGCCATTGCACTCCAGCCTGGGTAACAAGAGCGAAACTCCGTCTCAAAAAAAAAAAAAAAGGAAGCACAAGTCTTTTGCGTAGGTATGGGAATTTCTCTCTCTTGCTATAGTTTTTCACAGTAAGCTTCATATTTAGAAAGAATAATCCTAGTGGAAAGTAATACCATACTCTCATCTTTAGAGGGTCTGTGTTTTCTAGTATATGTTCTGGTGAATACTTTGACACACTGTGTCCTGTTGATTAAAGGGAAACAAATTAAGCTTTTATTTTCTTTTTTTGAGAGGGTGTCTCACTCTGTCACCCTGCTCATCTGTCTCATTGCTGGAGTACAGTGGTACTATCTTGGCTCACTGCAGCCTCTGCCTCCTGGGTTCAAGCGATTCAGCTGTCTCAGCCTCCCAAGTAGCTGAGATTACAGGCATGTGCACCATGCACAGCTAATTTTTGTATTTTTAGTAGAAAGGGGGTTTCACTACCAAGACCAGGCTGGTCTTGAACTCCTGAGCTCAGGTAATCCACTGGCCTCGGCTTTCCAAAGTGCTGAGATTACAGGTTTGCACCACCATGTCCGGCCAATAGATGCAATTTTAATTCTAGAAGATAATGGGACACTCTCTCATCTGAAACATTGTTGCCCGCATGGGATGCTGAGTTAGTGTCATTGCTTACAAGGGGAAGAGGCAGGAAGGGGGCCTCTTACTGAGTCTGTGTAGCAGGTAGTTTTATAATCACAGCATCCCCCAGCACTCAGACAACCTGGCCAGCTAGGTGACACCGTGACCATTAATGGACAGAGAGGACGGCTTAGTGGTGTTTGGTAATCAGCCCAGGATCACACACAGCAATTTGAGCTCAGGTATGAGCAATGTTCCTGTTTAATCCACCACCTTAGAAAAATTGAGGGACGCAGCATCATTAGGTAGAGAGTGGCTTTTTGGGAGTGTCACGCCCAGAAGGAAGCCAAGGAGAGGTGAGAACCAGAGCTACTTGCCAGTGGTAATTAGCAGCTGTTTATGCAGAGGAAGAGTCTGCTAATGAGCTGCAAGGTTGATAATGAGTTTCTTTCTCAGTCTTACACAACATTTGGACAGTGGAAACAGTCCCAGTTTCAAGTGTTGTGAATTTTAATGTGATAGAGCTAGAGCCGGAGTGCTGCAGCTCTTTTACCTACTGACTCAGCAGAGCTGGTGAGATAGGAGTCACTGCAACACCGTCACCCCGTGCTTGGGCCCCAGAGTGCCGGGTCCTTCTGGTCAGCAAGAGGCCACGCTGTCACGCCATGGAAAGCCGCTGGTGTAGGCTGATGCGGTCATTCCCACATGATGTCCATCTCAAGGAAATCGTTAGGACTGTGGTGTGAGCTTTATGTGCAGAGGTGTCCATTATGTTACTTATGAAACCAAATACCAAGTATTGGAATAGGAAAATTTGGTAAATTTTTCAAATACAAATGTATCTTTAACTTCTTTCAGGTCTTAGGCCTAAGTAAAAAGATAAAATATGAAAATGCAGAGTAAACTATGTTCCCACGATGCCCCTAACCTTTTTTTTCTGTTCAAATTTAACAAGATTTGTCCACTTTAATGCATAAAACCCTTTTAAATCAATGTCAGCCAGGAAAATTCATGTCAGAAAAGATTGGAATGAGAGCTAATATTCTTTATTCAGAACATCTGAGAAAGCATTTTTGACTATTACAAAAGTTTATTTAACAAAAAGTCTAATATGAAAATGTGCATGACCTAATTTTCTTTCTTTTTTGAGATGGAGTTTCGCTCGTTACCCAGGCTGGAGTGCAATGGCGCGATCTCGGCTCACCGCAACCTCCGCCTCCTGGGTTCAGGCAATTCTCCTGCCTCAGTCTCCTGAGTAGCTGGGATTACAGGCACGCGCCACCATGCCCAGAATTTTTTGTATTTTTAGTAGAGACGGGGTTTCACCATGTTGACCAGGATGGTCTCGATCTCTCGACCTCGTGATCCACCCGCCTCGGCCTCCCAAAGTGCTGGGATTACAGGCTTGAGCCACCGCGCCCGGCCCCCTAATTTTTATGTCATAAACAGGCTCTATGGAGAGAGGACCTGGGTTTCTCCACTGAACAGCCATTATGTGTACTCGTTCCAAGGCTTCTAACGATGCTATTTCCTCGTGTTGCCACCATACCAGTCTCGTTCTGTTGTCCGCTAGTTGCCGTCTCCATGCATTCATCTGTCACAAGATTCATAAAGGGATCAAACCCCCGCAACATTCCTTGGACATGTCTGCCACCATTTAATTTCAATTAACTTCTTGTCCATAAATGTTTTCAACTCGGGAGGGTGAGCTTTGCTCGTGATGGCTACTCCGAGGGCATACAGAGCCTTTTTTTTTTAGATGGAGTTTCACTCTGTCACCCAGGCTGGAGTGCAGCGGTGTGATCTTGGCTCACTGCAGCCTCCGTCTCCCAGGTTCAAGTGATTGTCCTGCCTCAGCCTCCCAAGTAGCTGGGATTATGGGCACCCTCCACCAAGCCCAGCTAATTTTTGTATTTTTAAAGTAGAGACGGGGTTTCACCATGTTGACCAGGCTGATCTCAAACTCCTAACCTCGGGTGATCCGCCACCTTGGCCTCCCAAAGTGCTGGGATTACAGACGTGAGCCACTGTGCTTAGCCCCTGTGATCCCCTTTAACCTGAGATATCTATCTAGAAATGTTGACAGGAGTTCAGTTACCATTTTCTTAAAAGCAACTCCATACAGGTCATTGTACTTTTTGTTCTTTTATTCTTAGTTGACCTGTGATAGTTGTGCATCTATATGAAATACAGACTGATACATGTATTCAGTGTATAATGATCAGATCAGGGTGATGAGCATACATATCACCTCAAACACCTACCATTTCTTTATGTTGTAAACATTCAAAACCCTCTCTTTTACCTTTTTGAAAATGTACAATAAATTATAGTTAACCATATCGAGTAGGATTTTTTCATGGGAAATCCCTGCCATGTTCCAGAATTCCTTTAAATTAGTATTCAAAGATACGCACAATTGAACGAGCTGGAATTCTTTACATTTGAGATTTGAAAGAAGCTAAGAGAATGTAGTGCCATTTGCTCCCCAACGTCTGGCAGTAAGCTTGAGGCACTTTTCTGGAGCTTATCCATGGTGTTGGCTCTGAAGAACTTCCTGCCACTACTGGGTCATGCATTCATGAATTTTACAAGTGAAATTCAGCAGCTTCTCAGAATCAGCCCAAAGAGGGCAGCGAACATTTCCTGTTGCATCCTCAAGAGGATGCCTGTAAGGTACTGACCAATTTCTTTGAGGACCATCTTTCAGCAAATGGAGTGAGCCACTCGACCGAGCTGTGCCCAGAGTTAGGCTTCCAGCATCAGGCAGGGCAGTCAGGTCACTGCAAGGGAAGCTCGGAGCCGTTCCTCCCCGCCACACCCTCCTTGGCAGGACTGGAGAGGTGAGGGGAGCTGAACCAGGGACTAGCCTGAGGTCATCTGGGATCCGGAGGATGACTGTCCCCTAATTGTTTTCTTGGGTGAAGGGAGGTAGAGCTTTTGGTTGTCATTGTGTAGCAGCAGTCCCTGGTCCCCTCCAGATAAGTGCCTGAAGTACAGGGTGGCTACCTGTCTCGGAGAGCACACCAGATCCGATGATACGTACACCCTTATGTAAGCTACATAGCGCACAGAGAGGTAATAACCGAGTGACTTGGGAGGCAGCGGCTCCCTTTCATCTTCCATCTTTCCACACCCTCTAAAAGCGCAGGCTCCTGTGAGAACACACAGTGAGGCCACCTTAGGGAATGTCCCCTGGTCTTGGGGCTCCCGACAGGAAAACAAGCCCCCCCCCGTAGGCTCCTGTGGCAGCAGCAGGCAAGGAGGGTGTCCCTAGAAGGCCGCTTTGCCAGCCCACATGGTCCTGCCTGGCCCAGAGAGCCCAGCAGCTGCTCCACCCAAGGTCACTTGCTTGTGCCTGTGTAACAAGCATCTGGGCAAACACCATAGACAGTTTTACGCCGGTAAAAGAATACGCTGCCCCTAGTAAAGTAACACTAGACAGTTGTGCACTGAATCCACTCTGCAACGTCTGTTTTGCGCGATACGTAGTCCCCTGGGTGTGGTTTTTACTTTGAGGAAGACATATTTTTATGATTGCTTACACTTCATTTAGATGTTTTGCCCTGAGTGGAAACCACTGCTTAATTTGTGAATTAGAGGAATACGATCTAGTGAAAAGATCCTGGACTTTGGAGTTGGGCTGACTTAAGTTCAGGTCCTGACTGTCACTTAGTAGTCATGAGTCCTTGGCCATTATATTTTAATCTCCTAGAGCCAGTGTGTGTGTGTGTGTGTGTGTGTGTGGTGTGTGTAGCGTGTGTGTGGTCTGGGTGTGGTGTGTGGGTGTGTGGTGTGGGAGTGTGGTGTATGTGTGGTGTGTATGTGTATAGCGTGTGTGGTGTGTGTATAGCGTGTGTGGTGTGTGTATAGCATGTGGGTGTGGTGTGGGTGTGGTGTGTGTGGTGTGTGTATAGTGTGTATGTGTGTGGTGTGTGGGTTTGTATGTGGGTGTGGTGTGTGTGTATATAGCGTGTGTGGTGTGTGGTGTGTGTGGTGTGTGGGTGTGTGTGTATAGTGTGTGGGTGTGGTGTGTGTAGTGTGTGGGTATGGTGTGTGGGTATGGGTGTGGTATGTATGTGGATGTGGTTGTGTGTGTATAGCGTGTGTGTGGTGTGTGTATAGCGTGTGGTGTGTTTGTACAGCGTGTGGTGTGTGTGTGTATAGCGTGTGGTGTGGGTATGGGTATGGTGTGTATGTGGGTGTGGTGTGTATGTGTGTGGTGTGTGTATAGCATGTGTGTGGTGTGTATAGCGTGTGTGTATAGTGTGTGTGTGTAGCGTGTGTGTGTAGCGTGTGTGGTGTGTGTGTATTGCGTGTGTGTGTAGTGTGTGTGTATAGCATGTGTGTGGTGTGGGTATGGGTGTGGTGTGTATGTGGGTGTGGTGTGTGTGGTGTGTATGTGTGTGTGTGGTGTGTGTATAGCGTGTGTGGTGTGTGTGTGCGTGTGTGGGGTGTGTGGGGTGTGTGTGTGTGTTTGTTCGCTTGGTTGGTTTTTTCTCTCCTCCAAAGCTGTGTAGCAGAGTCTGTTTCATTATCTGAAAACTGCTAGTAAAGATGCGTATTTCTTGAATGGCCACCTGGGGGCAGCATTGCAGCATTGTCACGAGTCCTTGGCCTTTATTTCTTAGACCGTGTGTGTGCGTGTGTGTGGTGTGTGTGTATAGCGTGTGTGTGGTGTGTGGGTATGGGTGTGGTATGTGTGTGGTGTGTGTGTGTGTGTGTGTGTGTGTTTGTTCGCTTGGTTGGTTTTTTCTCTCCTCCAAAGCTGTGTAGCAGAGTCTGTTTCATTATCTGAAAACTGCTAGTAAAGATGCGTATTTCTTGAATGGCCACCTGGGGGCAGCATTGCAGCATTGTCACGAGTCCTTGGCCATTATTTCCTAGACCGTGTGTGTGTGTGTGTGTGTGTGTGTGGGGGGGTGTATAGCGTGTGTGTGGTGTGTGTGTATAGCATGTGTGTGGTGTGTGTGTATAGCATGCGTGTGGTGTGTGTGTGGTGTGTGTATAGCGTTTGTGTGTGGTGTGTGGGTGTGTGTATAGCGTGTGTGTGTGGTGTGTGTATAGCGTGTGGGTATGGTGTGGGTATGGGTGTGGTATGTATGTGGGTGTGGTTGTGTGTGTATAGCGTGTGTGTGCATGTGTGTGGTGTGGTGTGTGTGTGTTTTCTTTGTTCGGTTGGTTGGTTTTTTTCCCTCTTCCAAAGCTGTATAGCAGAGTCTGTTTCATTATTTGAAAACTGCTGGTAAAGATGCGTATTTCTTGAATGGCCACCTGGGGGCAGCACTGTCACAGTTTTGCTTCATGATTGATAGTTAATACCAAATAGCGTAGCAGGTAACTTGGCTACGTATATATCTGGAGGTTTTGAACTAGACACTCGGATATGTTTGTATGTATGTACAAGCATGAAGTTTGTATGTATGTACAAGCATGAATAGCTATACTTGCCAAGTTCGAAGCTTCTTTCATGAAACCAGATGTGTTGGGTGACTTGCAATTTTTAAGGTAACACATTTTATATTGGCAAGGATCAAAATATGATTTAAAAATTTGTAGAACATAGAAAATTACAAAGTGTGAATTTTATGATAACACCATGACCGAAGAGAATGAGGGTTACTGTTTCTGTGTGTATCATGTTTCCGTGTCTCCCTGTAGACACATACGTGTATGCCTGTGTGAGAATCAGGGTTACTGTTTCTGTGTGTTTCATGTTTCCGTGTCTCCCCGTAGACACGTACGTGTATGCCTGTGTGAGAAGCAGGGTTACTGTTTCTGTGTGTATCATGTTTCCGTGTCTCCCTGTAGACACATACGTGTATGCCTGTGTGAGAAGCAGGGTTACTGTTTCTGTGTGTATCATGTTTCCGTGTCTCCCTGTAGACACATACGTGTATGCCTGTGTGAGAATCAGGGTTACTGTTTCTGTGTGTATCATGCTTTCGTGTCTCCCGGTAGACACATACGTGTATGCCTGTGTGTGTGCATACATGGTCTACAGTTTTTGACTTGCCTCATTCACTGAAAACTTTTGCGAGTAGCTTTACAATTTAAAATATACAACATTGAAAACACTTTCCCATGTCGTTAAACTGGCTTTGAAACTTTGTGATACAGCACATCCCATCATGTGGCTATCCTGTGTTTGCGTAATTTCTGCTAAAAAATCATATATCGATTTTTTTCTCTGTGACAACATTGTGGTCCAAGCACCTATGTATATCCTTATAATAAATCCTAGAAATTGGACAAAACAAATTTTTGATATTAATACAAATTTTCAAACTGTTCTCTAGAAAAAGTAGCAGCAGTTTCACTTCCATCGGTGAGAGCGAGATCATCTATGGCTTCCTTTCTGGCATCTTATATATAAAAATGAAAGTGGAATTTCAGCCCATTTTGCTACATGAGGCGCAATTAGCCACTCCCTTAGAAACCATATATAATAGGTACTCATCTCAGAATTTGTAGTTACTTCAGCTTTGCTTTTTTGCTTTGGGACGTGCCTCACAGAGCTCCCTCATCCTGACTTAATTCGGAATGAGCTTTGTTCCCGAGGTTGGAGACACAGAGCCTGCCTGGCACACCCCTGCCCTTTCCCCTCTGCTCCTGCTGAGCTCCCCGTAGACATGCACCTGCACCCTGCCTCATGTCCTCAGTCACTGGAGACAGAGGCTTTGCAACAGCCTGCTGTGGAGGGAGACAGTGGGGCTGGGGTGGCATGGGGGGCACACTGCCTTTGACTTCCTGGCTGAAGTTCTGTGTTCTCCACTGAGCGTCTTTTGGACATACATGCCTCAATCATGTATGACACGTGTGATACGTGTGTCCTGTGTAACTCCATGTCATCCTGGCACTGGGCATTCAGGAGGAACTTCTGTGTGCTTGTGAATGAATGAGACTACCTTTTCCTGAATGAGGCCATCTCACCACTGAGACCTTCTGATGAGGGACTTGGAAGGAGACTCAGAGTGTTGCTGGTTCACAGACATGTTCTGTGCTTAGGATTCTGCCAGTTTAATAACAAGTCAGATTTGTGTTTGCTAAAAATTGTTCTTGCAGCATACAGATAAACACATTTCAACACACATTTCTTGCATGTTTGCTTTGAAAGCATGACTAGACGTGTTCTGGGCCTTTTGAGAAGACCAGCAGTCTGCAGTCACTGGCGTCTGGCCAGGCCACACCCTGGGCTGTCAGGCATACGTCTCACACAGGGCCACATCAGCCTTTGCAAATGGACCATCTCTGGCACATACTTGCTTTCTTAGGTTCTGACCCCACAAAGGCTTCAGACACCCTTGTCCTAGTGAGAGAGGAACCAGAGCCTGATACCCTCAGCGTCGGGTAGTATCCTCATCCTCTTCACGGAGGAGATAAATGAAACATGTAAAAACGCATACATGGTGGTGAACCCATGGAGAATGTCCCAGTGCCAGACCTCCCAGCGTCTCCCTGTTCTCAGAGATAGAATATCTATGGGGCATGCAACCGATCAGGCGTGGGGACTGAAAAGTGTCCACGAGGTGGTGCCGTGGCCTCACGCATGGAGGGCAAGGCTGGCAGGAGGGCGTTTGGAGCCTCGTGAAAGGCGGTTGCACAGAAGCAGGTTGGGGATGACCGAGTGCTGCTTCCTTCTGCGGTGTTGGGAGCCGCTTGGCTCAGAGCAAGGGAGCCCATGCTCGGCCCATTCTCCCTCGTGTGCAGCCAGCCTGCACCCACTGCTGCCCCTGCGGACCTCAGGCTCAGCGTCGCCTCCCTCCTGGCCTCCTGGTGTGTTTGTGTGTGGTGTGTGTATGGTGTGTGGCGTGTATGTGTATCTTGTGTGTGTATGGTGTGTGGCGTGTGTATATGTGGTATGTTGTGTGTATGGTGTGTGGCGTGTGTACGTGTGTGTATGGTGTGTGGCATGTGTACATGTGTGTGGTGTGTGGTGTGTGTACATGTGTGTGTATGGTGTGTGGCGTGTGTATATGTGATACGTTGTGTATGGTGTGTGGTGTGTGTATATGTGTTGTGTGTGTATGGTGTGTGGCGTGTGTATATATGCTGTGTTGTGTGTGTGGTGTATGTGTAGTGTGTTGTGTGTGTATGGTGTGTGGCGTGTATAAATGGTGTGTTGTGTGTGTATGGTGTGTGGCGTGTGTATATGTGGTGTGTGTGTGGTGTGTGGTGTGTGTATATATGCTGCGTTGTGTGTATGGTGTGTGGCGTGTGTATATGTGGTGTGTGTGTGTATGGTGTGTGGCGCGTGTATATGTGGTGTGGTGTGTGTGTATGGTATGTGGCGTGTGTATATGTGGTGTGGTGTGTGTGTATGGTGTGTGGTGTGTGTATATACGCTGTGTTGTGTGTATGGTGTGTGGCATGTGTATATATGCTGTGTTGTGATTGTATGGTGTGGTGTGTGTATGTGTAGCATGTTGTGTGTTTGGTGTGTGGCGTGTGTACATGTGTGTATGGTGTGTGGTGTGTGTATATATGCTGCATTGTGTGTATGGTGTGTGGCATGTGTATATATGCTGTGTTGTGTGTTTGGTGTGTGGCGTGTGTATGTGTTGTGTGTGTATGGTGTGTGGCGTGTGTGTTGTGTGTGTATGGTGTGTGGCGTGTGTGTGTTGTGTGTGTATGGTGTGTGGTGTGTGTATATGTGTTGTGTGTGTATGGTGTTTGGCGTGTGTACATGTGTGTGGTGTGTGGTGTGTGTATATATGCTGCGTTGTGTGTATGGTGTGTGGCATGTGTATATATGCTGTGTTGTGTGTGTGGTGTGTGGCGTGTGTATATATGCTGTGTTGTGTGAATGCTGTGTGGCATGTGTATATATGCTGTTGTGTGTGTTTGGTGTGTGGCGTGTGTATATGTGGTGTGGTGTGTGTGTATGGTGTGTGGCATGTGTATATATGCTGTGTTGTGTGTATGGTGTGTGGCATGTGTATATATGCTCTGTTGTGTGTGTATGGTGTGTGGTGTCTGTATGTGTAGTGTGTTGTGTGTGTGTTGTGTGGCGTGTGTACATGTGTGTGTATGGTGTGTGGCATGTGTATATATGCTGTGTGGTGTGTGTATGGTGTGTGGTGTGTGTATATGTGGTGTGTG
>CM052653.1:145314441-145414436 GCA_028533165.1 Leontopithecus rosalia
AACACGTTCTTTGAACTCACGGAAGTTTCTTATTATCCATACCCTGAAGCCTTATTCTGTTAATGGGATGCGCTCGTTCTCCATCAAGCCTTGTTCCATTGTTGATGAGGAACTGTGATCATCTTTAGAGGGAGAGGAGTTCTGATTTTGAGTATTCTCAGCCTTTTTACGCTGGTTTCTTCCCCTCATTGTAAATTTATCCTCCTGTTGTCTTTGTAATTACCAACTTTCAGATTAGGTCTCTGAGTGGACGTCCAAGTTGTTAGTTCCCAGGGCCAAAATAGGGGCGTTAAGACTGATGGTGCTTTTCTGCCCAGGCTTCTCCTGTCTGGCTTCCTTCTTGTGTCCGTAATAGGCGACTCTGCCTTCCCGGAGCTCCAGACCTCCATCAGAAGGGGAACCAGTCCCGTTTACTCTGCCCCAAGAGCTGCCGTGCCGAGGTGCCAGCACAACCGTTGCGCCGGCCACAGGAGTCATGCCGGGGACCCGTATGGCTCCTCCAAACCTCGGTCAGAAGGGGAGCCAGCCCCGTTTACTCTGCTCCAAGAGCTGCCACGCGGAGGTGCCGGCGAAACCGCTGTGCCGGCCACAGGAGTCGCACTGGCGACCCGTGTGGCTCCTCCACTGGGAATCTTCTGCTCTGTGAGCGACCGGGATTTGTCTGAAAGTGTGGCGTCCTCTAGTTCTCTGAGCTTTCACTGAGAGCTGCAATCCCAAGATGTTAGCGATCAGCCATCTTGGATCTGTCCCCCACATCTCCCCTTTTATTTCTAATTTATTTATTTGACTTCTTTTTTTCTTGGTCTAGATAAAAGTTTGTCAGTTTTATTTTTTTCGAGGAACAAACTCTTTGCTGATTCTCTGATGATTTTCTCTTGTTTTTCTATTCCCTACTTTATTTCTGCTCTACTATTTATTATTTTCCTCCCTCTACTAAATTCAGACTTAGTTTGTATTTCTTTTTCTAATTCATTGAAAAGTTAGGTTGTTTATATGAGTTTTTTCCTTTTTGTGTAGGATATAAATTTCCCTCTTGTTGCTGCTGTTCTTATATCCTATAAGTTTCGATGTGCTGCATTTTCATTCTTATCTTTCAAGATGTCTTCTAAGTTCCCTTTTCCTTTCTTCTTTGGTCCACTGTTTGTACAAATGTGTGTTGTTTACTTTCCACATATATATGAATTTTCTAGTTTTTCTTCTGCTGTTGATTTCTGGTTTCATTCCATTGTGGTAAGAAATGTCTGTCTTCTTAAATTTATTATACTCGTTTTGTGATGTAAAATGTAAATGTTTTGTGTGTGCTTCAGAAGAATGTGTATTCTGCTACAGGCGAAATGTTCTGTGAATGTCTGTTGGATTTATTTGGTCTGGTGTTGTTCCAGCCCATTGTACCTCTTTGTTGATGTTCTGTCTGATTGTTCTATCCATAACTGAGGGAGAGGTATTGATGTCTCCTACTATTAGTACATTGCTGTTCCTCCTGTCGTTCTGTCAGTGTTCTCGTTATATTTTCAGTTGCTCTTATGTTGGGTGCATATTTACTTGTACTTGTTATATCTCCTTGGTGAGTCAATCTTTCATCATTATATATTGTTCTTCTTTATCTCTTGTGACAGTTCTTAACAAATTTATTTTGTCTTATATAAATATAGCCACTTTGTTCTCTTCTGATGCTCCTTTACCATGAGCTACCCTTTTCTATCCCTTCATTTTCAGTCTATGTGTGTCCTTAAATCTAATGTGAGTTTCTTGTAGACAAAATAGAGTTGTGGAATCCCAGCACTTTGGGAGGCTGAGGTGAGTGGATCCTTAAGCCCAAGAGTTCAAGACCAGCCTGGGCAGTGTGGCAAAACCCCATACAAACACACACACACACACACACACACACACACACAGAGTTTTAAATTAACTGAGAATGGTGGTGCGTGCCTGTAGTCACAGCTACAGCTACTTGGAGGCTGAGGCAGAAGGATCACCTGACGTCTAGGAGGCAGAGGCTGAGGTGAGCCATATTCACCCCACTGTACTCCAGCCTGGGCAATAGAGTAAGGCACTGTCTCAAGAAATAAAAAACACAAAAAATAGTGTTGGATCTTGTTTTCTTATCCATTCAACTTCTCTTGTGTCTTTTGACTGAAGAGTTTAATTTATTTACATTCAGTGTAAATACTGATTGGGAAGGATTTACTGTCACCATTTTGGGAATTGTTACTATTTGTCTTGTATTTCTATTGCTCCTCTTTAACTCTCCTGCTGTCTTTGTGCTTCGTTAATTTTTTTGTATTGATGTGCTTGGATTCCTTTCTCTTCTATTCTGTAACTTCTGTAGGTATATCTTTGTGGTTACTGTACAGCTTACATAAAATATGTTAAACATATAACCACCTATCTTCTGATAATATCTTAACTTCAATCACATACAAAAACTACACTTTCACTACTATTTCCACACACTTGTATCCATGTATATTGTGCATCCATTAACATTTTTAGTTATAATTATTTCTAATACTTTTGCCTTTTATAAAATAACTACAAGTCACTTATTCACCATTGTTACAGTAATGCAGTATTCTTTATTTGTTTGTGTATTTACCTTTCCCAACAAGTTTTATACTTTCTTATCCTGTTGTGTTGCTATTTAGCATTCTTAAAACTTGGAAACTTTCTTTAGTATTGCCTGCAGGTCAGGTCATGTGGGGATAAAAGTGTTTGTCCCGCCTTCATTGTTAAAGGAGAGTTCTGCCAGGTATACTTTTTCCCCCCAGAATTTTGACTATGTTTTTTTTCATTTCCTGCTGTCCTGCAAGATTTCTGATGAAAGAAATCCATCCATAGTCTTATGACATGAATGCATTATAACAAGTGGCTTCTCTCTGTCAGCTCTGAAAATTCTTTGTCTTTGACACTTTGTTTTTAGTGTGTCTTGGTGTGGATTTCTCTGGGTTTGTCTTATTTTGAAACCTCTGTACTTCCTAGATCTATTTCTCCATTTCCTTTCCCAGATTTGGAAATTTTTGGTATTTCTTTAAATATGCTTTTTTTGTTCTTTCTTTCTCTCTTCTTCTGCAACTCAGTATACATATTAGTCACTTGATGGTGTCCCATTAAGTCTCTTAAGGTTTCTTTTCCCTTCTTCATTCTTCTTTTTGCTCTTCTTACTGAATAATTCCCAGTGACCTATCTTTTAATTCATTGATCTTTTCTTCTGTGTAATGTAGTCTGCTGTTGAATCCCTCTGAAGATTTTTTTCAGTTCACTTATTGTATTCTTTAGCTCCATGATTTCTGTCTGGTAATTTTAAAATATTTTCTGTCTCTTTGTTGAAAATTCACTTTGTTCATATATTGTTTTCAGTGAGCATCTTTATGATGATTATTTTGAATTCTCTGTCAGGTAAATTATATAACTCCATTTCATTAGGATCAGTCTCTGAAGATTTATCTTGTTTTATTTTATTGAACATGTCTCCCTGTTCCTCATTTCTTTACATTCTATATTTGGTGTGCACATTAAATGAAACATTCACCTTTCCCAGTCTTCACAAGCTGGCTTTGTACAGGGAGGGACCTTAACCAGGCGGCCTTTGCCAGAGATTCCAGGGGCTTCTCTAATGTTGGTGCTAGTCCAACTCACTTTTTTTATTTTAAGCAGCTCCTAGGCATCTAGAGTATGCTGGATCCCACTAGCACTCAGAGACAAGCAAAACTGAAATCAGTTCCTAAGGGAGCCCTCAGAAAAGCTGTGTTTGTGCACTTTCTGCATCAGTTGATATAATCATGTGAATTTTCTTTAGCCAATTAGGATGGTGGGTTACATACCTGCCTTGCAGCCCTGGAATAAACTCTATTTGGTCATTGCATATAATTATTTTTTATGTATTGTTGAATTCAATTTCATAATATTTTGTAAATGAGTTTTTGTGTATATATTCACTTTCTGTGATATCTTTTGTTTTGGTGCCAGGGTAATCCTGGCTTTATAAAGTGGGAAGTATTCCCACCTTTTTTATTTTCTGGAAAATACTGTGTATAATAGGTGTTGATTCTTTAAGATGTTTGTTAGAATTCTTATTGAAACCATCAGGGCTTTAAGGTAACTGTTTAGGGAGATGTTTATGATTTAAATTTTCTTAGTAATTAAGGCTGTTTGAATTATCTACTTCTTATTAGGTGAGTTTGGGTAAATTGTGTTTTTTTGAGAAATTGGCTCATTTTACCTGAGTTATATTAAATTTGTTTAGAGTTGTTCATAGTTGTTGTATTATTGTCTTGATGTCCGTGGTGTTTATAGTGATAACCTCTTATTTCTGACGTTGGTAATTTGAGTTTTTCTTTCAGCAAGATTAACAGAAGTTTGTCAGTTTTATTGATCTTATTATTTGTAGCTCTGATTTCTCTATTGCTTTTCTATTTTTTATTTCACTGATACCTGCTTTCGTCTTTATTTTCTTTCTTCTACTTACTTGCATTTAGTTTGCATTTCCTTTTTTTGTAGATTCTTAAGGTGGGAACTTAGGTTATTGATTTGAGACTTTTTTTCTGTTCTAATGTTTTCATTTAATGCTATAAATGTTTCTGTAGCTCTTCCTTAGATGTTTTCCTTGAATTTTTAGTCACTGTATTTTCCTTTCATTTTATTGAAGGTATTTCTAAATTTCCCTAAGACTTTCCCTTTGACCCAAATATTTTTTTTTTGAGGCAGAGTTTCACTCTTGTTACCCAGGCTGGAGTGCAATGGCCCGATCTCGGCTCACCGCAACCTCCGCCTCCTGGGTTCAAGCAATTCTCCTGCCTCAGCCTCCTGAGTAGCAGGGATTACAGGCGCACGCCACCATACCCAGCTAATTTTTGTATTTTTAGTAGAGACGGTGTTTCACCTTGTTGACCAGGATGGTCTCGATCTCTTGACCTCGTGATCCACCTGCCTCAGCCTCCCAAAGTGCTGGGATTACAGGTGTAAGCCACCATGCCCGGCCTGACCCACATATTGTTTAGATATATGTTATTTAGTTTTCAAGTGTTCATAGACTTTTCTGTTATCTTTCTGTCATTTACTTCTAGTTTAAGTCCACAGTATCCAGAAAACGTCCTCTGTATAATTAGAATTCTTTTAAATTTTTGAGGATTGTTTTATGCACAATATGGCCTACTTGATGTTTGTTCTGTGAACATTTGAAAAATATGTGTATTTTGTCGCTGCTGGGTACATGGTCTACAGATTTTGATTAGATTCTGCTGATTGTGATGGTGTTAAGTTCTCCTCTGTCCTTGATTTTCTGTCTCATTGCTATGAATCCATTGTTCATAAGGTACTGAGGTCTTCAGTTATAATTATCTATTTGTCCATTTCCACTTTGAGGTCAATCAATTTTTGTTACACATACATTTTTAGCTGTATTATTCGAAGCATACACATATATCATTGTTTGTCTTCACTGTTTAATGTTTCGGTCTGTCTGGAAATTTTTCTTTGCTTTGAAGCCCACATAACTGGATATCAATATAGCCAGTCTTGCTTCTTCTGATTAATATTTGAATGATAAATATTTTTCATGTTTTTACTTTCAGCATCTATATATTATTATATAAAAAGTGAGTTTCTTATAGATAGCATAACAGATTTTTAAATTTACTTTCCCAGTCTTTGTCTTTTAATTGATATATTTATACTCCTTATATTTAATGTAACTATGTAAGTATCGAAATGTTAAGGCTTCAGTCTGCCATTTCTTAGTTTTCTTTCGGCTGACTTACTTTGGACATTTATGTTATCATGTGTATATTGTTGTACAGTTTTTCCAGTGGTTCTGCTGGGTATTACTTTATTAATTAATTAATTTAAGAGACGGGGTTTTGCTTTGTTGCCCAGGCTGGAGTGCAGTAAGGTGGTCATAGCACACTGCAGCCTGAAACTCATTGCCTCATCCAATCCTCTAGCCTCAGCTTCCCAAAGTTCTGGAATGACAGGCATGAGCCACTGTGCCTGGCCAGTATTACTTTATATATACAAAATTTATCACTGTCTACTGTAGGCTCCTTTTGCCATTTCACGTCAAAAATGAAAACCTTACCTCCCTTATGTTCCTTTACCTTTACCTAGTCATGACACAGTTGCCTTAAATATTTCCTCCATATGCATCTTGAGCCACATCAGAAAGTGTTGCAACTAGCAAATTTAATTTTGAAAACTCAACAGACAAAGGAAATTTTATTATATTTGTCCATATTTTTACTTACTGTGTTCTTTTTTCTTCTTGGTGTTCTAAGATCCCTTCTTTTATGGTTATTTTTCTGTTAAGCAAACTATGTGTGGCCTTTATTTCAGGGTAGGTTTGCTGGCAATAAATTCGCTTAGTTTTTCTTCATCTGAGAATATCTTGATTTCTGCCTTTGATTGCTGAAGGATATTTCACTGGGTAGAGGATCAAGCTTTGACAGTTCTTTTGGTACTTGAAAAATGTGCCACTTCCTTCTTGCCTCCAGGTTGCTGATGAGAAATCTTCTGTCTTTCAAATCTGTTTTTCTTTATAGGTAAGGTCTCATTTGTCTCTTGTTACGTTAAGGACCTTTTTTCTTTGTTTTTAGTGTTCAGAAATTTGACTATGTCGTTTATTTGTGTAGGCATATATATGGTATTTATAGGTTTATTCGTCTATGCCAATAACTTTCTGGCGGGCTTGTTTGCCTCTGTAGAATTTGGTCAAGTTTGGGAAGTTTTATGAATTAATTCTTTGAACGCTCCTTCTGGCCCAGCCAGTTTCTGTTCTTCCCTGACCTCCAAGACGTGGATCTCAGCTCTTTTGTTATATTCTCACGAGTACTTGGCGACCTTTTCATCTTTATCTGTTTTCTTTCTGTTTTATAGATTGGACAGTTTCTTTTGTTCTCTCTGCGGTTCACTGATTCTTTCCTTCATCCCCTTCATCCTTTTTTGTTCATCTAAGGAACTTTTGATCATGCATATTTTATTTTTCAGTTCTAAAACTTCATTTATTTTTTTCCTGTATCTTCTGTTTCCGGGTTGAGACTTTCAGTTTTTTTAAAGTTTGTTGCAAGCATATTTGTAATCGGTCGTTGCATCATTTTTCAATGGCTGCCTTAAAAACACATTTCTCCAGTGATTCCGACATCTCTGTCATCTGTGCTTTAGCATCTGTGCATTTATTTTTATTCAGTTTGATCTTCCTCATTCTTGGTTTGATGAATAATTTCCTATCATAACCTGGATATTTTGTATGTTATAATACAAGGCTCTGGATCTTGGTTAAACCTCTGTTTGACCTGCCTGCCTTTTTTTTTTTTTTTTTTTGACATTGCTTTGTCAGGGGAAGGTGTGGTTCAGCCTCAGTACCACTGGGTCAGGGTAGAAATCAGCTTCCAGCTTAGCCTCTGTTGATCCAAGAGAGCCTGGGCTTCCCTGTTAATGCTGGTGGGTACGGGACTTCCAGATCCATGCTAGGCTCTTCCCTAGATGGGAGGAGCTGGGGTGACTGTCACTTTCCACATAGCTTCCACTACACTGTACGTGTGGCCTCATTACTGCCGAGTGGTGGAGAAAGTTTGGAACCTCTGCTAATCCTCTGACCTGACTCCCATAAAGAGCAGGAGGGAGTTGCTCCTGCTGATTTAGGTGAAACTCCAGGCTTCCCACACCGCTTTTATCACCATCGGGGATGGGCCTCATTGCAGCTTAGCAGGAATGAATGTCCTGGCCCCTGACTATGTGACCTTCTCTGGTGTCACTCTATCAGTGGGCTGGGCACTGGAGAGGGCGGAAGTCTTAGCTGCCTGCTCAGCATTTGCTGGCCTGGGGCCACATTTTTTTCTGGGGTGCTTGGTTCGAGTACAGTGGTCAGTGTCTAAAAGTTTCTTGTCCTGTGGCTAGATCACACAGGCATCAGTTTTAGTTTGTGTGTGCCCCTGGGCATTCCCAAGTTGCCATCTTCTTCAGCTCCAAGCCTGGGGTGTATAAGACAGGAAAAAAACAAGACAGAAACCACAGGCCATCCCTTGGGCCCCAAGGCCTGTCTGCCAGCTTCATTCTACCATTCAGATTCTTCCTATATTTATTTTATATATAATATGCACTTTCATTTGTAAATATAAGTGTATGATATTTATTTTTAGTGGGAGGAATAGAGAAAAATATGTTTTCGTCTTTCTGAAAGTGGAAATCTTTCTAGATTTCTTTTCATTTTAATGTATACTTCTTGTGGTTTAGTTTACTGAGGCTCTTGACTCAAAATGTGTCTTTCACCAAATTTGAGGCATTTTGGCCATTATTTTTCAAATTTTTTTTCTGTCTCATCTTCTTTCTCTTTTTTACCTGAGGTGCTAATTACATGTACTCTGCCTTTTACATGTACTCTGGTATAATCCTGTAGATCAGTAGGAGTGTGTTCATGTTTTTAACCATTGTCTTCCCTCTATATTTTTTATATTGGATAATTTCTATTTAGTGCCTCAAGTTCACCGACTCTTTCTTCAGTCTTTTCCAATCTGTTGTTAAGCCTACACGATAAATTCATTATTCAGTCTATGATATTTGTCAGGTTAGAATTTGTATTTGATTCTTTTAAGGTTTCAATTTCTCTACTAAGATTTACTGTTGTTTTTTTATGGCAGCAATTTTTTATTATAAAACATTACATATTCTCTTTTCTATTCTTAAGCATATGTATAACAGCTACTTTGAAGTTCTTATATACTAAATCCATCGTTTGAATCCTGTTGGGATTATTCTGCATCGTTTGCGTTTTCTCTTGATCATAAGTCCTTTTCTTCTGTTTCTTTTAGGTATATTAATTTTGAATTGCTTTCTGGATATTTTATTGTTACATTGCACAGGCTCTGGATTCTGTTAAATTTAGTGTTCATTTTTATTTATTTGTTTTTAAGCCAGTTAACTTGGCTGAGTGTAAACTGCAAGCTGTCTTTCCCGTGGCGGGCAGGCCATGAGACACAGGTGGTTCTTGTGCTGGGGTTGGGCTGGCAGGCTTCTGCTCCCCACGTACATATGCATAATTGAGGGGCAAGCTGGAGATCTGGGGAGAGATTCTGTATGTCCATATCCATCACTTTGGGCCTCCCTCGTGGCTCTTTTCCTTCTAGGATTTTGCACCTCACTTCAGGCCAGGGAGATGGAGGGGTCCTCCCTGAGCATCAGCTGCCTTTCAGCTTCTTCAGTGAAAAGCCGTTCCTTCCTCTTAGTGGCGACTCCTGTCTGTTTCTGCTCGTCTTTGCGTCTCTCTGGGGATTTCAGGGAATAGTTTTTCATTCGACATCTAGAGATAATGGGTGTTACCTAGTAGCGGGCACTCTGTCATTCCTGGACGCAGAAACTGTTTTGATTTCAAGAATTTTGTCTGATATTACTTCCACCATTCCAAAGAGATTTTTGGAATTAGGAGAGGAAGTATGTGTGATGAGCTGAAAGTTAGGTTAGAGGGAAATAATTCAACGATTTCAAACTATGATCTTTAAATGCTGTACAGAGATTAAGCTATACATTCATGTGAGGAAAACACTAGAATGGAAAGGAATTCTCTCTGGGATTTATTTAAGTGATTTGCTCCCATGGGCCGGCTGTGGACATCGTTATTCGGAACAAAGGACCCTCTGAAGATCCCTGAGGCATTTCATTTGGGCGTCGCGGATTGACGTCTTTGAAAGAAAATTAGCTGTTTAGATCCTCAGAGGAGGCGGAGTTGTATAACTTGAAATTATGCCACTCTTTGTGTATGAACATTATGCTTTTGATGTGATCAAAACAAAAGACTAAAAGTCAAAGATTATTATCTTTTTGATCGTTGGTTAAGTTCAAGTCAACGTGATAGCCCAATGTAATGGTGATGGTGAGCAGGGCAGGCGGCCCAAAATAAGTTTGGTAAAGAAAAATTTGTGACAACCTGATTCTTTCTTAAATTATCATATTTAAAACCAGCTAGCTGCAGTTAAATCATTTATCACACTGAAAGCTAAAATACTCATTCAATGAGATCTCTTCACTTTCTATATTCAATCAAATAAAATAAGATTCATATTATGTATAAAAGAATAAAACCAATCGAAGTGCTTCTTGAACTCAGTAGGAATTTTGAACTCTTATGTGAAATTTATTTTTATCAGCCTGCTATTAAGATTGATTTGATTTGCTTCAGAGATTGATCATTCATTTATATTTACTACGAAAAACAGTAAGAATTATTTTATTTACATGTCCTGTATTGTTTGTATGCTGTTGACCAAGAGCTAGAAAACTGTACACACTTCACCGTTCCTCAGTTACATGGTTTCACCTCAGCACACAGTAATTTTAAGAGAGTTGTTGTTCAACAAAGCTTTTTTCTTACTAAGAATAGATGCTTGGCCAACTTGTTCACTTATGCCATTGGCGTTGGAGCATGCAGAGGCTAAATGTGATAGTATCATGAGTTTCAAATTACTCAATTCAACAGTTCTCTGCTATTAGGAGACAAAGGAATGCAGTATGTGTCATTATTCTAATGAGCCACTTGCTCCGGTTTCTCTAATGCAGAACAGAATTAACAGACATTTCTGTTACTGTCATCTCTACTCTCAAGAATTCCAACAGATCTTGAAATTAGCCTTAGCTTACAAAAGGATGTTTCTTGGCCAATAAGGAAATTTCTTAAATATAATTTTTTGGAAGCAAAAACTTAAATACAGCAAGATTAAGAAAAAATATATTCAAATTACGTTATTCATTTTATTTGTGGAGTGATTCATTAAATATTTGATTAAGTCATGAGTTGACATCTGGATTCACAAAATATGTACTAAATTAGAACTAGAAGTTTCTTTGGTGGTCATGCAGTGGAGAGAATTTCAGGAAATGAGGGGCGAATCTCAGTGGAGGAAGCTACTATTCCATTCAGACACATGAATTACGCCTGGGGTTGCATCCGTCATCCCCAGCATGTCCTGGCTCAGCATGCATGTGGATGATCTAGAACGCAGGCCTCTGAGTGCCTTGTGTGAACATAGGCAGTTTCAAAAGTCGTACAAACACACTGAAGTTTTATCTGTGCGGTATCTGAATTTAGGTGGCTTCAGCAGTCACGTTGATGGGTTAGTTACTTATTTGTCACTGGAATCTGAATGTTTGTCTCCTCCCCCAGTCATGTTGACACCTAGTCCCCAGTGTATTAAGAAGTGCAGCCCTTAGGAAGGGATTAGGACCTGAGGGTGGAGTCCTCCTGTGTGGGATTAGTGCTGTGATAAAAGAGGCCCCAGAGAGCTCTCTGTCCCTTCTGCCACCTGAGGACACAATGAGAAGGCACCCAAAGCAGACCAAGACAGCTGCCCTCTAAGAGATGCCGAGTGTTGGCCTTAGCAAGGTTTGGCTGTTATAACAGAATACCATAAATTGAGGAACTTAAAAACACCAGAAATTTGTTTCTCACAGTTCCAGAGGCTGGGAGGTTCTGGATCAAGCCACCAGCAGTTTCAGTGTGTGGTGAGGGCCTGCTTCCTGGTTAAGACAGGACCATGTCACTGTGCCCTCACACGGTAGAAGGGGTGAGTGAATTCCCAGGGGCAGCTTTTATAAGGGCATTAATCCCATTCATGAGGGTGTCATACTCACAACCTAATCACCTTCAGAGACCCCCCATCTGCTAATGCAGTCATCCTTTAATGCCATCATCTTGGGGCTGAGGGTTTCAACATGAATTTTTTGGGGGACACAAGTTATTCCTGCCCCTGGACACCCAACATTCATGCCCTTCTCACATGTGGTTTCAATCCAAAAGTCTAAAGCCCAAATTCTTATCTCAGTATCATCTAAATCAGATATGGGTGAGACCCGAGGTACGATTTGTCTCTGGGCAGAACTCTTCAAGCTGTGAACCTTTGAACCAGATAAGTGTGTGTTTCCAAAATACAATGGGGGCAGGCACAGGATGGACATTCCCATTGCAAAAGGAAGAGATGATAGGAAGAATGGAGTGGCAGGTCCAGGGAAAGTCCAAAATCCAGCAGGAATTGGATTTCCTCTTTGAGAAAAGCTTGAGAAGAGCCCTCTTTGGCCCACGCTCTGCCCTGCAGACCCACGGGGAAAGAGGTCCCACCTTCCAGTTACACTGGGGCAGTGGCTGCGCCCCAGCAGTTTTGCCAGGCAACGATTGGGCCACATGACTTTGGGGATCCCCTGCCCCTATGGCAGCTTGTGCCTGTGCCCCACAGCTCTCTGGGACTGGGGTCTCTTCCAGCCTCTGCCCTTAACCTGGTCCCAAAGCCGCTTCTGCATTTCCAGCTATTTGTAACAGCAGTACCCCACTCTTGGTGCCAATTCCTATCTGAGTTCCTTCAGGCTGCTGTAACAGAATACCAAATGTTGGGCGGCTTATGCATAACAGGAAAGTGTTTCTCATGGTTCTGCAGGCGGGAAGTTCAAGGCCAAGGTGCTAGCAGATTTGATGTCTGGTCAGGGTCTGCTTCCCGGTTCACAGACAGCCATGTTCTCACTGTGCCCTCACAAGGTGGTAGGGGTGAGGGGTCTCTCTGAGACCTCTTTTCAGAGGCCTCCCCCTCATGACCTAATCACCTCTCAAAGGCTCTTAAGACCAATCCCATTTACGATTATATTTTAACAGAAGAATTTTGTGAAAGACACAAGTGTTGAGTCTACAGCAGGCACATTCAGCACTCGGCACTCAGCGAGGTCAGTGAGGAGCTCAGAAGCATGAACCCTGGTCTGTTTCCAAGGAGTTCTTTATGGGCACCTTTGGAAAATTAGGTTAAATGCCTTCATGCAGTTGAAACCATTTGAAATTCGTAGATGGGAATATTTATTATGAGGATAGTGCTTTGAGCTGAACACGGTAGGATTTGAATAGAAAGAGGTGTATGATGGAAACCAGAACAAAACAAAGATGACCACCAATCACTTGTCAAGGTATTGAGCCAAAAGAGAAGCCTCATCTGGGGAAATGACAGGATGCCATTACCATTCAAATAAAAAGGGTCTCAAGTATGAAAGAGTCAAAGTAGCAGGCAGGATACCCAGAAAATTGAGACTGGACCCCTCCCTTATGCCTTATACAAAAATCAAGTCAAGATGGAGTAAAGACTGAAATGTAAACCCAATGCTATAAAAGCCCTAGAAGAAAATCTCGGCAGTACTATTCAGGACATAGACATGGGCAAAGATTCTATGATAAAAATGTCAAAAGCAGTTTCGAAAAAAGCAAAAATTGACAAATGGGATCTAATTAAACTAAAGAGCTTCTGCACAGCAAAAGAAGCTATCATCCGTTTGAACAGACAGCCTACAGAATTAGAGAAGGTATTCACAAAGTATCCATCTGACAAATGCCTGAGATCCAGAAACTACAAGGAACTTAAATTTACAAGGAGGAAGCAACCCCAGTAAAAAGTAGGCGAAGGACATGAACAGGCAATGCTCAAAAGAAGACAGGTATGCAGAAAGAACATGAAAAAAAGCTCAGCATCACCATTCATTAGAGAAATGCAAATCAAAACCATGAGATACAGTCTCACCTGTGAGACTGGCAATTATTAAAGTCAAGAAACAACAGTTGCTGGTGAGACTGTGGAGAGATGGGAACACGTTTACGCTATCAGAATGTAAATTAGTTCAACCATTGTGGAAGGCAGCGTGATGATTCCTCGGAGACATAAAACCAGAAATACCATTTGACCCAGCGATCTCATGAACTGAGTATATACAGAGGAATATAAATCAATATATTATAAAGATACATGCACTCATATGTTCACTGCATTTATTCACTATTCACAAGAACAAAGACATAGAATCAACCGAAATGTCCATCAGTGATAGACTGGATAAAGAAAATGTGGCACATATACACATGGAATAGTATGCAGTCATGAAAAGGAGGAAGATCATACCCTTTGCTGAAGCCATCATCCTCAGCAAACTAACACAGGAACAGAAAACCAAACACCGCATGTTCTCACTTATGAGTGGGAGCTGGACAGGGTGGGGAATAACACATACTAGGGCCTGTGGCAGGGTGGCGAGGGGAGGGAGAGCATCAGGAAAAATAGCTGATGAATGCTGGGCTTAATACCCAGGTGATGGGTTGATAAATGAGGAAATCACTGTAGCACACGTTTACCTATGCAACAGACATGCACATCCTGCACATGTATCCCGGGACTTAAAAAAAAAAAAAGCAGGCAGGGTGAGTGTTGTTTACTGAGCAGAGGAAAAACGTGCACAAATCACTATTCATCGAGCTGAAACCAACAGCTGGGAATTCCTGTGACGCCATTAGAAGTGAGGGAGCAGAGAGCAGTGTGGGGACCAGATGTAAAAAGTGGATGTAGAGGCCAGAGGAGGGACGCGATTCAGACAGCCGACCGGTTTTAAGATCAGGTGACTTGAGAAACACCATTTCCCATGAGGAAGTTGAAATAATTGTACGGAGCTGGTGGACTGAAGGTAAAAACGCCGGTCAGTTTACGAGGGGAGAGCAATTCTTCCCTGAGGGACTTCCGTACACACCCCTGGCCTCCTGCCCCACTTCTCACTGCTGCCTGCAAAGCAGAGGATCTTTTCTGCAGGGAGAGTGACAGTCCTTCTTTCCTCATCTGGGCCTAATTTCATAAGCACTAACAGCGTGGTCTGACTCTCTCCGTGTCAGACTAGTCACAGCCATAACCCTACGTGATTTTGGGAGGTCTTACTGCGGCGCAGTGATGGGAGTGGAGTTTCATTGCTACCTGGGCAGATGTGTTATCTGTTCGTCCCCATTGGCTTATTCCTCTTGCCTCCTGTTTGATCTTGGGCAAGGAAAAGGGTGTGGCCAATTTCCACTGATGTCATTTTTACTGTCAAATTTTAAAGCAGAGATATTGGGTGTCCAGGAGGCCATCAGAGATAATGCCTTTATCTGTTAGTGTTTTTCAAAGTTGTACAATTGAAGTGTTAGGTGCTGACCTGGTGTTCAGCTCAGGAGGCTGCCGATGGTCTCATTGGGGTGCTGTGACAAGGTATTGTGCTGCTGTTACTTTGCTCATTCCCACCCAGGCTTTCAAAGAGAGGGGAGGCCAAGGCGAGTGGATCACTTGAGGCCAGGAGTTCAAGACTAGCTTGGCCAACATGGCAAAACCCTGTCTCTATAAAAAAAATACAAAATTATCCGGGCATGGTGGCATGTGCCTATAATCCCAGCTACTCGGGAGGATGAGATGGGAGAATTGCTTGAACCCAGGAGATGGAGGTTGCAGTGAGGCAGTGAGCCAAGATCTCTCCACTGTACTCCAGTCTGGGCAACAGAGAGAGACTCTGTCTCAAAAGAAAAGAAAAGAAAAAAGAATGAGAAAGTGAGAGATACAGGTTTAAATAACTCAAACCCTGTACATTTTCAAATCACAGAAATTCTAAGGACCTCTTCCATTCTAATCTGCATTTTCTTTTTTTTTTTTTTTTTTGAGACGGAGTTTCATTATTGTTACCCAGGCTGGAGTGCAATGGCGCGATCTTGGCTCACCGCAACCTCCGCCTCCTGGGTTCAAGCAATTCTCCTGCCTCAGCCTCCTGAGTAGCTGGGATTACAGGCACACGCCACCGTGCCCAGCTGATTTTTGTATCTTTAGTAGAGACGGGGTTTCACCATGTTGACCAGGATGGTCTCGATCTCTTGACCTCGTGATCCACCCGCCTCGGCCTCCCAAAGTGCTGGGATTACAGGCTTGAGCCACCGCGCCCGGCCCTAATCTGCATTTTCATAGTCGTGAACACAGAGAGTCATACAGTCATCTGAGCTGACCAAGGACTCACAAACTGAGTTTGCTTTGGACCAAGAATAAGAAAGTGAATTAAAGTAGAAAGACCTTTTCATAAGACTAGATTTGACACCAAGCAGAAATCATTCCCTACACGGTTATGTCCATGATGCCTGCTGTTTATGAAGCACCTGTTGTGGGTCAGGTGTGTGCTAAACACTCAACATTCACATATCCACTTTGTCATCAGTGACCTAGGAGATGGGGGTATTTTCTCCAATCTGCAGATGGGAAAATCGAGGCTGAGGGCTCAAAGAAGTTGTTGAGGGCCACCGGCTAGCAAGTGCCAGGCGCGTGCTGCCTTCCTTCCTTTGTAGTCAGAAGGCCCATGGTTTCTGTAAGACCTCACAAATTTGTGCCAGTGCCACTTCCCACTCAGGATTCGCAAGGCTAGGAGAGGACAAGCAGGGTCAACCGAGGGGAAGAAGCCTCCTGGAAAGCTGTGATGAATTTGCAAGCCCAATGTGAATGGAAATGTTCCAGACCTTCTTGCCTGGCTCTGCTGATGTGTGGTCGGGGAGGGTGAGCTTTATGTTTTCCAGAGCTCTAAATCATGACAGATGCTGGCACTGCAACCCTGATTGCCTCATTTACTCTTGTCCCGGCAAAAAGATTGAATACCACACTGCTGACACGGAGAAGGAATTTAGTGTTGCTTGCTAAACAGTGGAGCTGAAATGGACGGGGGTGTCGTTTCTTCCCACCCTTAATGTGGTGAGGAGAGCAGATCTTGGTGATGTCCAGTGGACATGTGGCGACCACATTGTCTCTTGCTGCTGTCATTATTAATGCTATTAACGTCGTCAATATCAGTAAGTCACTTAATATTCACTAGTAGTTTGAAAAACAAGATCATGTGAATGAGGATGCACTGTATGCCACTCAGTGCTTCTAAGCATCTTTTGTCTACTTACAATGATTATTTTATTGGATTCTGACTGTAAGGTAAGGGTTATCATCCAACCCCTAACCCCAACCATGGAGAAAGGGGCTCACGGGACTTGTGCCCAGTGAGACCTCAGGTCAGGCTGGCCTCGGCCTCAGCCAGTCCCCCCGCAGCCCTCCCTGATGGCAGTGCTCAGGCGCACGCCCCTGATCCTGCATTAGTGTGCCACTCGGCCTGGAGCCCAGGAGGAGCCATCAGTGACTGTGTGCCGTCCCAGTCCCGCTGAGGAAAGGGATGAGCAGGTGGCAGCCTCCACCCTCCACGAATCCCATCTGTGTCTCATGTCCGCAGTCTGCCTCCGTCTAGGCCTTTGAAGGAGGCACCTGCACCCTCAGGCCTCTCCCACTCCCAGAGGACCCCTGCATCCTCCTCCCTGCGTCTCTGCCTCTCACCCCCTCCCTGCTCCCTTTCGTCCTCGAGCAGATTTGGCACTGAGTCATCAGCTCCTGAGGGAAGTGTTGTCTCCTGTGCTCTACACGCTGTTTAGATGAATGTTTGTGTTCTCAAATGGTCCCTGATATGGCTTGGCTCTGTGTCCCCACTCAAATCCCACCTTGGATTGTTATAATCACCGCATATCAAGGGTGGGACCAGACAAAGGAGACTGGACCGTGCGGGCAGTTTCCCCCTGCTGTTCTTGTGATAGTGAAAGCTGATGGTTTTGTTAGTGTCTGGCATTTCCCTTGCTAGCCCTCATTCTCTCTCCTGCCCCGCTGTGAAGAAGTGCCTTCCAACATGATTTAAGTTTCCTGAGGCCTCCCCAGCCATGTGAAACTGCGTGTCAGTAAACCTCTTTTCTTAGTAAATCACCCAGTCTTGGGTAGCACTGTGAGAACGGACCAATACAGTCCCTGACTCCCAGAACTGATGAGTCACCACAACCTCCTGCCCTAAGCTTTGAACACCTTTGCCAGCCTCCAGATTCATATGTCCCAGCCTAGTCACATCTTCCAGAGGCTACCCACTCTCTTTGGCTTTTGGCCCCCTTTTCCCCATCCTCAAGTCAGCAGTGGTAAGTGGAGCCCTTTTGTCATGCTTCTAATCTCCGATTGGAGGAAGTTCCGTGTTTTTAAGGGGGCAAGTGATTAGATTGGGCCTCCCGGGATAATCCCATAAATCTTCTGACATCAAGGTCCAGAACCTGAATTCCATGTGCACAGTGTCTCTCGCCAAGTAAGGTACCATATTCAGAGGTGTGACACCGGGGGTGCAGGTCCTGCCTGCCACAGCCTCTCCGCACTCAGGATGGCATGGACAGCAGGTACCTCTTGCAGAGTGGAAGACTTGGAGTAGGGAATGCGGCCAGGTGCTGCTTTGGGTGCTTTGTGCACGTAAGTCTTGGGGTAGGCCGTGCAGTCAGAGCCAGAGCCCTCAGATGTGGGTGCTGTTTTTACCCCATTCTACAGGTGCAGGGACTGAGGCACAGAGAGTAAGTAACCTACAAAGTCAGAGTTGGAGGGACCCAGGCACCCCCGTCTCAGATCCCGTGTTCTCGCCTGCTGCACCATCGTGTGCTCTGCAGAGAAACACACACATACCAGGAAGCGCCAGGCAGCAGCCTGGCACCCAGGCCTTCACCCATGAGAAGAAGCTGAACTGCCGTGGCATCTGCTCTGGTCCAGTTAACCTGGCACTCTTTAGGTCACATGATCTTGACTTTTCAAACCTCCCATCCCCTCTTGCTACTTAGTAAAAGCTTCTCCGTTTTCCAAGTGGGGCGTGATTTCACGTTTGTGTCACTTTCTGCCTCCTCCTCACGCAGATGCCTACCCTAATTCTGAAGTCGTCTACGTCTGGACCAATGGCTCCACCAAGTCGGTGGTGGTGGCAGAAGATGGCTCCAGACTGAACCAGTACCACCTGATGGGGCAGACGGTGGGCACCGAGAACATCAGCACCAGCACAGGTGAGGGCTCGGCACGCGCTGTGCTCCCAGGCGCACGCAGGACACCGCATCCTTGGAGAGCTTGCTGCTCTGGGCACCCCTCTGCAGGGGCTACATGGGAAGCGGCCCAGCAGCCAAGCACACCCTGTCCTGGCCAGCTGCTCTCCACGGACCACAGCTGCGTGAGAGCTGGGCAGGGAGTCCTCCCAGCCCGTCCCTCCTTGCAGCTGCACGCAGAGGCACCAGCTGTGGCCAGCGGTTGTGGCGGACCTGCTTATATAACAGCCCCCGAAGCAGCAAAGTTAGACAGTTTCCTGCAGATACCCCCAGTCACCTGCTTCCCACCTCCTGCTTTACACAGTGCAGAGATTTCCCTGGAGTTGAGGTTGGGAAAGCACAACCAGGCAGCCTACAAAGAGCTGAAATGTATAAGAAGGAAGCAGACGCTCTCAATGCCACGGGCCCCGGGCTGGCGTGAGCCCAGCAGGGCCAGTGCAGCCCCCATCCCAGCCTGGCTTCCCCTGACACAGAGGTGGTGGGGAGACCAAAGGAACAGGATGCATCACCTCTCCAGAGCCTGCAAGTTATGTGGCCAGATGTCTCCAGGGCAGACAGGCCCAGCCATAGAGGTCAAGGTCACCAGGCAGTGCCATGAGCAAGGGAGGGGGTTTTGAGCTCCAAACAGCCTCTGCAGCCTTGGAGAAAAGCCTAAAGGGAGGGAGGGAGCTCTGAGTGCAGAATGACCTCTAAGCCCCAGAGAATACCCTCAGGCAAGCCCACCATCAGCATGGCTGATTGTCAGCACCCTACCCTTGCAGCTGGCAGAGCACACAGGCGGTTCAGTGCATAGCCTGTCCTGAGTGCATATGCGTGGGGTCAGCGCCCTGTGGACTCAGGAGTGAGCCGAGCATCCTTGGGGGCTGTGAGAGTCTGGGAGGACGGCTTCATTGTTTGGTTACCAAGCTAAAGGGAAAGGCAGAGGGAACGGGCCAGTTCTATGCAAACCAGTGGAAGTTGGTGCGGCCGAGTTTGGGGTAAGCAACCGTGAGGCTGAGGGAGGACGCTCCCGTTTGGAGCTGTTTCACGTAGTTCTTTAAATACTAATAACTGGGATTGCTACTCCTGTTTGCATTTTACAGTCTTAAAAATCACTGCCAAATTTTCCTACCCTCAACTCAAAAATGAAACAAAATAAAAAGACTACTGCCAAAAGAATGAGAAGCAGGAGAGTAATTTCAAGCCCTAATGGAAAACAAATGCCGTTTCACTACTGCAAGTGCTGAGGCGACACAGACTTGGATCATCAGTAGAGGTCCAGTCCCCACTGCCAACACGCCCCTGTCTCCCCGTCACCCGTTGCTTCCTGTGGTGGGGACGGCTCTGCTCCCTCACCTGCTCTCGCCTGCCGTGGACTGTGGGAAAAGTGCACCTTGGCACAGCTGGCCTGTCCAGGCTCTGCTGAGAGTGTTGGCTTCTGTGGTGGTAGAGGGCAGATGTTGCCACATGTGATTGCTCTGGTTCCTTTGTCTCCGACAAATGACATGTTTTGAGTCTGCACTCAGTGAAGCACCCACAGTGGGCTTTGCTGAGCTGTGGGCTTCCATCCCAACAGTCAGCACTGCAGCTGTGCTGTCAGACTCTGATGTCCCAACACCCAGACCCCTGCTCTGCCAGACAGACTGGGCCTGCGCTGGTGGAGCCCCCAAGCCTGTTCTCCCCGCTTTCACGGTGCATTCCAGCTCTCCGGCCACACCATCCACCCCTTGCAATTCAGCCAGAGTTCTTTGAATTGCTCTGCCTCCACCCCTCAAAGAACAGCCCCCGTCTCCCCAGGGAGGGGCAAATGCAGGTAGCAAGAAGGCTGGCCCAGCAGGCCTCCCACTCCCTGACCACAGCCGCCCACCTCAGCTCCTTACCAGTTCACCATGAGGACCGCATCATTCTCAGCAATGAACGGGAGGTCCCCTCGTGCCTCCCACACAGCCAGGCAAATCCAGAGGAGGCATTGGGGCATCGCCAAGGAAATGCCCCTGATTTCAGAGAATAGGCGACACCTTTCTGCTAGGTGGTAGAAAGGATGGGCTGCCAGGGTCCAGGGCCTCCTGAGCTGCTGCATCTCACCCTGCACCTGAGACGCAGCCAGCACAGAGCCTGCTGCCGGTGGGAGTGGTCGTCTCACCTCCCTGGAGCCTCTGGGCTGAAAACAAGGACTGTGTCCACCCTCTGCAGGGCTCTGTGAAATCCTGGGAGGCTAAATCCTGAAATCCTAATTGCAGAAGCAGGCAAGGGGGTGGGAGGAAAGAGGCACAGATTGTGACTGGAGATTAGTGAAACACGCAAATCTGATTTTCCCCAGGAAGAGCATCCATCAGCAAAGGCTCTTCAGAGTCCAGGGGTCATAAGACTTACTTAAAAAGTGACTGTTAGGGAATCCATGCATCCTCCTGTGTCCTCTCCTTAACCCAGATCACAGAAATGAACGCTTGTCCAGCCCCATGGGAGTGGAAGGGAGGCTCCAGGTGAACTCTCGGGATGCAACAAGCGGAGACTCTGGGGGACTGATGTGAGGTCATTTGCTGCTTTGCAGGCGAATACACAGTCATGACAGCTCACTTCCACCTGAAAAGGAAGATTGGCTACTTTGTCATCCAGACCTACCTTCCCTGCATCATGACTGTGATCTTATCACAGGTGTCCTTTTGGCTGAACAGGGAGTCAGTCCCAGCCAGGACAGTTTTTGGTGAGTGTCCCCAAGCCAGGCCTGGCACCTGTGTCTTACCACTGACCCTGACCACCCCACAGCAGCAGCAGCAACTTGCATGAAACTTCTGGTGCCACCTCTTCGTGGTGTGACCTGGGAAACAAATTGACCAATTAGTTAAGAATTGAGTGTCAAGGATTAGGGTTTAGGATTTCTCTCTAAAGAAGGGTTTAAGGAATATCACGTGGTCTATTCGATGGTTTTTTCTTTGTTGAGAAGCCTTGTGTGGTTTGACATTGTCAGTGTCTATAGATGTTTTATGTGAGATTTTGCTCTGCAGGTTGAGTATCCCTTATCCCAAATGCTTGGGACCAGAAGTGTTTCAGGTATCGGATTTATTTAAAATTTTGGAAGAATCGCATGATACCATTTGAGCATCTCTAATCTGAAAATCCGAAATGAGCTCCATGGAGCATTTTCTTTGATCACTGTGTCAGTACCCAAAGAGTTTTGGATTTTGTAGCATTTCAGGTTTCAGATTTTTAAATAGGGATATTCAGTGTGTAGAATGTTAGTTTGAAATATGCATGCTACTTTAAAATTAACCACAAAATAACAATCAATGAGATACAATAGTAACAAATAAAATCTATATACCTGATGAAAATCTAGAGCAGCATTATTTTACATCCCTAACACACAAACGAAGTCGGGAGAGCTCTAACTCAGGAGTTACCTCGGCACAGCAGATGCAGTTGAGAGTCTGAGTCTTTTTTTTTTTTTTTTGATACGGAGTTTCACTCTCGTTACCCAGGCTGGAGGGCAATGGCACGATCTTGGCTCACCGCAACCTCCGCCTCCTGGGTTCAAGCAATTCTCCTGCCTCAGCCTCCTGAGTAGCTGGGACTACAGGCACGCGCCACCATGCCCAGCTAATTTTTGTATTTTTAGTAGAGATGGGGTTTCACCTTGTTGACCAGAATGGTCTCGATCTCTTGACCTCGTGATCCACCCGCCTCGGCCTCCCAAAGTGCTGGGATTATAGGCATGAGCCACCGCGCCCGGCCCGAGAGTCTGTCCTAATTACATCGAAGCTCAGCGTCCTCAGAAGGAAGATACTAAAGGCAGTTTTGCCACTCAGGGGTCATCCTGGATGCTTACGTCTTTGTAAACTGTAAAGTACGATTACACACCAGCATTTGCTATTGCACTTTTCTTTCCAAAGCAGGAAAATATTAGCGTGCGTTTTATCTGAATGCTCCCCAGAGTATAGGATGCCCAAAGGCTCAGGGAGTTCAGGAGTGGATGGCACGGGATGCTCCCGCCTGATCATCCCTGTCTCCAGCACAAGTCCAGCTTCACTTGCCAAGCCTTAGCGAGCTTCAGGATTGTTTCAGGAGGGTGTGGAAGTTGGCTGGTGACTAGGCAGTGCTCCCCAACTTCATGATCCTGATGAAAATCTTTAGGGGAAATTTAGTTGGTAGGCAGAGAAAAGCTGGGGAGGGTATTGCCCGTTCTAGTTGGTATTTTTTTTGGAGTGGGGCAGGGGATATTCCCAATGCATATTAAGACGTTAAATGCTCAAGAAGAAGACTCAAGAGGCTCTTTTATGATCATGCATATAAGACTTCCCCCTCAACACAGTGATTACCTGGGTTTCTAAAAAAAAAAATCAGCTGGGCACGGTGGCTCACACCTGTAATCCCAGCACTTTGGGAGGCCAAGGTAGGTGGATCACGAGGTCAAGAGATCGAGACCATCCTGGTCAACATGGTGAAACCCCGTCTCTACTAAAAATACAAAAATTAGCTGGGCATGGTGGTGCGTGCCTGTAATCCCAGCTACTCAGGAGGCTGAGGCAGGAGAATTGCCTGAACCCAGGAGGTGGAGGTTGCAGTGAGCCGAGATCGCGCCATTGCACTCCAGCCTGGGTAACAAGAGCGAAACTCCGTCTCAAAAAAAAAAAAAAAAATCAAAGATCTCTATTGATTCCTTTGGAAGTGTTGATTTCATGCAGGGAATGACATTCAGTGAGTACATGTAGAGCGCTGAAGGATGGCATTGAATGAATCCCCTAGTGGCCCTGACCCCAGCCATAGGATGCAACCTTGGTGCTGTGCTGGTGTCCTGGGGCTGCCGTAACCAAGTCCACACACCGAGGGCTCAGGAAGCAGAAATGAATCGTCTCACAGTTCTAGAGGCTGGAAGGCTGGGATCAGGGTGTTGGCAGGGCTGGCTACTCCTGAGGCCTGCAAGGGAATGGTCTGTTCCTGGCCTCTCTTCTGGCCTCTGGTAGCTCTTTCGCTTGTGGCAGCATCAGTCCAGCCTCACATGGCACGCTGCGTGTGTGCACGTCTGTCTCCAGAGTTCCCTGTTTTATAAGAGCATCGGTCATAGCGGATGAGGGTCCACCCCAGTGACCTCATTTTAACTTAATTACTTCTTTAAACATTGCATTTTCAAATAAGGTTATAATCTATAGTACTGGAGGTTAGGACTTAACCCTAGGAATTTCACGGGCACATGGTTTGATCAAACCACGGTTTGATGGGGGTGTGTTACACCCACATCCCCCACACAGGTGCACGCTTATGTAGAGGGCAAGGTCAGAAGGTGGAAGCTCTGTGAATTGCAAGAGACCAGCAGTCCTGGCTCCCAGTGCGGGCGGTCTCGTCTCCTTGCTGGTGAACTTGGGCACCTTGCTAAATACTTTTAAATCTTCAGGCTTCCCACCTGCCAATCAGGGATCCCAACACCCATCCAGAATGCAGCTTAGGCCAGAGTCTGACACTCAGTGGACCCGGTAGCTGGTACATAGTCTAGTTCCAGTCCTAAGGAACATCCCCTTCCAGGGATCCAGCCTTACGGTGTGGTCACTGCAGAGTTTGCTTAGCGGCCACAAGCACCTTGCACAGCAGGCTCCAGGGGATACTACTCCCTCTTTGAGGGAGTGACATACCCAGACCCAGACTCAGATACAGCGCTTCTGTTGCCCTCTGGCTCTTACAAGTCTGCAGGTCAGGTTAATCCCTGTGAAAGTCTGTCTCACATTTGCAGGGAGCCCACTACTTCCAGATGCATAGTAAATCACTGGGAGGCACCTGCTCGCTGCCGTGTGGATGTGAGTGTCATTCTGCTGTCCATCTTGCCCTAATGCTGCAGAAATGCATCACCCGCTCACACATCTTTGTGGAGCACTGGCTTCTGGCTGGCTTTGCTCGTGGCCATGGGAGCCAAAATCAGACCTGAACCCCTGCCTCCTCAGTTCACATTCTAGAGAAAAGGGACAGTTAGGACACAGAACGTCACCACTCATCAAAGTGCTGTGAATGTGCTAGATGTCAGTAAAACAGTAGAGGAAGGCACAGGCTACATTAAAATCACCAGTCCCTTGGGAGGCCGAGGCGGGCAGATCAAATGAGGTCAGGAGTTCGAGACCAGCCTGGTCAACATGGCGAAACCCCATCTCTACTAAAAATACAAAAATTAGCCCTGTGTGGTGACACCTGCCTGTAATCCCAGCTACTCAGGCAGCGGAGGCACGAGAATTGCTTGAACCTGGAACCCCGAGCTTGGAGTGAGCCAAGAGTGCTCCACTGCACTGCAGCCATGGTGACAGAGCAAGAGTCTGTCTCAAAAACATAGAAATAAAAATCACTAGTCCCCTTTGTGTCTGTCACTTGGGGCATGTTGTACAGGGGTCCCAGGGGCAGGCACTGACCTCTGTTTCCTTTTTCACTCTGCCCCATCCGACCCCCACAGGGGTCACCACAGTACTGACCATGACGACCCTCAGCATCAGCGCCCGGAACTCTCTGCCCAAAGTGGCCTACGCCACCGCCATGGACTGGTTCATAGCCGTGTGCTACGCCTTCGTCTTCTCCGCACTGATAGAGTTTGCCACGGTCAATTACTTTACCAAGAGAGGCTGGGCCTGGGATGGCAAAAAGGCCTTGGAAGCAGCCAAGATCAAGGTACTGCCTGTTTCTCCTCCCTTCTTCCAGGTCCCCTTGACAGAGAAAGGGTGCCTGATTCTATCCCAGCATGAGACGAGGTGCTGCTCCTCCCTACCCGCCTGCCCCCAAATGCTCCTTCCCTTTTTCTCAAGGCCCTTACGAAGGCTTACTGACAGCAGGTCCAGTTTCACTCCAGCAAAAGGTGATGTGATGTGAGTGGCTTGGGCATGTTTATATTCAAGCCTATTATTTTGCAGAAGTAACTCCTGCCTCTTGAGGGCCGACTTGTCTGGTTTTCATTGTGGAATCTGTTCCTCCGTGCGTTTTACACCATTTCACCATGCAGGGTGTCCTCTTCAGGTGGCCTTCAGGTTGAGAACGGGGCATCAACTTAATGGAAGGAGTTTATCGGCGAAGCACACCCAGCCCCACTCAATTCATGACTTAACCCCCGCTTACATCAGGCAATTGTTGCTAAAGCGTTACTCTGTTCTAAGCAAATAACCATCGAGTATTTAAAGGGTGATTTATGCCCAAATCTTAAGAACATTTGAAGAAAAAAAATCGACCAAGATTCCAAGCTGTGCTGGTACCTTGAGGAGACAAGAATAACATACATCCACAGTAAATAAAGCAGCATGTGATGAACTGCTAATTACACCAGGCAGAAAACAAATGTGCAGATCTCTGCCGAGAGAACAGGAGGTCAGAGCCGTCAGGGTGACCTGAAAGTAAAATTTAATCTGTCCTTTGGAAAACCAGCATGAAGGGAGTCCTGGAAGCCATTACAGAAGTCTTGAAGTGTAGGTCCTGACCTCCCAACCAGGGGCCACAAGCCAGTTACAACACAGCCAGAGGCCCTGGCTCCACCCGGGGACCAGGTTCCATCCCCTACACAGCCCTGTGCTTGCTCTGAGGGCTTGACTCTGCCTTCAGGAGTTCTGGGCTGACCTCGCCCATCGGCCTCTGGCTTCTTCCAACTGCCAGGAGCCCCACCCCCGCTGCAGTTTCAGTGCAGGAGCCCCACTTCCAAGCCTAGTTCCCTGGCTGGAGGAAGTCCTGAAGGGCCCCATTCTGGGTGCTCTCATGGAGGGAGGAAGGGCCTTGGATGCGGGTGTGCTTTGGGGGCTGGGAGGATCCACAGGAGTGGTCTGACCACACTGGCTGATAGGGACTGGGGAGCTGGGAGCAGGGTGTTCTTGGATGATGGAGGTTCTCGGCCAAAGCGTTTGAACTTGTTCCTGCAGACCAGGGGCTGGAGGAGGTGCTGTGCAGGGAGAAAGGAGAATGGATTCTGGGGAGACGGGGATTCCCAACACTCAGTGATGTGTCACTGAGAGGTGCGTGTTTGCAGCCTGCCTGGGACTTAGCTGGTGCCTGATGGATAGCGGGCTGGAGCCCAGTCTGAAGTGAGGGAGCAACCAGAGTCTCTGGCAGTCCCTGAGGCTGTCGGGCTCACGCCTGTGAGTCTAGGAGGAGCATGAGGCGCTGGGTGAATGGAGGGAGCACACTCAGAGTCGGGTGTTGTTGAGTGTTGCCTTCACTGTCAGTCACCACGACCGCTCTGCCTCCTGTGGCCCTAATCTAATCGCCATTCATCTGCATTCGGACCGGAGGTTTGGAGGTAGGAGAGAGGGTGAAAGGGACGTGCACTGTCTAATCTGACATGAGCAAGGATCTTCTAGAATAAGCAGCATGCCTCGGGCTGGCTTGTGGAATGCCAAGACCCGCTTGTTCCTGGGAAGGAAGGCTCTGCAAGCCGGAAACCGTGGTGCATCTGCAGGCATGCAGGCGGCACACCCCACGGTCAGACACTGGCCTCGAGCGTGGATCCGCCAGCCTGGTGTCAGCCTACTCAAGCCAACTCTTCCATGGAAGTAGAGAGGACGTTAAAAACATGGACAGACCGTGTTTGCATTGTTCCAAGTTGGGATCTGCAGAGCAAACACTGGCTCAGAGTTTGGGGTGTAAGGCAGTTTTAAGGGGTGGCCATTGGGGAAAGGAAAGAGGAGGCAGTGAGATTCAGAGAGGAAGAAACAAGCATGATGCAGGCCCAGCAGAGCCCAGGCTTACCCGCCGGGGAGCGTGGAGCAGACGCCCAGTGGTTGCCCAGAGTTGGGGACATGGGCAGGGCTTTAGACTCCTGCCTCGCTGCCCACCAGATGCGGCCGGTTTCCTCAGGAAGGGCGTGACTGGCCAGGCAGCCCTGGGCAGCTCAGGCTGCCGGAAGAGCCAACACCCGGCCACACTGCCTGCAGCTGGGGAACACGTCCTTCCTGCAAGGCGGGTGGATTCAGGGGTGCGTGTCCATGTCTACCACAAGCCCTGTGACTGTGCCGAGTCCCAGGCGGATACTCCCTGCCGCCCACCCCCACCCACACCCCTACTGTACATTCCTTCCCAGTAAAAACCCACACTCTCAGTGCAGAGAGTAGCTTCTAAAGGGCCTTCCCTTCACTTGGTTCCACCCAGAGGTAGAACCATTCTCGGCAGTCACACGCATTTGAGGTTTTCTTCTGGCGGATCCGCATGAGGGCTCACGTAACGGTGCGGAAGGCGGGGATGGCAAAGCGAGGGTCCTCGTGCCCCTGCCCCGGGCCTGGTGTTGGTTCACCTGTTTCCCTGCCTCCGGCTCCATGCTTGGCCTTTCCGCTTTTCATCTTTTCCTTATTCTTAATGGTTGATTTATCTTCTTTACTATCTTGTGTTTTTCAAGTGTTAGTCAATAAGACTGTATTACTTTAGTAATGGAACACAGTTTTTCTAACACTTTATTGTGCACATTTTTAAACGTACAGCAATGCTTGAAGAGGTTCCCGGTGAAAACGTGTCTGCTGTTAGCATTTACGTTTGCCTGTGCGTCACCACCTGTCACCTCTCTCTCTATCTGTCCATCAGTACGCCCATCTTCAATCCAACTTATTTCATTATTGTTATTATTTTTGTCTTTAATCCGTCTCTGTAGAGACTGTCAAAAATTGCCAGTGCCGACTGTATTTCAAGTAGTCACTGCAGGGTATTGGGAAAAGTTTTCAATTATTAATAATCGCGCCTCGGATAAACGTCATTGGCTACGATACCTCCACTGCACAAAGCTTATTATTACTTTTTTGAGACGGAGTTTTACTCTTGTTGCCCAGGCTGGCGAGCAATGGCGCAATCTCAGATCACAGCAACCTCTGCCTCGTGGGTTCAAGCGATTCTCCTACCTCAGCCTCCCGGGTAGTTGAGACTACAGACATGCACCACTATGGCCAGCTAATTTTTTGTATTTTTAGTAGAGACAGGTGTTCTCCATGTTGGTCAGGCTGGTCTTGAACTCCCGACTTCGGATGATCTGCCCATCTCGGCCTCCCAGAATGCTGGGATTACAGGTGTGAACCACCGTGCCCGGCCAAGCCATCTTATTTTTTGCTACATTTCAAATGAATTTCAGATGGCAATGCATTCCCCACTCCATGTGCCAGCATGCATGTCATTAACTAGAGTCTAACACTAGCTTACTGTTCTATTCCTTTGAAGCAAAATTCATAATGTAAAATGCAGAAGTATTAACGGCATGTTTGCTGAGTGTGGACAAATATGTACATTGTGTGTAACTCAAATCCCTGCCACAGTAGAGGACGTCACTGGCCTCCAGCTCATCGTGCCAGGCAGTGCTTGACCCCACCTCTCCAAACACATCCACTATTTTGATTTCTTCCACCATAATGTATCTTACCTATTTAGAATTCATATCCAAAAAAAGAAAAAATATAGGCCAGGCGCGGTGGCTCACACCTGTAATCCCAGCACTTTGGGAGGCCAAGGCGGGTGGATCACGAGGTCAAGAGATGGAGACCATCCTCGTCAACATGGTGAAACCCCGTCTCTACTAAAATTACAAAAAAATTAGCTGGGCATGGTGGTGCGCGCCTGTAGTCCCAGCTACTCGGGAGGCTGAGGCAGGAGAATTGCCTGAACCCAGGAGGCGGAGGTTGTGGTGAGCCGAGATCGCGCCATTGCACTCCAGCCTGGGTAAGAGGAGCGAAACTCCGTCTCAAAAAAAAAGAAAAGAAAAAGAAAAAATTTATCTTCACAAAAAGTGTATACAAGAACGTTCATAGCTGCTTAATCCATAAGAGTCAAGATTAGAAGCAGTCCAGGTGTCCACTGATAGGAGGAGTAAGCAAACGGTGGCACATTCATATAAAGACACGTCACTTAGCTGTGAAAAGGCGGGTACACGGGCGATTCTCAGAAGCCTTGTGCTGAGTGGACAGCGCCTTCCCAAAAGAGCGTTCTGTACCGTGATGTTGAATCGCTTCCTTCCTCCTTCCCACGAGGTCACACCTTAGGGCTTCCCTTACATCCACACACCTTATTCCTTCCCGCTGGTGCGTTTGAAGGTAAAGACGTGACGGCCGCCTTGCAGGGGAAAGTCCCAGTTCTGTTTATGCCGAGATCTCGAGAAACGCCAGGCTTTTTTTTTTTTAACTTATTTTAGGTTTGGAGGTAAACCTGCAGGTCTGTCGTACAAGTAACTCATGTGACAGGAGTTTGTTGTACAGACCGTTTCATCACCCGGGTACTAAGCTTAGTACCCAATAGTTACTTTTTCTGCTTCTCTCCCTCCTCCCACCTTCCACCCCCACGTCTGTTGTTCCCCTCTTTGTTCATACGTTCTCATCCTTCAGCTTCCACTTGTAAGTGAGAACATGTGGTGTTTGGTTTTCTGTTCCTGTTTCAGTTGGCTAAAGATAATGGCCTCCAGCTCCATCCGTGTTCCTGCAAAAGACATGATCTCATTCTCTTCATCGTTCTTTTTTAGGGCTGCATAGTATTCCATGGTGTATATGTAGCACACTTTCTTTATCTGATCTGTCATTGACGGGCATTGAGATTGATCCCATGTGTTTGCTATTGTCAAAAGTGTTGCAATGAACATTCTCATGCATCTGTCTTTATGGTAGAATGATCCGTATTCCTCTGGGTACATGCCCAGTAATGGGATTGCCAGGGTTGAATAGCAGCCCTGGCTCTCATGTATGTGCAGTCTGCAGGCTACCTGGAGGCGTCAGTGGAGAAGGGCCCTCTCCCAGGCTATGTGGGTTTCTCTCTTTTGCGAGATTTACCTTTACAAGGCCAGCGTGAGCTGACCGTGGCCTTCAAGTGTCTTTATGTTTCTATTATACTTTGCAGAAAAAGCGTGAAGTCGTCCTAAACAGGTCAACAAATGCCTTTACAACTGGGAAGCTGTCTCACCCCCCAAACATCCCGAAGGAACAGACCCCAGCGGGGACCTCGAATACGACTTCAGTCTCAGTAAAACCCTCCGAAGAGAAGACTTCTGAAAGCAAAAAGACCTACAACAGTATCAGCAAAATCGACAAAGTGTCCCGAGTCGTATTCCCAGTGTTGTTTGGTACTTTCAACTGGGTTTACTGGGCAACATATTTGAATAGGGAGCCGGTGATAAAAGGACCCGCCTCTCCAAAATAACGTGCCGCACTCCCGAACTCCAAGACAGCCCTACTTCCGGCCAAATGGTACCAAGGAGAGGTCGTGCCCACCAGGGGGCTCTCCACACGTGGGCACTACCTTTCAGGAAAGTTTTGCATGTTTAATAATATGTACAAATAATATTGCCTTGATGTTTCTATATGTAACTTCAGATGTTTCCAAGAGGTCCCGTTGATAAATCGAGCAAACAGCTTTCTAGGAAAACAGGATATGGTGACTACCACTCAAATGCCCAGTAACAGACGTTGACAGTTTACAAACAAGATACGCATATTTTTAACTGCTTCAAGTGTTACCTAACAACGTTTTTTATACTTCGTCATTTCATACAAATTTTCCCAGCGAATAAATATTTTAGGAAACTCTCTATGATGATTACTTGACCACCTATATTGTGAGAAACAGAGATCATGAAGCGCACATTTTTCATGACGAGGAAACTTGGACACTTACATACAAAATGAATTGCCTTTGATAATTCTTACTGTTCTGAAATTAGGAAAGTATTGCATGATCTTACGTGAAGAATAGGACAGGCAACCGTTTATGCAGGCACATTCATAACAGAAATACATCACGTGTTAGATACACAAATAAAATATTTCCCTGGGGAAAAAATTAACTGCTTAAATATTTTGGGAGGAAAAAGAAACATTTCTTACCCACCCCACACCACCCACTAACTGAATAGCCAAGAAAGGAAAGGAGATGTTCAAACAACAGTGTTTTGATGACACTCTCCCCACCCGGCCATGTGAGTGCTGTCTCTGAAACGCTGACCACCTCTCCCTGCAGCCAGCGTGTAGTACTTCAGTGGTGAGACATTGTAACTGAGTTATTTTCTGTTTTGTTTCCTTGTATGTATTTCATGACTGGACTTACTGCTCTGTTAGCTTTTGTATATGAATCTTAAATGTTCATTACAAAATAAAAAATGAACTGATCTTGTGGACATATATCACTCTTTTTTAAAAATTTCATGTTTTGGTGGACTCATTTCCTAGAAGTGACATAAATGGAACCCATCATGAAATTGTTTGGGAACAAAGCAAAGCAAAACGAAACGCTTGGTGGGTCGTCTCTGGTCCAGTCTAATTTTATAGAGTAGCACCTGGAAAGAAAACGTTCTTAAACCACATGAGGGTGACAGGTAAAATGTATAGCCCATCACAGATATCTCAGTGTGCAGTGCGGCTTGGGCCTCTACTTGATAGAGTCTTCTCTGAGTGTGTGTGTTTTTTATTTTTTTTGAGATGGAGTTTCGCTCTTGTTACCCAGGCTGGAGTGCAATGGAGCGATCTTGGCTCACTGCAACCTCTGCCTCCTGGGTTCAAGCAATTCTCCTGCCTCAGCCTCCTGTGTAGCTAGGACTACAGGTGCGCACCACCATGCCCAGCTAATTTTTTGTATTTTTAGTAGGGACGGGGTTTCACCTTGTTGACCAGGATGGTCTCGATCTCTTGACCTCGTGATCCACCCACCTCGGTCTCCCAAAGTGCTGGGATTATAGGCGTGAGCCACCATGCCCAGCCTTCTGAGTGTGTTTCAAGGTGGGTGTTTGTTGTGGGCATGGTGACTACCTGGTTCTTCACATACATGAAGATTTCATTATCCCTTTCTTTTTTTTTGAGACAGGGTCTTGCTGTGTTGCCCAGAGTGGCATACAGTAGCTCAATCATGGCTCCCTGCAGCCTCAACCTCGCAGGCTCAAGCAGTCCTCCCACCTCGGCCCCCTAGGTAGCTGGGAATACAGGCATACACCACCGTGCCTGGCTAACTTTAAAACTTTTCGTAGAGACAGAGGCCTCACTATATTGTCCTGGCTAGTCCTGAACCCCTGCATTGCCCCTTTGTCAACTGGTTTTAGGATCTCACAAATGGAAGAGAAAAGACCCACAGAAAAGGTGCTCTTAAGTGCTCACATGAAGAAGCATTTCCCGGTTATAAATGATGATGGTATTTGTGGAATAATGAGAGTGCTTCCTATTGTACCACAGCAAAAATCCCAGCACGACAAAAAGCAAACCTAAGGCTCAATAGAAGATCCTGTTTTCCTATACCAGGTAGTTACACTTCCCTCTTACAATCTGTAGAGTTTAGCTTTGCAGTGTGGTTTGGAGAAAAATATACCGCAAGTTCTGTCCAGAAAGCTACATGTGTAAACACTCACTTTGAACATCTCAATCCTAACGGAAAACGTCTTCCACACCAGGTTCTGCTAACTTTCTCAACAAGTTCTAGCCTTCAGTACAGAAAGCCTCCAGTGAGCTCCAGTTTGAAGATATGCCTACCATATTTACAAGCTGCTGAATCTTGATTCTGATGAATATTTAGTCTAAAAGGTCATATTAGTTTCCTATTTTCTGCTTTTGTATTGTTGATATTTCGGTGTTGGCTATTTTTAATGAGAACCTAATAAGAATCACCTTGGGGATAATGATTATAAGGCAAGAAATAAGTTCTGAAATTAATTGTAAATTACAGTGCCCTACTTTTAGAGGCAGGATATTTAGATGTATCTATTTTGACATCACCACAAATAGAATATTCTAATATGTTGTTAATCAGTATTATTTCTGTACTTTCTCTGGAATCTAAAGACCTATCCAGGAGAAGCCTTGACTAATACTGACCTAAAAGTATGTGTCTGTATGCAATAATTGCGTTCAAATGCTCCCAGAGTAACTATCAACTTGAAATAGCACAGCAAACATCCTCTGTTGAAGATTGACAGGGAGGTTGTAAATCTTCTGACCTACTTGTCACGCTCATGTCTTAGAAATAATGCTTTATGTCTCTCATGGGAACTGTGAAAAGAAAATAAATCTCAGGACCCCAAAATCACTAAGGCAAGTGTCAGGCAAACCTGCCTCCCATTTAATTCCTAAACAAGATAGCTGCAAAGACAAGCAGCTACATACCTCCCTCACAATTTGTCCACAAGGCAGTTCCTTGGGGACAATGGACAGGCAAAACTCAAAATCATCCCTCTCTCTCGTGAGACAAATTCCTTTGCCGTATTGTTTGACTAATCCAGACTGTCTGCCTATGACCTGGAAGCCCCCTCCACACTTCCAGTTATCCCACCTCTCTAGACCAAACCAGTGTACGTCTCACATATAGCGATTGATGTCTCGTGTTTCCCAAAAATGTACAAAACCGAGCTGTGCCTCAAGCACCTTGGTCACACGTGATCAGGACCTCCTGAGGCTGTGTCCTGGGTGCATCCATAACCCTGGTAAAATAAACTTCCTGGCCGGTCGCGGTGGCTCACACCTGTAATCCGAGCACTTTGGGTGGCAGAGGCGGGTGGATCACAAGGTCAAGAGATGGAGACCATCCTGGTCAACATGGTGAAACCCTGTCTCTACTAAAAATACAAAAAAATTAGCTGGGCATGGTGGCGTGTGCCTGTAATCCCAGCTACTCGGGAGGCTGAGGCAAGAGAATTGCCTGAACCCAGGAGGCGGAGGTTGCGGTGAGCCGAGATTGCGCCATCGCACTCCAGCCCGGGTAACAAGAGCAAAACTCTATCTCAAAAAAATAAATAAAAATAAACTTCCTAAGTTGATGACAACCTGTATCAGACACTCTCGGTTTACAGGACAAATTATGGGACGCAGGTACAGTAAATGAGTAACCTCTATTTTATAAACAGGGTTACTGCAACCAGAAGTTAGGTTAACCCGTTGGGTCAGAGTCATATCAGAAGTTAGGAGGTCATAACTCGTCCTCGTCATCTCTAACCCGGGACTCTCAACACCAGGCAGTTGCTTCCAGATGGAAGCTGGTTTAGAACCAAAATGCGACCTAAAATGGAAACTCTTGCTTCAAGCCCTGGTTGAATGATTATCTATTAACAATACTTTAGAGAAACTTTTCTTGCCCTGAAAATATGACTAAGTTTGCCGCTTTTTTTTTTTTTTTGAGACGGAGTTTCGCTCTTGTTACCCAGGCTGGAGTGCAATGGCGCGATCTCAGCTCACCACAACCTCTGCCTCCTGGGTTCAGGCAATTCTCCTGCCTCAGCCCCTGAGTAGCTGGGATTACAGGCACGCGCCACCATGCCCAGCTAATTTTTGTATTTTGGGTAGAGACGGGGTTTTACCTTGTTGACCAGGATGGTCTCGATCTCTTGACCTCATGATCCACCCGCCTCGGCCTCCCAAAGTGCTGGGATTACAGGCTTGAGCCACCATGCCCGGCCGCCGCTTCTTATATAAAGCTGTGCTCCAGTAATCTTCAAAAGCTGTCGTGATGGAATGGACCTGTTAGGGTAGCTCTCCCCGCAACTTCCCTTCCGGGAGAGAGACAGAGAAGCACTGACTGATTAGAGCCAAGGATCTTGATGTGATTGCTCCTCCCAGAGCTCCTGCCTCAATGATTATGTGACTGCCTTGGGAGGCTTCTGCCAGGAGGGAAAGCATAACTGACCGTGAAGCTGAGTCTTCAATCAATATCATCCTTCATTGTAGGAACTAACTTCAAATCAAATAGAACTCTTTCTTTGAAAAATTGGAAATGCCACAGTTTACTCAGTGAAAACAGTATTTTAAATATTTAAAAATTAGTCTTAATGTATTTTCACAATACACTAGCACATCTGGGACAATCAGTACCCTGAATAAACATGTTGAGTATTTGAATATGAATTACTCTGATCACTGAAATCACTTTCCAGGTTTGCTGTGATATAAGGTGATGATTCTGAAGTCTGCAAAAAGGTTCATTTCATCAGACATTTACATGATTATCTGTTTGTCACTGTCATTTTCAACAGACTGTCTCAACTCTAAACTGAAATGCTCTGTGGCCTGTTTTGAAATGAGTATGGGTTTTTTATGGAAATCTGTGATTTGAAAATATTTACTGTTCAGAATTTCCCTAATATAAAAGTCTGAAGAGATGCTTAAGGGAAAAAAAAGTCTGAAGAAATGTTTACTTAGCTTTTCTGAGGCCAGATTGAAAATCAAGTAAACCAGGGATCAGGCACTCCGTTTTGCAATGTAAGACCTCGAAAGGAAAAATCTGAAGTGAGTGCTAATTGACCCAATATACTCATTTAAGTCCAATTTATTCTACATTCTTCATGCTGCTATCATTGTCTCCCTACCAGCCAGCAATATGACCAGCCAGGCCAGTAGCAGGAGCTAGATGAATGTGACCTGACTGGATTTGTTGAAACTCCTTCAGGTAGGGATTGCAAGTTGGTGGTTATCTTCCACCCAAAGGAAATCTTTTCTTCAGAATTTACAAAATAAGAATTTCTTTTTTTCTTCTTTTCTTTTCTTTTTTTTTTTTTTTGAGACGGAGTTATGCTCTTGTTACCCAGGCTGGAGTGCAATGGCCTGATCTCGGCTCACTGCAACCTCCGCCTCCTGGGTTCAGGCAATTCTCCTGCCTCAGCCTCCTGAAAATAAGAATTTCAAAGATTTTTACTGTCCTTTCCGTAGTTGCATAGTTGACCTAAGGACAGTAGGAATACAGTCCCACATGTTGACAATTGTCTGGGCTTGAGTGGCAGGCTGCTTCTTTAGGTAGGGTGTCCAGGTAAATGTATCCAGATGTGAGACTTCCACAGTGGAAGATTGAGGTCCTCAGTAAATCCTCTCCCCACAAAAAGCAATGAAAACACTGGCAAGATTATATAAAAGCAGACATGTCAATACTGTGGAAATATAACCAAAGGCACACAAGGAATTAAGAGTGTTTGTTGAAAACAGTACTGAGCTTCAGGAAGAACAGTGAGGTCGATGCCATTTTAACTGACAGGCAGCCGTGTCTCCCTATCAGCTGCTTAGCATGGTGTAATGAAGACCAGAACTCTTGCTGACACCAGAGGGGATGATTTGATTGGAATTCTATGAAACGCCCCATCCCCAGAGTTTTGCCACTAATGGACCTGTCTTGGAGCGCCATGGGAAACTTTTATTCCCAAAGTGTTGTTGACAATGATGATCAGTATCATTCAAGGAAGCCTTTAAGGCAGTGATGCCACCCAAGGCAAGAAAGAGACCAGCCAGACATGTGAAAGGAAGATCTCGGGAATCAGATCTAGTTCACAGTGGGCTATAAAATCTCAGACATAGTCCTGAGGATCCGAAAGCCTGTGTGTATGTGCAAGGTCATGTGAGCAGTCAAGAGCAGAGAGAGTCTTGGTTACTTACTCACCCCTGGATGACCTTGATGCCCTGTGAAAGCAAAAAGTGAAAGACAAGGAAGACCTTTAATCTTCCCAAACTTTGAAAACGTGCTCCAAACCACACATAGATCCTCACGGCAAATGGTGAAAAACCTATCACCGTAAAACATTCAAGAAAATTAAAGACCGATCATTGGCTTCCGTAAGCTATGCTGACATATGGGTGACCCTACACAGCCAGGACTAATGATGAAAACAGAGACTTTGGTATAGGGGAGGCAAACACGAGCATACTGGTCCAGGAAAGTCATTAAACAAACCCTAACCCCAACAAGAACAAAATACAACAATAAACAGCGGGAGAAAGGAATGATTCGGTTTCAAAGGTATTGAAATATATGGCTAGTGCTCCCACTTTTCTTTTCTTTTTCTTTTTTTTGATGGAGTTTCGCTCTTGTTACCCAGGCTGGAGTGCAATGGTGCGATCTCGGCTCACCACAACCTCCGCCTCCTGGGTTCAGGCAGTTCTCCTGCCTCAGCCTCCTGAGTAGCTGGGATTACAGGCATGCACAACCATGCCCAGCTAATTTTTTTGTATTTTTAGTCGAGATGGGGTTTCACCATGTTGACCAGGATGGTTTCGATCTCTTGACCTCGTGATCCGCCCACCTCGGCCTCCCAAAGTGCTGGGATTACAGGTGTAAGCCACCGCACCCGGTGTGTTCCCAGTTTTCAACAAATATTAGGAGGCATGCAAAGAAATTTGGATGTGCAGCCTTTGTAGAAGAAACAAAAGAATTAAAATATACCGGCCCCGAGGGTGCCCAGAAGTTGGATTTAGTAAACAGATTTAAATCAGCTATTTAATAATAAGAAGAAATACTGGCTGGGCGCAGTGGCTCAAGCCTATAATCCCAGCACTTTGGGAGGTCGAGGCGGGTGGATCACGAGGTCAAGAGATAGAGACCATCCTGGTCAACATGGTGAAACCCCGTCTCTACTAAAAATACAAAAAAAAAATCAGCTGGGCATGGTGGCGTGTGCCTGTAGTCCCAGCTACTCAGGAGGCTGAGGCAGGAGAATTGCCTGAACCCAGGAGGTGGAGGTTGCGATGAGCTGAGATCGCGCCATTGCACTACAGCCTGGGTGACAACAGCAAAACTCCATCTCAAAAAAAAAAAAGGAAGAAAAGAAAAGGTAGTGAACAATCCAAAGGAATTTAAATAGTATACTAGAAAATAACACAAAAGAATCCAGAAAGGGAGTAACACAGGGACAAAGGGAGAGAAACATATTAAAAAAAACAAAGAGCAAAACAGCAGCTGTAAATTCAGCCACACCAGTAATTAAATGAAAATGCATTACACAGTCCAATCAAAAGGCAGAGAATGTCAGACTGGATTAATTAAAAAGGACATAACCTTATTCTTTGAATAAGAAGTATCTTCTAGATTTAAAGACACAAGTAGGTGGGAACGTGAAAGGATGGAAACGATATACTCTGGAGATAGTAACTGGAAGACTGCTAGAATGACTATACCAGTATCAGAAAAAGGTTAATGCAGATAATGTTATAAGAGACAAAGAATGACATTTTATTTATTTATTTATTTGAGACGGAGTTTTGCTCTTGTTACCCAGGCTGGAGTGCAATGGCGCGATCTCGGCTCACCGCAACCTCCGCCTCCTGGGTTCAGGCAATTCTCCTGCCTCAGCCTCCTGAGTAGCTGGGATTACAGGCATGTGCCACCATGCCCAGCTAATTTTTTAGTAGAGACGGGATTTCACCATGTTGACCAGGATGGTCTCGATCTGTTGACCTCGTGATCCACCCGCTTTGGCCTCCCAAAGTGCTGGGATTACAGGCGTGAGCCACCATGCCTGGCCCCGTCTCCACTCTTAATAGTGTGTGCAAGGAGACGGAGAATCTCCCAGGATGCAGAAGACCAGAATAACACTGCCGACCAACCTGATCTGCTGACATCTAAGGAACACTGCACCCAACAGCAGCAGAATACATACACATTCTTTTAAGTGGAGATGGGCCATTCTCCAGAATAGAGCATTTTTTATGCAATAATGCAAGGCTTAATACTTTTATTATATTTTAATTTTTATTTTTTTGAGTGAGGGTTGTTCTCTGTCACCCAGGCTGGAGTGCAGTGGCATGATCAGGGCTCACTGCAACCTTGACCTCCCAGGCTCAAGTGACTACAGGCATGCACCACCATGCCCAGCTGATTTTTTAATTTTTATTTTTTTAGAGACAGGGTCTCATTATACTGCTCAGTCTGGTCTCAAACTCCTGAGCTCAAGTAATCCACCTGCTGCAGTCTCCCAAAGTGCTAGGATTAAAGCTATGAGCCACTGTGCCTGACCAAGTCTTAATAATTTTAAAGAGATTAAGATCAGGCCGGACGCGGTGGCTCAAGCCTGTAATCCCAGCACTTTGGGAGGCCGAGGCGGGTGGATCACCAGGTCAAGAGATCGAGACCATCTTGGTGAACATGGTGAAACCCCGTCTCTACTAAAAATACAAAAAATTAGCTGGGCATGGTGGCACCTACAGGCACCTGTACTCCCAGCTACTCAGAAGGCTGAGGCAGGAGAATTGCCTGAACCCAGGAGGCAGAGGTTGCAGTGAGCCGAGATCATGTCATTGCACTCCAGCCTGGGGAACAAGAGCAAAACTCCATCTCAAAAAAAAAGAAAAAGAAAAAGAAAAAAAAAGTCTTTCATCTACTTTGAGTTGACTTTTGTGTACAGTGTGAAATAAGAGCCCAATTTCACTCCTCCACATGAAGATTCTAGTTTTCCCAACACAATCTATCACAGAGACCGTCCTTTCCTCATTGTGTGTTCTGGATACCATTATAGAAAACTTACTGACTCTACATGTGTGCGTTTATCCTTGGGCTCTCTGTCCTATTCCATTGGTCTACGTATCTGTTCTTATGTGATTACCACAGTGCTTAAATTACTGTAGTCTTGTATTTTGAAATCAGGTAGTGTGATGCCTCCAGCTTCATTTATTTTGTTCAAGATTGCTTTGGTTATTTGGGATCTTTTGTGATTCCATAAAAATTTTAGAAATTTTTTTCCTATTCCTATGAAAAAAAATCATTGGAATTTTGAGAGGGATTACATTGAATCTTCAATTGCTCTGGGTATCATGGACATCTAAATAATATTAATTCCTCCAATCCATGGATACAGAACATCTTTTATTTATGTCATCCGTAATTTCTTGCATTAATGTTTTATAGTTTTCAGTATATAGATTATTCACCCCTTTGATTATATTTACTCCTAATTTTTTTTTTTTGAGACGGAGTTTCGCTAGTGTTACCCAGGCTGGAGTTCAATGGCGCGATCTTGGCTCACCGCAACCTCTGCCTCCTGTGTTCAGACAATTCTCCTGCCTCAGCCTCCCAAGTAGCTGGGATTACAGGAGCGCACCACCACGCCCAGCTAATTTTTGTATTTTTAGTAGAGACAAGGATTTTCTTGTTGACCAGGATGGTCTCGATCTCTTGACCTCGTGATCCACCCGCCTCGGCCTCCCAAAGTGGTGGGATTACAGGCATGAGCCACTGCGCCTGGCTACTCCTAAGTATTTTGTTTTATGATGCTACTGCACATGGGATTGTTTTATTAATTGTTTTAGGATAGTTTGTTGTGAGTGTAGATATGCTACTGATTTTTTTTGTTGACTTTGTATCCTGTAACCACTGAATTTATCAGTTCTAACATTTTTTGGTAGAGTCTTTTGGGTTTTCTACATAGAAGACTTTTCATAAACAAAGACAATTTTCTTTCTTCTTTTACCTTTTGGATGCTTTTATTTCCTTCGCTTGTTTAATTGGTATGGCTGGAGCTTCCAGAATTATACTGAATAGAAGTGATAAGAGTAAGCATCATGTCTTATTTATGATCTTAGAGGAAAGCTTTGAACTTTTCACTATTAAGTATGACGTTAGCTGTGGGCTTGTCATGTATGGCCTTTATTGCGTACACTAGAAGAAAATTTAGGAGAATTGCTTGGTGACATTGGTCTGGGCAATAATTGTTTGGATATGACCTCAAAAGCACAGGCAATGAAAAGCAAAAACGGACAAATGGGATTGTAGGAAACTACAAAGCCTCTGCACAGCAAAGGAACCAAAACCGGCAGCATGAACAGAGAACCCGGGGACTGCACTGGGAGAAAATTCTGCATGTTTGAGACAGATTCTCCCTCTGTCACCCCGGATGGAGTGCAGTGGTGTCATTAGACTCACTGCAACCTCTGCCTCGCGGGTTCAAGTGGAACCTGCCTCAGCCTCCCAAGTAGCTGGGACTACAGGTACATGCCACCACACCTGGCTAATTTTTGTATTTTTAGTATAAATGGGGTTTCACCACGGGTCTCAAAGTCCTGGCCTCAAGTTATCCACCCAGCTCCGCCTTCCCAGCATTACAGGCCTGAGCCCCATTACACATGCCCCAAATGTTTTTTTACAGTGGTTAATACTGCAGAAAACACATAACCTGATTAAAAAATTGACAAAGGACCTGAACAGACATTTCTCAAAGGAAGATACACACATGGCCAACAGATACATGAAAAAATTGCTCAATATCTCTCATTATCAAGGAAATTCAAATTAAAACAACAGTGAGATATCGTCTACACCCGTTAGAATGAGTATTATCAAAAAGGCAAAAGATAATAAGTGTTAGGACATGGAGAAAAGGAGAAGAGGGAACCCTGGTACACTGTGGGTGGGAATGTTACTTAGTACAGCTATTTTAGGAAAACAGTATGGAAGCTCCTCAAAAAACTAAAAATAAAATTACAATATGATCCAGCATTCTCACTTCTGGGTATATATGCAAAGAACTGAAATCCGTCTGTCAAAGAGCTCACTGCACTCCCATGTTCACTGCAGCACTGTTTTCAACAGCCAACAAATGAATGCAATCTAAGTGTCCATTCATGGAGAGGTGGATTAAAAAAATGTCCAGGCAGGCATGGTGGCTCAGGCTTTAATACCAGCACTTTGGCTGGGCGCGGTGGCTCAAGCCTGTAATCCCAGCACTTTGGGAGGCCAAGGCGGGTGGATCATGAGGTCAAGAGATCGAGACCATCCTGGTCAACATGGTGAAACCCCGTCTCTACTAAAAATACAAAAAATTAGCTGGGCATGGTGGCGCGTGCCTGTAATCCCAGCTACTCGGGAGGCTGAGGCAGAAGAATTGCCTGAGCCCGGGAGGTGGAGGTTGCGGTGAGCCGAGATTGTGCCATTGCACTCGAGCCTGGGTAACGAGAGCAAAACTCTGTCTCAAAAAAAAAAAACAAAAAACCCAGCACTTTGGAAGGCCGAGGAGGGCAGATCATGAGGTCAGGAGTTCGAGACCAGGCTGACCAACATGGTGAGACCCCAATGAGACCCCTAAATTTTGTATTTTTAGTAGAGACACCTTCTCTACTAAAAATACAAAAATTAGCCAGGTGTGGTGGTGCACATCTGTAATCCCAGCTACTCGGGAGGTTGAGGCAGGAGAATCACTTGAACCCAGGAGACGGAGGTTACACTGAGCCAAGATCATGCCACTGCACTCCAGCCTGGGTGACAGAGTGAGACACTGTCTCAAAAAAAATGTCCATTAGTGTTTACATACATAAACAATCTGTATATGGTTTTAAAAATCCACTTATCTACTAATGTCCTTATCCATTTAATGCACTTATCCACTGTTTTTTTTAATCCACTGGTGGATAAGTGGATTAAAAACTATGTATATAGTAGAATACTATATACCCTTTAAAAGAAGGGAACTCTGTCGTTTGCAGCAACGGGAATGAACCTAAACGACATTATGGTAACTAAAGTAAACCAGGCAGAGAAGGACAAATACTGCTTGTTCTTACTTATATATGAAACGTAAAAGAGATCAATTCACGGAAGCAGAGAGCAGAACGGCAGTTCCCAGATGCCAGAGGTGAGGGCAGGGAAGGTGGAGACGTTCATCAAAGGATGCAAAGTTTGAGACAGGAGAAATAAATATTAGTGATCGATTGCACAGCATGGTGACCACGGTTAATGTTAATAATAATGTGTTGAATATTTTAAAACTGCTAAAATAGTCGTTTTCAACTGTTCTTACTACAAAAAATGGTAAGCAGCTGAGGAGTAGGTCGGCTAACGAGCTTGATTCAACCGTTTTACCATGTGTATACACATGGAGACATCACATTTTATCCTAAATATATGTACAATTATTATTTCTCAATTTTAAAAAAGTGGAATTACAAACTAAAGTTAGAATAATACTTTATTTTAAAAGTTTATGAGATGCATTTAAGGCATATTACAATATTCATATTGTTAAGCATCTATCAATATGAGTAAAAAGTATTAAAAAGTGAACTAACTTCCCGATCAAAAGCTTTAAAGAAACCAAAAGAAAGCACAAAGTAAATAAATATAGATAAATGCAAACTTTGATTATGTAAAGAAAGCAAAACAAGAGATGTAATGAATTAATCAAAACTCTGGTGATTAATAAAATGAGATACACAAACTAGGAAAAAATGCGGAATATAAACGAAATAAGAAATGACACAGTAAAAGTGAAAGTCTTAAGAGATGACTTACCTTTATTTTAAAAATTTGGAATATATATATATACATATGAGAATTTTGGGGGAAATATAATTTACTACTGAAATTGACCCCATTAGGGATAGAATGCTTAAGGAGGCCATTTTCTGTGGAAAAGAAGAAAATATTACCAAGAAACTTCTACTTGCCAACACAGACACACACACACACACACACACACACACACACACAGAGGGCCCAGATGCCTTTACAGGGAAATTCTACCAAAAATGTAAAGATCATGCAACCCTGATGCCAAAAGAAGGAAAAGTTACAAACTTAGGAGTAAAAAAATGACTTAATAGACAGAAATTCAATAACATAGTTTACTGTGGAGAAAAAAGTGTTTCTCTCCGTTCATGCTATAGAAATCTGACAAGTTTCAACATCCATTCTTTTCTTTTCTTTTTTTTTTTTTTTTTTTTTTTGACGGAGTTTCGCTCCTGTTACCCAGGCTGGAGTGCAATGGCGCAATCTCGGCTCACCACAACCTCCGCCTCCTGGGTTCAGGCAATTCTCCTGCCTCAGCCTCCCGAGTAGCTGGGACTACAGGCGTGCACCACCATGCCCAGCTAATTTTTGTATTTTTAGTAGAGACAGGGTTTTACCTTGTTGACCAGGATGGTCTCGATCTCTTGACCTTGTGATCCACCCGCCTCGGCCTCCCAAAGTGCTGGGATTATAGGCTTGAGCAACCGCACCCGATCACAAATGAACTAATTAAGAAGTATGAAAACCCTATGTGAAGTACTTATGAACAAATAGAAAATGTAATCCTCGTTGTTGTATAGGACAACTCAATATTATAAAGAGGCAGATTCTCCCTAAGTTCATTTATCCATTTAATAGAACCCTAATAAAATAAAAAAAAGTTTTTTTTTCTGGAGCTCTATACATTGAGATTAAAGTTAACTTGGAAGAATAAATATGCAAGAATACATGGCCGGGCGCTGTGGCTCAGGCCTGTAATCCCAGCACTTTGGGAGGCCGAGGCGGGTGGATCACGAGGTTAAGAGACCGAGACCATCCTGGTCAACAAGATGAAACCCCGTCTCTACTAAAAATACAAAAAAATTAGCTGGGCATGGTGGCGCGTGCCTGTAATCCCAGCTACTCAGGAGGCTGAGGCAGGAGAATTGCCTGAACCCAGGAGGTGGAGGTTGCAGTGAGCCGAGATCGCGCCATTGCACTCCAGCCTGGGGAACAAGAGCGAAACTCGGTCTCAAAAAAAAAAAAAAAAAAAAAGAATACATGAAAATACTGAATAAGAAGATGAACAGCTAGCCCTAGCATAACCGAACATCAAAACACAAAATCTTTATAATTAATACAATGTTACAAGCAGATTACTCGCTAATTAGCCATTGAAAAGAATTACAAAAAAAGATCCAGGTACATGAAAACTTCGTATAAGATAATTATGGTATTTCTTTCTTTCTTTTTTCTTTTTTTGAGACGGAGTTTCGCTCTTGTTACCCAGGCTGGAGTGCAATGGCGCGATCTTGGCTCACCGCAACCTCTGCCTCCTGGGTTCAGGCAATTCTCCTGCCTCAACCTCCCGAGTGAGTAGCTGGGATTACAGGCACGCGTCACCATGCCCAGCTAATTTTTGTATTTTTAGTAGAGACGGGGTTTCACCATGTTGATCAGGATGGTCTCGATCTCTTGACCTCGTGATCCACCTGCCTCGGCCTCCCAAAGTGCTGGAATTACAGGCGTGAGCCACCGCGCCCGGCCCAATTATGGTATTTCAAATGAGTGTGACAGTGTTGAACTTTTGAATAAGTAGTATGGGAAGCTCTGAATGTTTATGTGGAAAATATTTAAATTACATCAATATTTTACATATCACTTAATACTGAGATTCAAATGGATTGGAGGTTAAGTGTAAAAGATGAAATCACAGAGACACCAGAAAAAATCATGGGCAGACTCTTTTATCACTTGGGTGAAGGTTATAGGGGAAGGTTCTAATTATTTCTCCAAATCCAGATGCAAAAAATATTGATAATTTGACTAGAGAAACATGTTTAAAGATTTCATGATCAGTAAAGCATAACCAAAATCAAAAGACGAAGGATAAATGTGAAGAAATTATTTGCAACTTATGCCACAGAAAAATGCCTATAACATGTAAAATTTGAGGACAAGACATGAAGAAATTTGATAGAATGTTGTGCAAAGGACATAAAAGATAGTTTGCTAAAATATATAATGGTCCTAAATATTTTTAAATGTTCAACATACTCATAATTAACAAAACACAAATTAGAACCATGTTGAGCTATCACTTATTACCCCTTAGCTTGGTAAAATCTAACAAATTTGAAAATTCACTATTGACAAGACTATTGAAAAATAGGGATAATCTTTCATGGACAGTGGGAATGAGAAACGGAGAAAACTTCCTTACGGGAAGGAAATTTGACAATATATGTTCAAATTACACATGCACCCTTTGACCTAGAAATCTTCTGAAAATGTTTCCTGAAGATACGCCTTCAACAGCATAAAAGTAGGCATGCACAAAGTTATGTGATTCAGCACTATATGTACTTGCAAAATACTGAAAACTACGAAAATACTCCAACAAAGTAAATTAATTTAACACTTACAGTAGTTACATGCAGTCGAATACTATGCAGTTACCTAAAATGGATAAGTCAGAGTTGCATTAACTGGTATATTTCCAAGGTACAATATCGAAGAAGTTAAAGAAACAGAATGGAAAAGTTTTATATAGCATGTGATGTTTGATGACAGAAAAAAGGTGGGATTAGAAAATAGTTATTGTTAGAGTGCCGTGGCTCACGCCTATAATCCCAGCACTTTGGGAGGCCAAGGTGGGTGGATCACGAGGTCAAGAGATCGAGACCATCCTGGTCAACATGGTGAAACCCCGTCTCTACTAAAAATACAAAAAATCAGCTGGGCATGGTGGCGCGTGCCTGTATTCCCAGCTACTTGGGAGGTTGAGACAGGAGAATTGCCTGAATCCAGGAGTCAGAGGCTGCGGTGAGCCGAGATTGCGCCATTGCACTCCAGCCTGGGTAACAAGAGCGAAACTCCGTCTCAAAAAAAAAAAAATAGAGGAAGAAAATAGTTATTTATCTGTTTTTGGAAAAAGAAAAAATAAAGCAGAAACTGATGAAGTTTATTATGTAGAGGCGGTGTCTGTGTATGCGTGGGGCAGAAGCAAGTAGAAGCAATGGGATGGGAAGGCACTTCTCTTGATATTTCTTCTTTCATTTTGCATAGTGTCGATTTTTGGGATTATGTTAAAGTTTTACATATTCAAAAATAGCATTAAATCAAAATAATGAGGAAAAGCCCTAAAATGTAATACAAACAGAAACAAATGAACTCAGCTCCTCTTTAAATGAATAGCATAACCACACTGGAGAAAAAAAAGCTAAATCAAATAACTGTTGAGCATCGCATTCTGCTTACTTTCTTGTATTCTTAGCTTAAAGGGAGAGAGCAGAAACATCTGAAAACACATTCTGAACACAACCCAGAAGTCTTCTTTCCATTGCAGCGTGGTTACCGTGATTCTGAAACTATATTGTGTTTGGGTGACATCAGTACATACTCATTAATTCTAGTGTGTAATGAAACAGTATTATTACATCATAATATAGAACATTATGCATTCTGTGTCCTCTAAAAGGTCTCAGAGAAATAATACTTCAGAGCAACTAGATTCATTTTCTAAATATCATTCTCTATTAAAAGGAAGCAAGGGGCCGGGAGCGGCGGCTCACGCCTGTAATCCCAGCGCTTTGGGAGGCCGAGGCGGGTGGATCACGAGGTCAAGAGATCGAGACCATCCTGGTCAACATGGTGAAACCCCGTCTCTACTTAAAATACAAAAAATTAGCTGGGCATGGTGGCGCGTGCCTGTAATCCCAGCTACTCAGGAGGCTGAGGCAGGAGAATTGCCTGAACCCAGGAGGTGGAGGTTGCAGTGAGCCGAGATCGCGCCATTGCACTCCAGCCTGGGTAACAAGGGCGAAACTCCGGCTCGGGGGGGAAAAAAAAAAGAAAAAAAAAGTAATGTGTGATCCTGAAGACATTTTTAGACTAAATGGGAAAAATGCTACTGAAGATATTATTGGATCAGTTAGAAAAATCAGACTATGTGCTGCAGATTAGATGATAATATAGAAACTTTTAGTATTATTTTCACGAATTTTTTTGTAAACCTGTGAATATTTCCAAGATAATAGTTTTTTAAATTGGGGGAAATTTTTAAAGCTGATTTATATGGAAATGCAGACAGCCTAGAACAGCAAAAAATATAAACAAACAAATTCAGAGAACTAACAACGACAGATATTAAGAAAATAGAATGCCATAGAAATGTTTTGTAAATGTGGCACCGGGCTGCCACACTGCAACAGGTCAGTAATGATGACACTGAAGACATTTCAGTGTTGGATGCAGAAGAAACAACTAAGGCAGCAAAAAAACCAAAATCGGACCCAGTGGCTGCGCTTTTCCAGTTATTCTTTCAAGTCAGCACAGTTACGGTCCATCTTCTTTGCAGGTTGGTCAGCAGCAGCTTTACAGCTTGTATGGTGGCAATCATGTGACTTCAGGGTAGTGAGGAGTGTCACAGGTAGACTAGTGCTGGGTCTACGGTGTTGGAATCACATGATGAAGATGGAAGGAGCCATTGGGTGTTTGGGTCCAGAAAGGCATCATCTCAGGAGGACAAAACTGTCTCAGAGACTGAATCCAATCTTTTGGTGGGCACTTGATGTCTGTCCAGGGCTGCAGGTGGTATTTGTCTTTAGTGGCCGCTTCCCCTTCAGGGTAAAGTGCTTAGCCGTGGTTACCGCGGGTGTGGTGCTACATCGGGCGTAAAGTATGCAACAGAAAGAATGTAACCAGCATGGCTCCCTCATACTCGGAAAGCTTTTTTTTTTTTTTTTTTTTTTTTGTGTGTGTGTGTGTGTGTGTGTGTGTTTGTTTTGTTTTTTTGAGACGGAGTTTCGCTCCTGTTCCCCAGGCTGGAGTGCAATGGCGTGATCTCGGCTCACCGCAACCTCCGCCTCCTGGGTTCAGGCAATTCTCCTGCCTCAGCCTCCCGAGTAGCTGGGACTACAGGCACGCGCCACCATGCCCAGCTAATTTTTTGTATCTTTAGTAGAGACGGGGTTTCACCATGTTGACCAGGATGGTTTCGATCTCTTGACCTCGTGATCCACCCGCCTTGGCCTCCCAAAGGGCTGGGATTACAGGCGTGACCGCGCCCAGCTTTGGAAAGCTGTCTTTAAGACAAAACACTGAAGATGATCAGACTCCATGAACAGAGAGACAAAGCTTCTGTGCTTTGTTACATTGGGGAACAACCAAAGAGGTTCTCGGCGCTGAACATTGGAGACCTCAGTCCGTGTTACAACAAGGAATCTGAGCTTTTTCACTTAAAAACTTTACTTAAAACAAAGCAAAGTCGTTTTCATATTAAGGTTTTATGTCCTTACCAGTAGTTGGGACTACAATGTATGCTGTTACCGCAAACTGTCAATATTTCCTTTATGGTGTTTATAAAATATGCACAGTCATGTCATATCAATACATCCCAAACTAATGAAAGTGTGTTCATTTACATATATAATGAGACCTTTGTATTTTGATTCATAGAACATAGAAGGATGTTCTATCTCAAGTTCTATGTGTTTACATATAATTTCTGTAGATTATTTTCAGAAGTAAGTTTTGCTTCCACAGTAGGAGTGAGCAGCTTGGCTTGTGTACAAGTTAGAAATTATTTTTAATTTTTAATGTATACTTCATGTTGAAATTTCTTGGACATATTCAAGAAAGTAAAAACCAGATTTGGGCTAGGGATTTGGGTTAACTGGTTTCTAAAATGTTGTTTATTCTAAATAAATGACTTAAGTCGTTTACTTAAGTTTATGTAAATGGATAGTTTATGCTCAAGAAGTAGCAAAGATTGCTGCTGTTCTATTTATTGTATAAAAAGCATGACCAGATTCACTTTTAAACTTCCTGGAATCTCTTCAGTGGACCTTGAGCCGATACAATGTATCTCTTGTCATCAAAAGAGTATTATTCTTATGTCATAATGAGAACAGTAATTTACATGCTTAGTATAATAAACGCCTAAAAGGCATTTTATTTTATGACCCTATTCTTTGTCCTGCCATAATGGGGATATTGTAAATCATATATTTGTGTAATATTGATATTTCTTAAAGCAATAGATGTAACAGTAAAGAAAAACATATAAAAACACAAAAAGATCTTCTACAAATAAACAGAAGGCAAACAGTCTAGTTTTAAAATGGGCGAAAGACTTCAATGACACTTCATAAAAGATTTTCCAATGGTAAAATGTGAAGGAAGTTCCATGAAATCAAAATTAGAATGAAATATCAGAATGGTGACACAAAGAATGGCAAGGCCATATTGCCAATGTAACCGCTTTAGAAACCGCTGTAGTAATATTTATTACCACTAAACGCATGCGTTCTTTGTGATCTGGATATTCTATTTTCAGTCAGATAACCAAGAGAAATGAACACAGATGTCCCTCTAAAGACAAGAATATTCATGTCAGCTTTATTCATAACATCCCAAGGTTTCAAACAAACCAAATATCCATTGGCATAGGAACAAATAAATAACGTGGTACATTCACACAGTGAACTACCACGCACGGCAGGAAAGAGTCATGAATGTGGTCGGGCGCGGTGGCTCACGCCTGTCATCCCAGCACTTTGGGAGGCCGAGGCGGGTGGATCACGAGGTCAAGAGATCGAGACCATCCTGGTCAACATGGTGAAACCCCGTCTCTACTAAAAATACAAAAAATTAGCTGGGCACGGTGGCGTGTGCCTGTAATCCCAGCTACTCAGGAAGCTGAGGCAGGAGAACTGCCTGAACCCAGGAGGCGGAGGCTGCGGTGAGCCGAGATCGCGCCATTGCACTCCAGCCTGGGTAACAAGAGCGAAACTCCATCTCAAAAAAAAAAAGAAAAAAAAAAGTCATGAATGGCTGCTAATGCAGCAGTTTGGGTACATCTCACAGACACTGCCCTGAGTGAGAGAAGCCGGAGGCTCAATGGATCATACTGTGCGACTACATCTATGGGAGGTGCAAGGCCGAGCACCACCAGGCTTCTGCGGCCAAAGGCGGAAGACTCAGTGTTGACTTGCAGATGGCCCAGCCCCTGGGAATGTGACGTGACTGTGTTTGTTACACATAACGTTGTACTGGCCGGAGCACAGAAAGTCAACACCAAGACAAAAGTGTGCCAACATGCAGGGTCTTTATTGCTGGCGGCCAGGGAGGACTTGAGTCTCTCTAACCAGTGCCCCGAAAGGATGGTGTCAAGACCTTTGGTACCCGTAAAACCACCTGGTGGGGGGGAGGGGTCGGGGCAGGGGTTGGGGGCCGGGGGGCAGGAGCTTCAGACGTTCTGAGGGCCAGTGGATTCTGTAGATCACCTCCTGGGCGAAGATGAGGGTGAGGGGCTCCGGACTCCCCGAGGGCCAGGGGACTTTGGACATTCTGATTGTTACTTAATCGGTTCACAAAAGTCAAGATTAGCATTTGTTTACACGTTGTCTGGGTAGGGTGGAAATCACAGGCCTTAATTACTTATTACAAGTCGGAGAGGCCAAGATGGCAGGGTTTGGACGGCTTGCCTGTCACATTTGGGTTACAGAGAAAGCCCAGGTACGGTTGAGGTGTGCAGTTTTTTTTTTTTTTTTTTTTTTTTTTTAGACGGAGTTTCGCTCTTGTTACCCAGGCTGGAGTGCAGTGGCGCGATCTCGGCTCACCGCAGCCTCCGCCTCCCGGGTTCAGGCAATTCTCCTGCCTCAGCCTCCCGAGTAGCTGGGATTACAGGCGCGCGCCACCATGCCCAGCTAATTTTTGTATTTTTAGTAGAGACGGGGTTTCACCATGGTGACCAGGACGGTCTCGATCTCGTGACCTAGTGATCCACCCGCCTCGGCCTCCCAAAGTGCTGGGATGACAGGCGTGAGCCACGGCGCCCGGCCGAGGTGTGCAGTTTCATGGGGCGTTTACCACGTCACAGCAATAATCCAGGGGCCACACGCGGGCGAAGAGTCCCTGGGCCCCACTTCTCCGGCTGGCGCGTCTCCGCTGCGTGCGCGTTCTCTCCGTAGCACTGTTTTGATTGACAAGGGAAAGGCTTTTTCAAAACAGAAGCCGCAGAGCAGCAGCTCACGCGGAAGAACAGCTTTGGGAGCGGGAGAAGCCGGGGCAGCCGCGGGGCACGGACGCCGCAGAGCGCGTGGGCCTGGGACGCGCCGCGCGGCCACCGCGGGACGTGCGAGGTGCCCCCTGGCGGCGCCCCCGCGGAGCTGCAGCGCGACCCGCGTCTTCCCCGGAGCCTCCGGAGCCGAGGACCAGGCGCCAAGCGCGAAGCACGCCGCGCGCCCGGCTGGAGCCGTCCCGCCGTCACCGCCGCGCGCGCCTGGGCTTTGGGCCGCGCTCCACAGCCTGCCCTCCTGGGGCTGAGAGCCAGGCCTGCGGTGGCGCTGCCGTCCCCGACTCCATTTCCCTTCTCTTCCCGCGCGCCGCTCCCGGCTGAGCAGGGCGGAGGGCGCGCACTGCGCATGCTCCGCACAGCCCGCTGCGGGTCGGCCGGGCCGGGAGCGGCGGCGAAGCCCGGGGCTGCTGCTTGTAAGATTCGCGACCTTGCATTTTGCTTTCAAACTCAACGCCCAGAAAGCCGGCTTTGATTTCCCCCAAACTCCCAGAACATTTACATTTAAAAAACAGAATCTCGGCGGGGCGCGGTGGGTCACGCCTGTCATCCCAGGCCTTTGGGAGGCCGAGGGGGGCGGATCAAGAGGTCAGGTGTTCGAGACCATCCTGGTCAACGTGGTGAAACCCCGTCTCTACTAGAAACACAAAAATTAGCCGGGCACGGTGGCGCGCGCCTGTAATCCCAGCTACACGGGAGCCGGAGGCAGAAGAATTGCTTGAACACGGGAGGCGGAGGTTGCAGTGAGCTGAGATGGCGCCACTGCACTCCAGCCTGGCGGCAGAGGGAGACTCCGTTATTTAAAAAAAAAAAAAAACAACTTGTTCCAGAAGAGGGGAAAGAACTTTCCAAGGAAAAATGTTCAGATCTATGAAGCTGACCTACTCAGTCTAATAAATGAAGCAAAGCATTCCAAAGGGTAGAGGGGATCATGTCTCATTCATTCATAATAGCACATTGAAATATGCAAGAAAGGAAAAGGATAAAGAGCACGGGATGTACACACGGTATTGCATTTTTGTTCACTGATTGAATTGTAAAACGATAGCAGCAAAGACATCCAGGACACTTCCTGTTTACTGATATTTTACAAAATCACTCAAGTAACAGTCTCCTATTGCAAATGACTTGTATTTTTATTCACGCTCAAAAAATAAATAATATGGTAAGGAGTCCAAAACGTTCACCAAATAGCCAAACAGCAAATGTCTGCTGAGCTCTTACTCAGGCAGGTGGCATACTGATTACCACTGGAACACTGGAGTCAGCTGCTGGGCCTTCAACCCCTGTCCTCAGCCTACTAGCTGTGTGGTCTTGGGGGAAGCAACTTAACTTCTCTGTGCTTTTTTTCTATATGCAAAATGGAAAAACGTTTTGAGAGTTAAAATGGTTTGATCAATGTAAAGCCTTCTTGGCCCTGGCCCCTCTTACATGATCAATATCTGATGGTTATTCTTATGTCCCTATCAGTGTGTTAAGAAGGGAGGCACAGAAGAATTGTTTGTGTCTGCAGCTTTCTTGCAGCACATTTGGGTACGGTGGCTCATGCCTGTAATCTCAGCATTTTGGGAGGATCACTTGAGGTCAGGAGTTCCAGACCAGCCTGGCCAACATGGTGAAACCCCATCTCTTCTAAAAATACAAACATTAGAGAGGCGTGGTGGTACACACCTGTAATCCCAGCTACTCGAGAGGCTGAGGCAGGAGAATCACTCGAACCCAGTAGACGGAGGTTGCAATGAGCCGAGATGACACCACTGCACTCCAGCTGGGTGACAGAGCCAGACTCAACTCACTCTTTGTGGAGCTTAGAGCTCATACAGAATATATGTATTGTTCCTTCATTGCTTATAGTAATATGTGGAGATGACATATTTCTACAAGCAATGAAGGAACAACAAATCATCATCTAATTGATATTTACTTATTATACTTTAAGTTCTGGGGTACATGTGCAGAACATGCAGGTTTGTTACATAGGTATACAATACACGAGCCATGGTGGTTTGCCTTATCCAACGCCTCATCATCTACATTAGGTATTTCTCCAAATGCTATCCCTCCCCAATCCCTCTACCTCCTGCTGTTCCTTCCCTAGCCCCCCAACCTCCAGGCCCCAGTGTGTGATGTTCCTCTCCCTGTGTCCGTGCGTTCTCATTGTAAGTGCTCAGATTTTGTTACAGAAAATTAGAGATTAGGGCAGAGCATGACAAAGGCTCATATTCCCCTGAAGCGTAAAGAAGTGGTAAAGGTGTTGGAGGTAGAAGAATTGAGGAGTGTCAGAGTCTTCATGAAAGAGGGGACCTTAGTGCGGCATGTGCACGCAGAGGAGGATGAGAATGCAAGAAAGAGACCTGGAAAGCGGGGAGCTGGGCGAGTTCAGCACCTCACAGAGACAGGAAGCTGGCAATGCCAGGGAGGTGACAGCTCCATTGTTAAAAAACAATATTGTCATCAACAACTGCACTCCACTCCCTTCATGCCTATCCAGAAAAAAGGAGCACACCAGAGGAATACAAGCCCATGCCACCGTGCCCAGCTAATTGTTTTGTATTTTTTTGTAGAGACAGGTGTTTTGCACATCGCCCACGCTGGTCTCAAACTCCTGGGCTCAAGTGATCTGCCTGCCTCGGCCTTTCAAAGTGCTGGAGTTACCGGCGTGGGCCACTGTGTCTGGCCAATCAATGCTATTTGACAATATTAAAGAAACAGTTATCACCCTTACATCATTCTACAGGATAGCAGTTATAAATATAAAATATTTTCTAAGAAAATTTTGGGGCTGACTGAAATGTGATATTCCTAGTGGATTTACTACAGTGTGGAGATTGCAATACTGACATGGTGCAAGACTGACTTTCGGAACGATTATGGCAAATGAAGGCGTAAATGCCATCTCGGTCTCTGGAACAGGAAAACATGGAACGAAGCGCACCTCACGCTTCCAGCAAACGGAACGTCTTCGGCTTCTCGCCTTGCGGTCTTCAGGCTCCTACCTCGCCGTTCCTTTCCACCTCTACTGTTTATTGGTATGTGTTACTCTCTTTCCCGTAAGAAAGGCGTAAATCTGGGGTGTTTTTTCCCAAATATTCCCCCCGAAAGCCACCTTTCCAAGCGCAGAACCCCGGTGCCTAGGAGTTCAGCCGACCGGGCAGGAGGAGCGCGAGGGAAGGGCGGGCGGGCCGCGGAGGCCAGGGAGCGCCGCGGGCACCTGCGCGGGGTGGCAACGGCCGGGGGAGGCTGACCGCGGCTCGCTCTCGGGGCGGGCCCCGCGGACCGTCTTCGGGCTCCCCGCCCCCTCGGAGCTCCGCCCCCTTCCCGGCCTCAAACTCCGAGTCCACTCAAACCGCGCCTTCCTCGCCCTGCGCGTCGTCAGGCGTGTAATTGGGGAAACTCCTCCCCGCCGGGACCGCCTCGGAGGCGCTGCCCGAGGACGGCCGCCGGCTGCCCCCGCCTCCCAGCGCGGCCACCGCACCCCGCGCGCAGCCCCGGCCCCGGCGGCCGCGCCAGGGGGTCCCCGCGCCCCGCGCTCCAGCCACCCGGCTGCGCGCACCGGCGCCAGTGCGCGGGCGGAGGAGGGCGGCGCGCCGCGCTGTCCCCGCGTCCCGGGTGCGTCCCGCGTGCGCCCGCGGGGGCGCGGCCAGCGCCGGAGCAGACACCTGTCCCGCCCGCCGCGCCCAGCAGCGGCCTCGCAGGCCGGGGGAAGGGGCCGGCGGGGACCGGGTCGGCGCTGGAGGAACCGCGCCCCGAGCTGCAGCGCACCATGGCCCCGAAGCTGCTGCTCCTCCTCTGCCTGTTCTCGGGCTTGCACGCGCGGTAAGTGAGCGGCGCGGGGGCCGCGTCCCCGGAGGCCCCGAGCTGGGCAGGGGTGGGGGGCGCGCCCAGTCGGCGGCCGGGGGGGACGGGAAGTCGGCCCGCGCCTCACCTGTCCCGGCTGCCCGGACACGGCCGTCTGCGTTCTCTGCAGCCGGGACTGCGAGGGCTCGGATGGGCTATCTCCTGACGCTTTTAGGATCTGGTGGTTTTAAGGGGTTTTAAACACCAGGATCAGGGGGCAGGGGCCATTTCTGGCTCCTTACCTACCCCTCCTTTCCACCGCGGTTGTTTCACGGGGACACACACACACACACACACACACACACACTTTGGCTGACATTCCGTCATTTCCATCACTCTGAAATTTCCAAGGACCCGGGACCCGTGGTTGTAGCTGCCCAGTTTAGACCAGGTGGGAAACAGCTAATGAATTGGAGGCAGGTGCGGGAGGATTGGAACCAGGTGGGCAGCAGAAAGCCCTGCTTGTCGGAGAGGACTCTCCTCCCAGGTCCTGCAAACACACACACACCTTCCAGATCAGCCACTTTCACACACGGGGACACACGCACTGCCACCCCCATAAAGCACGCATGTTGAGATGGATAACCAGACTTCTGCCTGGTAAAGTGAGAAATTACCTCACCATAAATTCCGCAGCCTTCCTCCCAGAACACCAGCCGGCTAATGCGAGCTTGGAATCACTCCGAAGAGATGAGGAGGGCCCGCGAGGGTAGGAGAGTGGACCCGAAGGGTTAACCCCTGCTGCTATAAACACAACTGGAGGTTCTGGGTTTAGTTTCTTTCCTTCTCTCTGGCTAGAGCTTGCAGACTGCCCTGTGATTTGAAAATCGGACCAGTGTCTGGCTCCTCCTCCTTTCCCCACTCTAAGAAGCTCAGCGTGCCTGTGCTCCCCAAACCCTCTTGTTTTGACGCTTCTCTGTTTTCTGGGTCTGGGAGCCGGAGAAACAGAGGGCATCCTTTCGGGCACAGCCTCGCCACCATCAGGAGGCAACGCCAGGAGGCCTTGCCTTTCCATTCATATTTATGAACTACCAAGAGGCTAGGAAGACACATGAATAAATTCTACCAAACACGAAGGGACCCCCAGTTCTCTTGAGCTGGGCAGAGGTGCTTACCCGGACGAAGGAACCCCAGCCCTCCCCCTTTCGCTCTCCTCTTTGCTGAGTTGAATGTGGAAACCAAGTCCACCTGTGACTCACAGGTAACTCTACGAGACAGAGCACTCCGTGGGCCTTTCAGCTGAAGTTTCTTTCTGTGTCAAGAGACAGCTGGGGGAAAATGGAAAGATGCTTTCCAAGGTGGCTTCTTCCTGATTGTGTCTCTGTTTAGAGGTGGAGAGGGAGGCAGACAGCACCAGGCATAACGCTGAGGCCGGCAGTCACGTCTCTGCCACCTTTCTATTGCCACCAACTCAAACGAGTGACCAGCCGTTCAGATCTCTGAAATTTTAACATTCTAGAAGAAACCCTGCCTACTGTCCTCACTGCTGCATGTGCTTAGTAGAAAGATACCTTAGCTGCCTTGAAACAGTCTGGTTTCTGGACATTTCCAAATATACACAAAGTCTCCTGGGATTCTTCATCTTTCCATTCCGCTAAGACAGACACAGTGATTTTCATATGTTCTCTATTTGGGTTGGTTCCCTCGTTTCATAATAGGGCTCGCATATCAGTTAAAAAATCCAAATTTTATACTAACTTTATTTCTGAATGCCTCTTCTTTGAGGGTGTCTTTGTTCTTTGCATGGGTTTTACAGACGTGAACTAATCTGAGGTCCAGTGTCATCTTTCAGAACTGTTATGAATTCACGGGATTCTCATTTGCACCGAGGGCCTTCCCGTGGTGGAGGTTCCTTGGATAAGATCTGGTGGCTGTGCTTCGTGGTGATGGTTCAGAGCTCCCTAGAACGGGGGATGCCTTCACTGCTTTCTGAGGTTTAGGAACTCCTTTTAATGTTTAAAAATCCCGCAGACTTTTTCTCTGTCCTCTGCCCTAAGTGAAGGTGAAGATGTGAAAATAGCGTCTGAGGGGCGAGTTGCTGTGGACAATGACAATATATCACTGATTTATTTTTAAGAGAAAGCTAATTGCAGTGATGGTGTTTAGGGTCCGGCAGTGCAAGTCACAGTGCTCATAGAGATGACGTGTAACTCACTTAGAATTCAGGGAAAAGAGAATATCTCTATATTACCCACATTCTAATGGGTCCCCTGGGATGAGAGTTCGTTTTCGTCAAAGCAGGAGTTTTCCCCTGGGCCTGGTGGTCTGGCACTAGCACTGTGAGGGTTCTGTTTCATTTTCAGATTTGAGGGAGAAGGGTTCACAGCCCAGGGACCTAGAGCATCTGGGCCTCACTCTGCCCACTGCCCACCCAGCCAGGCCACACAGCTGCGGTCCTGATATGCCTCCCGAAGGGGGAGGAGAGGACGCTCCCGCTTTCTTTTTCTTGATCGCCCTCACTGCCACCTGTCCTGGCCTCTAAGGAGGAAGCTCTTGCAATTTCAGGAAAACCCTCTCATCACCACTAGAGGGAGAATTAGGCTTAGTAGAATACCTGTTACTGAAGTAGCTGGAAGTAATTTTAAAAGACGGAGGCTGCATGTGTAGAGAATGGTGAAAAGCTGAAGACCGCTCGGTTTGCATGTATGTGATTATGGGGCCATACACAGAGCGTGGAGACACTGGTCTGGCTCTGTGGTGGTCGGAGTGAGAGGGGAAGAGAACGGGAGGGGAGGGGAAGGGGGAGGACAGACAGAGACAGCAGAGGGAAGGAGGAAGGCACCTGGGCTGAGTCACCGACTGTCCTGAGCATGGCATGCCTGATTCTGCTGAGATGAGCTGCTGGCCTCTCCTCATCGCCCCAAATACCCTTGCCCTGTCCCATGGGCAGTGCTTGATTCCCAGGTATCTAAATGCTTCAACCTGCTCTTTAAGTTTTAAAAAATGTTTGCGGGATGATAAAATTAACATTTCTGGTAATACTCCTGATGACATAAAATATTTTATTTTTAAATTTATTATTATTATTTGAGATGGAGTCTCGCTTTGTTGCCCAGGCTGGAGTGCAGTGGCACCATCTCAGCTCACTGCAACCTTTGTCGCCTGGGTTCTCCTGCCTCATTGTTCTGCCTCAGCACCCCAAGTAGCCAGGACTACAGGCAGGTACCACCACGCCTGGCTAATTTTCGATATTTTTAGTAGAGACGGGGTTTCACCATGCTGGCCAGGCTGGTCTTGAACTTCTGACCTCGGGTGATCCACCTGCCTCAGCCTCCCAAAGTGTTGGGATTACAGGAGTGAGCCACCGTGCCCATCTGGATGACATAAAATATTTTAGAGTAACATTTAAAATGTTGTAGTATTAGTTGTAAATGTTCACTTTTATAAATAATGAAATGCAGCATATTCCTTACTGAATAAGTGTCCCACATTTAAAAATTCTATTGATCGTGCATAAAAATCAGCAGCAATTTATAGTTTCTGCGGATGATTTAGTTTAACCTTCTAACCAGTAGGTACTAAAGAAATAGAATTACAGTTTAAGATCAGCCTAGGAAAAAGGTAAGTGGGGAAGGTATTCTTTGAGACATATGCCGAATCTCACTGTCACGGTCTCTCGTTGATTGTCCACCCAGGTTTAGACTGGCCGGCACTCTATCTATGTTACATCTAGTTAACACACTTTAAAAGGCTCGTGTTTATATTACATAAGCATACATGTGCATACATATGAAGACCTAAATTAAGTGGAAAGAACGTGAAAGTTTTTATTCTTTTAATTAACTTCTTGTTAATTATAGATAATTGAAACAATTCTCAAAATTCAGTTCCAGAAACTTGCATCCCAGAACACACGCGTCCTGACGTTACACTGGCGTTCTGGCTCCCATCTGGGAAGCTAAACAGAAAGGGGCTCATTTCCAGTCAGGACAGATCTGCCTCTGTGCCATTTTCAGTTCTTTTTATTATTCTCTTCTGTGAAGAAAAAGTCAGTAAGGCATGCACACTGACAAACTCGAAAAGGTTAGTTTGCTTCACAGGTTTTCTTGGTTTTCTTTCTGGGGTCGGGGGTAGTCTGCCTGGAAATGCTGCTTTAAGGCAGAAAGAGACTGCTCTCCAAGCCCAAATAACTGTGGTGTTGAGATGGCCTCACTCATTGACAAAACCAACTTGGCGAGTACAAGTGTGTGTCAGTTATAAACCAAAATTGTGGCCGGGCGCAGTGGCTCACGCCTGTAATCCCAGCACTTTGGGAGGCTGAGGCGGGTGGATCATGAGGTCAAGACATCGAGACCATCCTGGTCAACATGGTGAAACCCCGTCTCTACTAAAAATACAAAAAATCAGCTGGGCATGGTGGCGCGTGCCTGTAATCCCAGCTACTTGGGAGGCTGAGGCAGGAGAATTGCCTGAACCCGGGAGGCGGAGGTTGCGGTGAGCCGAGATCGGGCCATTGCACTCCAGCCTGGGTAACAAGAGCGAAACTCCGTCTCAAAAAAAAAAAATTTTTTTTCGCAGTTTCGTGTGTAGTTGGGCTGTGGGTACTGGAGACTTTCCACCCATTTCGTGGTACTTGGACAAACTTAAGGCTCTACCTAGAGCCGTCGCTGCAACTTACGTGTCACGTTTTGTGCTACAACTGCAGGTCCAGGAAGGTGGAAGAGGATGAATATGAAGATTCATCATCAAACCAAAAGTGGGTCTTGGCTCCGAAATCCCAAGACACCGACGTGACTCTGATTCTCAACAAGTTGCTAAGAGAATATGATAAGAAGCTGAGGCCGGATATTGGAAGTGAGTGTTGTTACTTGTTACTCCAATAGAAAAAAAGTGCTGTAATGACATGTGTTAACATTTTTATTTGTGAGTAATTGTAAATTCCTAGAGTATTGCAAAGATAGCGCAGAAAGGTCTCCTGCACTGGTTACACAATTGGTAACTGTAGTGTGTTACCACACCAGGAAATTAACATTGGTGCCACCCAGGAGCACAGCTGCGTGTCAGTTTATCCCATGTAGCTTATGTAATGACCTTGCAGTCAACACACACAACTCCTTCATCAACCAAAAGTGGATCTTGTAAACCCTCTTGCTGTCCCTTTACTGTCACATCTGCTTTCTTCCCCCCACATTTCTGACTTTTGTCAGTCTCTAATTTGTTTTTCATTTCTGGTTGTTTTTTTCTTTTTTTCTCTTTTTTTTGTCATTTTGAGAATGTGACATGTATGGAATCATTGACCTTTTGAGACTGGCTCTTTGTTCAGCAAAATGATTTGGAGATTCATTCAGATTGTCAGATGTGTCAGTGGTTCTCTTACTGCTGCATAGTTGTTCATGGTATGAATGTATTACAGTTTGTTTTTCTTTTCTTTTTTCTTTTTTTTTTTTGACATGGAGTTTCGCTCTTGTTACCCAGGCTGGAGTGCAGTGGCGCGATCTCGGCTCACCGCAACCTCTGCCTCCTGGGTTCAGGCAATTCTCCTGCCTCAGCCTCCTGAGTAGCTGGGATTACAGGCACGCGCCATCATGCCCAGCTAATTTTTGTACTTTTAGTAGAGACTGGGTTTCACCATGTCGACCAGGATGGTCTCGATCTCTTGACCTCGTGATCCACCCGCCTCGGCCTCCCAAAGCGCTGGGATTACAGGCGTGAGCCACCGCGCCCGGCAGTTGTATTACAGTTTCTTTAGTCATTCGTCGATTGGTGGGGAACATTTTGATTGTTTCCCGTTTTTGTCTGTCGCAAATAAAATGACTAAGCACATTTGTATACAGGTTTCAATGTGGGCATAAAATTGTATATTCTGGGATAAATGCCCAGGAGTGTGATTGCTGGGTTTTGTATGATGGATGTATGTTTAAGGAACCATTAAACTGTTTTCCAAAGTGGCTACGCTATTCTTCGTCTCCACCAGCAATACCTGAGAGATTCCGTTTCTTTGTGTCCTCACCAGCAATAGGTATTTTCACTATTTTTTATTTCAGCTGCTCTAATAGATGTGTATTTAATAGGCTGATATCTCGTTGTTGTCTTAATTTGCATTTCCCTACTTTTTAGTGATACTGAACTTTTATTTATTTATTTGCCATCAGTATATCTTTCCCATTGCATTGTCTCTTCATGTTATTTGCCCTTTTAAAAATTGGATTATTTGGCCTTATTTTTATTTATTTTACCACTGAATGTTGAGCATTCTCTATATATTTTAGGTATGATACTTTTTTGCCAAGTCTTAGATTGCTTTTCATCTTTTCTTTTTCTTTCTTTTTTTTTTTTTTTTGAGACAGAGTTTCACTCTTGTTACCCAGGCCGGAGTGCAATGGCACGATCTCTGCTCACCGCAACCTCCACCTCCTGGGTCCAAGCAATCCTCCTGCCTCAGCCTCCCGAGTAGCTGGGACTGTAGGCGCGGGCCACCATGCCCAACTAATTTTTGTATTTTTAGTAGAGACGGGGTTTCACTTTGTTGACCAGGATGGTCTCGATCTCTTGACCTCTTGATCCACCCACCTCAGCCTCCCAACATTATTTAGATATTTATGTTCTCATGTCAGTGGTTTCTAGTTTTCAAGGACGTGTCCTGAATGTATTTCGTTAGATTTATGACAAAGTATTCTATTTTTTGGAGTGATTGTGAATAGTACAGTATTTTTGCATTTCATCGTGCCTGTGTTAATTGCTAGTACACATAAATACATAAATGCTATTGATTTTGGCTTGTCGATGTGTTATCTGACTTGCCGAACTTATTAGTTATGGAAGTTTGGGTTTTTTTGTTTTTTGTTTTTATAGGTTCTTTGGCATTTTCTGTGTATACCATCATGCCATCTGCAAATAAGGAGAGTGTTCATTCTTGCTGTCCAATCTGCGTATCTTTGGTTTATTTTTTCTTGCCTGTTGCACTGGCTGGGACTCCTAGCACTGTGTTGAATAGCAGTGGTGTGAATGGACATCTCTGCCTTGGTTCAGATCTTAGGGGCAGAGCCTTCCGTCTTTCCCCATAAAGTATGATGTTAGCTGGAGGTATTTTGCCCATGTTCCTTATCTAGTTGAGGAAGTTCTCTCTATTCCTAGTTTTCTGATACATTAGAGTTTCATAAGGCTTGAAAAGAAAAACCCATGAATGGGCATTGAATCTCTCCAAATACTTCCTTTTTACTGCCTCAATTGATATGATCATATGATTGTTTTCTTTGTCAATATGGTGGATTACATTAATTGATTTTCAAATATTGAATTAGTATTGCATCCCTGGAGTAAATCCCACTTAGTCACGGTGTTTAACAATAGTCCTTTAAAAACCTCCTTCTGTATAGTGCTGAATTCTATTTGCTAATAGTTTGTTAAGGATACTGCATGTCAATTTTTTTTTTCTTTGAGATGGAGTTTCGTTCTTGTTACCCAGGCTGGAGTGCAATGGTGCGATCTCGGCTCACTGCAACCTCCGCCTCCTGGGTTCAGGCAATTCTCCTGCGTCAGCCTCCCGAGTAGCTGGGATTACAGGCATGCGCCACCATGTCCAGCTAATTTTTTGTATTTTTAGTAGAGATGGGGTTTCACCATGTTGACCAGGATGGTCTCGATCTCTTGACCTCATGATCCACCTGCCTCGACCTCCCAAAGTGCTGGGATTACAGGCGTGAGCCACTGCATGTCAATTTTTAAGGGGCTGTTTTTGTCACCATCTTGAGTAGTATGAGCTTTACAATGGGTTGGGAAGCACTCCCTCATCTTCTGTTTTCTGGAAGAGATTATGTAGGGGGTGTGTTAATAATTCTTTAAGCGTTGGGTAGAATTCTCTAGTGATACCCTCTGGGACAGGAGATTTCTTTTCTGGGAGTTTTTTCATTTTCCTAGTAAGTCTCTCCAAATGATCACTTTCATATTAAAGTTGTCGTAGCTTTTTCAAGAAATTGGTCCATTTCTTTTAAGTTGTTAAATGCATGTGTTTAGCATTGTTCGTGCTGTTCCCTGGTGATCCTTTTGATGTGTGTGGGACCCGTAGGAGTAGCCCTGTGTCATTCCTGACATCGGTGACTTGTGTCACTTCTGTTTCGTGTCAGTGTTGCTAGAGGTTTGTTTTATTGACCTTTTTGAAGAACCAACTTTTTGCTTCATAGTTTTTCTCTGTTGTTTTTGTTCTCAGTTACATCAGTTTTGCTTTTCTACTTATTTCCTTTATTTTTCTTGCTTTGGGCTTATTTTGGTTTTCTTCTTTTTGACATAGAACTTAGTTTCTTTGATTTGAGACTATTCTTTTCTTATGTGAGCAGCTTTTCCCTTCTGTACTTCTTTAACTTCATCCATGAATTTGGGTTTGTTATGTTTTCATTTTAATTCGGTTCAATGTATTTTTTTATTTCCCTTGAGTTTTTCTGTTTAACTCATGAATTATTTAGAAGTCTGTTTTGTAAAGGAACAGCAGACACTGGGGCTTTTCTGATGATGGAGGGTGGGAGGAGGGAGAGCATCAGGAAAAATAACTACTGAGTACCAGGCTACTTACCTGGGGGAAGAAGTAATCTGTCCAGCAAAATCCACGACGTGAGTTTATGTAAGAAACCTACGCATGTACCCCTGAAGTTAAAATAAACATTTTTTTTTAAAAAGCTTGATCTCATGGAGAACTTTCATCTGAAAAACGACATGATTTTTCAACTGAGAAACATTCCCAAAGTTTACTCTTAAAGAGGGAGATTAACCATTGTGTTTTAGGTTTTGAAACGGAGTTGTTTCCAAATTTTGGCTTTTGTGAATAAAACTGCTGTGAACATTTCTGTACCAAAAAAAAAAAGAAGTGCGTTTTTAGTTTTCAAGTACTTGGACATTTTCCTCTGATATGTTATGGATCCAGCATGATCAGAGAATGTACTCTCCGTGAGTTTAATTCTGTGTTTAAATGTGCTAATGTTTGATTTACCGCCCAGGATATGGTCTGTCTTGGCAAATGCTCCACGTCGCTTGAAACGAGTGTGTGTTCTGCCGTCAGTGGATGCACCGGGTCCTGTTGTCCGATAGTGTTGTTCAGTTCTGGATCCTTGCCTCCTTTCTGTCTAGCTTCCTACTGACGGTTTGAATAGATTGACAATCGATAGATTAAAAAATAGATTCTGACCCAAGAGAAGGGTGGAATATTGGGCCAAGAGGGAAATGACGTGTAAGTTGTGGGTAGATACACACACTGGGCTTGCGATGGCAGTAAGGGAAAGTGGGGATTGCAGCGGATGCACCGTGGGCAGGATGTGTCTGACTGTGGCTTGCGTTCCCTCCTCTCAGAGGCGCCACTGCCTGACGACTCCTAGCACTCATGCTGCCCAGGCACACTGTCCCTCCATTTTTCCAAGCCCAGGACTCCAGCATGTTATGAGCAGGACCTAGAACTATGCTTCCAACAGAACTTCAAAATCCATGTGTGGAGTGTGGGAGACTTTGAAGATGTGTGTCTAGTGCAGTGCTGGAGGAATCATAGCATCTTTCATGCCTCAGTTGTCTCCCATGCAGTGAAGGAGAAGGACCAAAATTACTCTTAACTCTCCTTCCAGCTTTAAAATGTTTCTTCAGTGAGTGATATAGCTAAGTCACCATTGCTCAAGTTCACAGATTGAACTGTCACCACGGGTTTTGCATCCTATTATATAGAAAGTCTGTCCAGTGTGAAGAGTGTGCAGCAATTCCGCATTTACGTGGAAAGAGATGCTTTAGCGTATGGGACTGATTTCCTCCTAGATGGTCAGACACTGCTCAGCCAGACAGCAAAGATACACAAGGCTGGTTCCTTGCCCCCTGGACAAGCTAAGTCCACTTGAAAGTTCCTGTATCCTGCCGTGGGCCACAGTGAAGCACCTTCCTCCTGGTGGCACTGGGTCCCACATGGATCTTCCCAGGTAGAAAATTGCATGTGAGGAGACAGTGGGTGAGCTCGGCGTCCACCCAGAGCTCTTTGGCTCTATGGCAAGATGCACTACAAAGATTGCACTCTTTGTAGAAAACTTCAGGCAAGCCTCTTCAGAAACACTCTTTGCACCCCCACAGTGTGGCCCTGGCCAGAAGACATGCCAAGGTGCTGCCATGTGTAACAGGCAGGCACAGTTCACAGTCCTGGAGATTTAACTTTATCATTGTGTACACAGGAATTGTGACTTTCCCAAATAGAAAGGCATATTTCTATACGGAGAACGAGTGTTCATTTCAAAGAACGCTGCTCTTCTAATGCATCCTGTCACTTGGTCCTCATAAGTCGTCATCACGCATGAGAACATTCTTTATGCTTTGTGAATGAAAAGATTGTATTGTTTTTTTGTGGGGGAGTTTTGCTCTGCCGCCCATGCTGGAGTACAGTGGCGAGATCACAGCTCACTGCAACGTCGTCCTCCCCAATTCAAACGATTCTCCCTACTCAACCTCCCGAGTAGCTGGGGTAACAGGCACCTGCCACCACACCCGGCTGATTTTTTGCGTTCTTAGTAGAGACGGGGTTGCACTGTGTTAGGCAGGATGATCTTGATCCCCTGACCTTGTGATCAGCCTCCCAAAGTGCTGGGATTACAGGTGTGAGCCACTGTGCCCAGCCAGAAAGATTTTTTTTGTTTGTTTATTTTTGTGTTTTTTTTTTTTGAGATAGAGTTTCGCTCTTGTTACCCAGGCTGGAGTGCAATGGCGCTATCTCAGCTCACCACAACCTCCGCCTCCTGGGTTCAGGCAATTCTCCTGCCTCAGCCTCCCGAGTAGCTGGGACTACAGGCACGCGCCACTGTGCCCAGCTAATTTTTAAAAATACTTTTAGTAGAGACAGGGTTTCACCATGTTGACCAGGATGGTCTCGATCTCTTGACCTCGTGATCCACCCACCTCGGCCTCCCAAAGTGCTGGGATTACAGGCTTGAGCCACCGCACCCGGCCCAGAAAGATTTTTAACAAACAGCTAAGCATAAGGCCATGAGGCAGGATGCTGCTCTTTGGTTTCATGAATTTAATGTTCCACCATGAACGTTGTCTGGTTCTTGGGGTGGCAGAGGGGCCAGATGAAAGCACCCGTGATCACTGGGACAAATTACGACTTGTCTTCCTGTCTCCTTTAAATGCTGAATCACATCTCATTGGCAGAACCCAGCAACTTGACGATACTCAGTCAGAGAACAGAGTCACTGTGCAGGAACAGCTCTCCTGATAAGAGAAACCGAATTAGAAACCAGTTTCCTTCATGGCTCGGAAGGGCTCTGCTTTAAAAGAGAACTCCCTGTAAACATCTGAATTCCTTTTCTCATGACTTTTTTTTTTTCAAATCTAGCCAATGTCATTTGCTCTAACCATCAGTTCTCATCCCTCATCAAGGTGCAGCGTCCCTATGTGTACCTAATGTGCTGTACGTGGATGTACGTTAGCTTGTGCGGGGGCGGCTCATTGCTCACCTCCCTGACGTCCTCCTCCCTGGCTCAGCTTGGGAGCCCCAGGGAGGCTGTTCTCACTTGGTTTCTTCCAACCTCAGGAGAGAAGGAACAGCACTCTCCAGGTGGCACTTAGGAGTAGATTAGGGCACATTCCCGCTTTGGTCTGAATTCACCTGTTTAATTGGAAACTCTTGAAGGTTGCACTTTGCTTCTTAGATTAAAGGCCAAGTCCCTTAAAGTGACAGAGATGGAAGACTGAGGCAGGAAGGTTACTTGAGCCCAGGAGTTTAAGACCAGCCTGAGCAACATAGAGACCTTGGTGTCTACAAAAATAAAATAAATTAGCCAGGCGTGGTGGCACATGCCTGTGGTCCCAGCTACTTGGGAGGCTGAGGCAGGAGGATGGCTTGAGTCCAAGAGTTCAAGGCTGCAGTGAGCTACGACTGTACCACTGCACTCCAGCCTGGGAGATGGTGCAAGAACGTGTCTCTAAAAAGAAAATAATTTTAAAAAGACATAAAGAGGCAAGCCTCAAGCTGTTATCTCATTTCTTTTCTGTTTCTCCACTGCCATTTCCTGACTCAGAATCACATGCCGTGTACGTCAGGGACTCCAGACCCCCTGCAGGGAGCCCTCCCTCGATTCACCTCCCTTCTCTTCCTCCCCACTGCGGTGGGTCAGTTTCTTCTGGCATTAGTTTTTCGTCTTTAAAATGAGGATAAGACATTTTGAAGGACGGTCTAGAGGATGAGGTGGTGTTGTGTGACCTGAGCAGTTTCTACAGTGCACAGCTGAGGACTGGTCCTTCTTCTTTTTATTTATTTATTTATTTATTTGAGATGGAGTTTCGCTCTTGTTACCCAGGCTGGAGTGCAATGGTGCGATCTCAGCTCACCACAACCTCCGCCTCCTGGGTTCAAGCAATTCTCCTGCCTCAGCCTCCTGAGTAGCTGGGACTACAGGCGTGCGCCACCGTGCCCAGCTAATTTTTTTTTTTTTTGTATTTTTAGTAGAGACGGGATTTCACCATGTTGACCAGGATGGTCTCCATCTCTTGACCTCGTGATCCACCCGCCTTGGCCTCCCAAAGTGCTGGGATTACAGGCGTGAGCCACCGCGCCTGGCCGAGGACTGGTCTCTTATTCCAGTTCCTAACTATAGAAGCGTCCATGCACTTCGGCATCTCCCGGTGTACCTGGTCCAACTGCAGCACAGCGATCCGTCATCAGGAAACTGTCGTGCGTTTCTGTTATTTTCAACAACAAAAAGATGGGATTTAATGCACTCATTCGTTCATGTGGTGTGGAAGTAACACATCTGCATGGAATCCGCTAATTAGTTTTCATAATACAAATTGTGATCATTATGTTTTAAAAGTAATGACTACTCTCCTGGACATTATGTCCTCTCAACTAACCTGTAAGCTGTGGCTGTATCTGTTTGAGTTCCCCTTCTCCATCATTTCAAGTAATGCTTCAGCCCTGTCCTTAGCTGGTTCAGGGTGATGCAGGGTGTCATTTATCTTGGACCAGATCTTGTCATGTGAGCTGAGAAAGACTAGAAGAGGATAAACCTTTTCATAAGAAAATTGCAAAAAGGAAGAGAAATGACCTAAGTGAATTTCACTTCCTTCAGGGTTTCAAGAAACTTGAATCACTCTCCTGTAAACAGATGATTGCAGAAAGCAGACTCCCTCCCCAATATGTGGGCAATCAGTCTGTGCCAAATACGGTCATGTTGGGAAAAATAAACTGTTACATGTTGGCTTTTTTTTTTTTTTTGAGACGGAGTTTCGCTCTTGTTACCCAGGCTTGAGTGCAATGGCGCGATCTCAGCTCACCACAACCTCTGCCTCCTGGGTTCAGGCAATTCTCCTGCCTCAGCCTCCTGAGTAGCTGGGACTACAGGCACGCACCACCATACCCAGCTAATTTTTGTATTTTTAGTAGAGACAGGGTTTCACCATGTTGACCAGGATGGTCTCGACCTGTTGACCTCGTGATCCACCTGTCTTGGCCTCCCAAAGTGCTGGGATTACAGGCGTGAGCCACTGCGCCCGGCTACATGTTGGCTTTTAAAGGTGAATGGACACTCTGTGAAGTCCTGGGCAATGCATACAAATGACTGATGGGTTCGCTGAATCCAGACAAAGCATCTGAGTAATCCTCTCTTGACTATATCCATGACTAGAGGATGTCTTTCGGTGTTTGCATATCTGAACTTCTGTACCAGGCTGTTCTAAAATGTATTTTCCCAGTTCAGTTTAAACTTCTGCTAAATATGGAATAAGAATATTCAGTATGTGCTGAAGCTGGTTGCCTGGTAAGAGGTGAGGTGTGTTACAGCTGCAGCCCATGGCAGGAGACCCTGGCTGCCGCCTCTGCCAGGGCTGCCCAGACACCCTACCTGGGCAGGAGCACTGCAGGAAGGTGCCACCAGGGCTTCCTTTCTTCCAGCTTTCCAGGCTGGACATGACACCAGGCACCGACTCAGGACGGCTGAGATGACGCAGACAACCCCCTGCTGGGCAGTGCCAGAGGAATCCCTGCCCATTCCTGGATGAGGAAGGGGGAGCAGAGGGTGACTGGATCGTGGCGCTGCGTCCCCTAAATTGGTCAGGAGTTAGTTTCGTTGCAGATACTAGGCTTTAAAACAACTGAAAGCAGTAACGTGGGCCTTGAAGTATAATTTTTAAACGGGCCTTTTCGTGCAGCTCCTTGATGCTTTCAGTGAAAAATGATAAGCACAGTTGAGTTGCCGTAGAACTCGAGGCTGGAAGCTGAAGCAGCACTGGTCACGTGTGGGCCACCTCCGCAGGACTGGCTTAGCCAGTGGAAAGCAGGCAAAGCCCCCCACCTGCATTTCTCTGAGCTGGTCTTGGTGTAAATGGAATAACCTCGCCATGTCCTGCCACAGGGTTTTGGGAGATTATGCTGAAATGCCCTGTTTGAGAGAATTTTGAAGTGTGTGAAGGGCCGTACAGAGAACCAGACGTTTGATTAAGACATTATGATGAATAATGGAGGCATGCAACAGTCATTCATCCTGATTGTTTCCGTATTTTAAGAAAAATAGGAGACACGATGTTCTAATCCAAAGGAGTAAGGTATAAATGCCACAGTGTAGGTGCTTATACGTTCAAGGAAGTGGGAGTTGAAGGTAGAGTGTGGGATATTTTGGGGTCCCTCAATTCTCTGTGTCCTGATGACTCACCATCTAAGTGGCCCAGGCTGGTGGCTGCCTGCTGGACCTCCCCTCTGACTCGCTGAGTCAAACCAGCCTTTCCCTTCTCCATGCATGTCTGGCAACCATGTCAGCTGTTCATGTAGTTCAGCCTGGCCAGTCCCCATCTGAAATCCACAGCCCACCTTGCAGACGAGTGACTTGTCATTTACCAGCAATTACTGTATATCCAGAAAATAATTCAAATGTATTCACTCCACTCTTGGAACAGATGTAGGAGGAGAGGAAACAGACATTCTTAATTGCTGTGCTTGAAGTAAAAGCTATTACTGTAGAGTTAGTTAACTGATTCTCTAAAAAGTTAATTCAAATGCATAAAGGAGGTGGAGAATAAATTTTGTAGAGAAATTGTACCTGTCATCTCCAGGAGAAACGAACTAGACATCCAGAGGCCGCCGGGTGAAGACCTCAGCTTAACATGTTGGCGGCTGACATTTGCCCGCCTCTTCCTCACCACCTTGGGCAGTTGACCCTTCACACACTCCTGAGCACCTAGAATTGCACTGTGCTGCTCCTGTCGAGGCCAAGTTCCACGTGAGACAGTGCTGTGTTGGCGCCTCCCATGTACTTCACAGCTCATTAAAAATATGTGCTGGATTTTCAAAAATAGAGACTATATAATGAGGTTTCAGCATATAAGTATTTTACTTTTTCTTGTATGCTGTTTGGTAAATAACTCAGGTGACATGCCCTGAGGTATACTCTAGTGACTGGTCTTGATTTGAATATTCAGCTCAGTTCATAGAATAACAGATGATCTGTTTCTTATGTTTATTCATTACTGCTCCAGGAATTGAGCAACGTGGATTAGAGTGTTTGAGGGAGAAAAGGTCTGGACTCACATAATGAGTTCTCCCACCAGTTAGCAGCAGATTTCACAGAGTACAAGAGACAGCCTCATTGGCCTATGGGTTTCTGTCTGTAACTGAGCTAATTAAACCTACACCCAAGCCCTGCTGTGAGAATTACAGGTAATAGTACCTGGCCCATCAATCATGAGGTGTCAGGGGGCGGCAGGTGCCTTGCATGCTTCCCAGCCCCACATGCTGCTTCGACTCTCATTTCAGGTTGGTTTGTGAGTACAGAATAGAGCCCTTAGAAAACTTCACTGTCACAAGCACGTCAGCTGTCCGCATTTTATCAGTCTGTAATGACTTCCATATCCAAGACGTCCTACAGATCCTCTTGTAAAGTAATAGTGTGCCTGTACCGATGAGATTGTTCCCATAATCCACATTTCAGGGACTGACATAGATACAGAGGTCATAATTTCTTTTCTTTTTTTTTTGAGACGGAGTTTCCCTCTTGTTACCCAGGCTGGAGTGCAATGGTGCGATCTTGGCTCACTGCAACCTCTGCCTCCTGGGTTCAGGCAATTCTCCTGCCTCAGCCTCCTGAGTAGCTGGCATTACAGGCACGTGCCACCATGCCCGGCTAATTTTTGTATTTTTAGTAGAGACGGGGTTTCACCTTGTTGACCAGGATGGTCTCGATCTCTTGACCTCGTGATCCACACGCCTCGGCCTCCTAAAGTGCTGGGATTACAGGCGTGAGCCACCGCGTCCGGCAGAGGTCATAATTTGTTAGGATATCATAGTTTGAAAGGATTCTGAAGGACACCTAGTTCACCAGTTTACAAACCTGGCCTTGTGTCAGAACCACCTGAGGAGCTAGAAGTCGGAGCCCAACTCCAGGAATGACTGAATCGGAATAGTTATTCTTTGTGTTTTCTAGTTCCTTGATTTCCACTTTGATACACCATTCTTCTGCTTACTTTGTGTTTCACGTGTTATTTTTCTGGTTTTTAAATGGAAGATGAAGGCATTGAATTGAGGTGTTCTTTTCTAATTTTCATATTTAATGTCAATTTCCTCTTGGGTATTAGTTTATTAGCATCCCACAGATTTCAGTGTTTTAATTTCACTTACATTCAGTAAAACGTAGCTCATAATTTTCTTTTTGAGTTCTTTTTTGACCAATGGAGTATTTAGATGTGTGGTATTTATTTTGCAAATATTTGAGGTTATTTCAGATATTATTCAGTTATTGAAATATTTAATTACACTGTGCTCAGAGAACATACTCTGAGTAACATAAATCCTTTTAAGCTTATTGAGAGTTGTTTCCTGGCACAGAATATGGTCTCTCATGCTGTGTACCTGGAAAGAATGTATATTCCACTGTTGTTAGACGGATTGTTTCATAAGTTAGACAAATTTGGTGAAGTTCGTTTATACTTTGGTTAAAGTCTACTTGTTGTGGCCAGGCGCGGTGGCTCACGCCTATAATCCCAGCACTTTGGGAGGCTGAGGCGGGTGGATCACGAGGTCAAGAGATTGAGACCATCCTTGTCAACATGGTGAAACCCCGTCTCTACTAAAAATACAAAAATTAGCTGGGCATGGTGATGCGCGCCTGTAATCCCAGCTACTCGGGAGGCTGAGGAGGCAGAGGTTGTGGTGAGCTATTGCACTCCAGCCTGGGTAACAAGAGCGAAACTCCATCTCAAAAAAAAAAAAAAGTCTACTTGCTGCTTTTCTGTTTCTGTTAATTACTGAGAGTGAGACATTGATATTTCTAGCAATAACAGTGGGTGTATTTTTCTTTATTTCTCTCAGAGTTTGAGTCATGAATTTTGAAACATTGTTACTAGGGGTAAATACATTCAGGATTTTTATGTTTTCTTAATTAATTGATTCCTTATCATCATATAATAAAAGTCTTCATACCTATCAATATTCTTTGCTGCGAAGTCTGCTTTGTCAGATGTTAAGATAGCCACATCAGCTTTTCTTTGACTCGTGTTAGTGTGGTATATACGTCTTTCATCCTGTTTGTTTAACCCATATTTATGTTTAAAATGTGTTTCTTGTAGATGACATACAGGTGAATCTTGCTTTTCTTTTTTTTTTGAGAGGGAGTTTCGCTCTTGTTACCCAGGCTGGAGTGCAATGGCGCAATCTCAGCTCACCGCAACCTCCGCCTCCTGGGTTCAGGCAATTCTCCTGCCTCAGCCTCCCGAGTAGCTGGGATTACAGGCACGTGCCACCATGCCCAGCTAATTTTTGTATTTTTAGTAGAGACGGGGTTTCACCATGTTGACCAGGATGGTCTCGATCTCTTGACCTCGTGATCCACCCGCCTTGGCCTCCCGAAGTGCTGGGATTACAGGCGTGAGCCACTGCGCCTGGCGGATGGTCTCTATTTCTCTCTCTTCTCTGATTGTTTTAGGTAGGACTTCAGGTACTTTGTGGAATAACAGTGGTATAAGTAGGCATCCTTTGTTGTGTTCAGATCTTAGAGGAAAGGCTTTCCGTTTCTTCTTGTGATACTAAATTTTACCAAATGCTTTTCAGCATGAAGTGATCATATGTTTTTTGTCCTTTGTTCTGTTGACGTAATATATCACACTGATTGATTTGTGTGTGTTGGATCATCCTTGCATGATTCAACATGGGACAAATCCCACTTGGACATGCATGATGAATGAACTTTTTAATGCATTTTTGAATTGTGTTTGTTTATATTTTGTTGAGTATTTTTGCATCAATATTCATCAAAGATACTGGCCTGTAGCTTTATTTTTTTTATTGTGTCTGTATCTGGTTTTGGTATCGGGGTAATGTTTGATTCATAGCATGAATTTGAAAGCAACCCCTCATCTATTTTTAGGAACAGTTTGAGTAAGATTGCTACTAGTGATTTAAATATTTGGTAGAATTCAGCAGTAAAGACATCAGGTCCCAGGCTTTTATTTACTGGGAGCACTTTTATTATGGCTTCAATCTCATTACGTTTTATTGGTCTGTTCAGGTTTTGGATTTCTTCATGGTTCAATCTTGGTAGGTTGTATGTATCTAAGAATTTATTCATTTCTTCTAGATTTTCAAACTTATTCACATAGTGTTGATCATAGCCGCCACTGATGATCCTTTACATGTCTGCAGTATCAGTTTAATATCTCCTGTTTCATTTCCATGTTATTTGGGTCATCTCTGTTTTGTTCTTAGTCTAGCTAAAGATTTGTCAATTTTGTTTATCTTTTCAAACAAACCAGCTTGTCTCATTGATCTTTTGTATTGTTTTCACTCCAAATTCCTTTGTTTCTGCTCTGATCTTTATTATTTCTTTTCTTTCACTCATTTTGAGTTTGGTTTGTTCTTGCTTCTCTAGTTCTTTAGAGATGCATTGCCAGGTTACATATTTGAAGTTCTTCTTCTTTTTTGATGTAGGCACTGATAGCTGTAAAATTCCCTCTTAGACTTGTGCTGTTTCCCGTAGATTGTGATATGTTGTGTTTCCACTTTCAATTGTTTCAAGACATTTTTCAGTTTTCTTTTTAATGTCCTCGTCGACCCGCCAGTTACTCAGACCCATATTGTTTCATTTCCAGTTGTTTATATAGTTTTCCAAATTTCACTCATTATTTATAGTTTTCTTTTTTTTTCTTTTTTTTTTTGAGACGGAGTTTCGCTCTCATTACCCAGGCTGGAGGGCAATGGCGCAATCTCGGCTCACCGCAACCTCCGCCTCCTTGGAGAATTGCCTGCAATTCTCCTGCCTCAGCCTCCCGAGTAGCTGGGATTACAAGCACGCGCCACCGTGCCCAGCTAATTTTTTGTATTTTGAGTAGAGACGGGGTTTCACCATGTAGACCAGGATGGTCTCGATCTCCTGACCTCATGATCCACCCGCCTCGGCCTCCCAAAGTGCTGGGATTACAGGCTTGAGCCTCCGCGTCTGGCCTATAGTTTTATTTCATTGTGGTTATAAAATATGCTTGATATTAATTTAAGTTTTTGAATGCTTTAAGACTTGTTTTGTGACATAACATATGGTACACCCTTGAGCATGATCCATGTGCTGAGGAGAAAAATGTGTTTTCTGCAGCTGTTAGATGAAATGTTCTGTAAATATCTATTAGGTCCATTTATTCTATGGAGCAGATAAAGACCGGTGTTTCTTTCTGGATTTTCTGTCAGGGAGATCTTTCAGCTGTTGAAAGGGGGCGTTGAAGTCTCAGCTATTCTTGTGCTATTGTCTATTTCTCTCTTTGGCTGTAATAATATTTGCTATATATCTGTGTGCCCCAGTGTTAGGTGAGTATATATTTAAAATTATATCGTCTTGCTGAATTGAACCCTTTATCATTATTAATCATTTTTTATCTCTTTTTAAGGTTTTTGTCTTGAAATCTGTTTTGTCTGATATAAATATAGCTACTCCTGCTGGTTTTTAGGTTTCCATTGGCATGGAATAGCTTTCTCCATCTCTTTATTTTCAGTCTACATGCTGAGTAGGTGAAGTATGTTTCTTGTAGGCAACAGGGTCTTGTTTTTTTTTCATCCATTCAGTCTCTCTCTGTCTTTCGATTAGAGAGTTTAGTCTGTTTACATTCAGTGTTGTTATTGCTAAGCGGGGACTGACTTCTGCCATTTTGTTATTGGTATTCTGGGTTTCTGGCAGTCCTCCTTTCCTCCCTGTATTTTAGTGGGGGTGATTTTCTTTGGTGGTTTGCTTTAATTTCTTTCTATTCTTTGTGTATTCGTTGTATGTTTTTTGATTTGGGGTTATCAGGAGGCTTGCAAATACTCTCATAACTCATTATTTATTTATAACTGATGATGATTTGCCACCGCCTGTAAAAGCAAGCATGTGCAAAGGGAACTAATAAAAACTGCACTTTAACTTCATCTGCTCACTTTTTAACTTTTGTTTCTTATTTATGTCTCACTGTAGTCTCTGTCTTGAAAAGTTGTAGTTTTTTAATTGGTTCATCATTTATTCTTTCTGTTAAGTCAAGAATGGTTTCCACACCCAGTTAGGGTTATACTATTCTGTTTTTCTGTGTGCTCATGATTAGTGAGTTCTGTACCTGTACATGGTGTCTTTTTGCATAATGATTGTTTATTTGAGTGTGTTTATTTTCCATACTTTTGTTAATTTACCACATTTCCTTCTGTTACTGATTTCTAATATAACTCCATTGCGGTTGGAGAATAGACTTAACATGCTTCCAGTCTTTTAAAACTTACCGAGGCTCGTTTTATGGATTAGCATATGCTCTGTCTCCTAAAATGTTCAGTGTGAGCTTAAGAAAAATGTTTATTTGCTGTTATTGGATGGAGTGTTCTACAGAAGTCTGTTCAGTCTCATTGTTTCATGGTTTTGTTAAATCTTCTGTTTTCTTGTTGATCTTCTAATTGTTCTATTACTGAAAGTGGAGAACTGAAGTCTCCCATTATTGCATATTGAGTTATCTGTTTCTCCTTTCAATTATGTCAGCTTTTTCTTGATGTTATTTTGGGCTGAGTTGTTAGGTATATAAAGATTTACATTTAGTATATGTCCCAACACATAGACTGTTTATCATTATGAAATATTTCTCTTTATTTCTGGTAGCATTTTCAATCTAAGGCATATTTTATCTAATATTAGTATAGCCTCTGCATATCTTTTATTTTTGGTGTTTGCATTTTATATCTTTTTCCATCTTTTGCATTTTAAACTATTTCTATCTTTGAATTTGGAATGTGTCTCTCCTAGGTAACATGGTGTTGGATCTTGTTTTTATACCCATTCTCATAATTTCTGCCCTTGACATTATTTAATCAATTTATCTTGAATATTGTTACTAATATGGTTAGACTTAATCTGATGTTTTTCTGTTTTCTTTACATTTTAGTCTCAAATCTTTTTGTTCCTCGGTTTCTCATTTTGTGTTAAGTGGATGTTTTCTAGTAGAAGCTTTTGGTTTAATGACTAAGAACTGTTTGGAATCAGCAAGAGGAGCCTACAATAGTAGGCAAGCCTACAACAATATACATGTTATTGAAATGTTTGCTACTCTTAGCAATATGTATCTTAGATTATACAAACTCGATTCCATTTGAACATAGAAATTTACTCTAGATAACTGTTAATTCCCCACTTTTATGCTGTTTAATATTGTATATCAATATATTACGAACCTAAAGATTTATTTTCATATTAGTTATATAACCTTATGTCTTTTAAACTGTATGTACCATTCACATAGTGTATTCGTTTATCACGTATGATGTATCATGTCTTCCTGTGAATTTCAGTTACCATCGGGGGTCGCTATCTGCTCCAGTGCAGCGGTATTCCTACTCACATCTTTTGTGCTGCTGTTATTCAGTATGTTACTTATCTTCTGTTATTTTTAGACTTACGTAGTTAAATATGTTTTATTATTATTAAATATACTTTTTGTTATAGGTCCAGTGATATAATATACATACTCTTATGTAATTGCTTTATAACTTAGTTGAGAAAATTTTCGCAATGATATTCTCTTTTATGGCAATCTGTATAATTATCTTTATTAGGGCTTTTTCGTTTGTTTAAATTTGGGTTATTATTTGTGGTCACTGGCTCTCAGCCTAAAGAACTTCCTTCATGTTTCTTGTATTGCAGGTGCGTTAGCAACACTTTCTCTGTTTTCTTTCTTTTTTTTTTTAATGTGGGAATTTTACTTCTATTAAAGATAGATTTTAATATTAATCACTTTGAATATGCAGTCACATTATCTTCTGGCTTCCAATGTTTTGATAGTAAGTCAGTTGAGCCTCTTGTATGTCATAAGTTGTTTTTCTTTTGCTGCTTTCAAGATTTCCTCTTTGAGTTTCAACATTTTGACTATATGGTATCTGGGTATGAGTTTGTGTTTTCCTTCCCTTGGGATTTCTGACCGTGTATTTAACTCCCTCCTCTGGAAGTCCCGTTATGCGTATATATTGGTGTGTTCAGTAGGACCACACATCTCTGAATTTCTGTTAGTTTTTCATCGTTCTTTTCTCTCTCTGTTTCAGATTTCACTCTTTCTCGAGGAGCTCAAATCTGTTGAATCTCTCCTGTGAATTTTTCATTTTTATTATTGTACTTTTTCATTCTGGAATTACCATTTGGTTCCTCTTATTATGGCTATCTCTTTACTATTAGGTCTATTTAATAAGATTTTGTTATCATATATTCATTTAATTCTTTTTTTTTTTTTGAGACGGAGTTTTGCTCTTGTTACCCAGGCTGGAGTGCAATGGTGCGATCTCGGCTCACCGTAACCTCCGCCTCCTGGGTTCAGGCAATTCTCCTGCCTCAGCCTCCTGAGTAGCTGGGACTACAGGCACGTGCCACCGTGCCCAGCTAATTTTTGTATTTTTAATAGAGACAGGGTTTCACCATGTTGACCAGCATGGTCTCGATCTCTTGACCTTGTGATCCACCTGCCTTGGCCTCCCAAAGTGCTGGGATTACAGGCGTGAGCCACCGCGCCCGGCCTCATTTAATTCTTTAGATACAGTTTCCTTGAGTTTTTTGAACCCATTTAAGTTATAATGGCTCTTTTGACATCTTTATTAAGGGCAACATCTGGGACCCCTCAAGATTAGATTTTACTGCCTGCTGTTCTTTTTTTCCTGTGTATGAATCATACTTTCCCTTCTATTTGCATTTCTCTTACTTAAAAAAGTTGACATTTGAAAAAATATAATACCTTGAGATAATAATTCTCCATCCTCCCAACATTTACGTTGAGTTTGTTTGCTCATCCTTTTGTTTATTTGTGTAATAACTTACCTGGATTAACTCCAAGAAGTCTACTGTCCCCAGAGAAGACAACTTCGGATGAATTTGCTCAGATTTCATCCTCCTTATATTCACTTTTTGCCTAGCTACCTAGTGTTGCCTCTTGCATAAGTCACATTATTTCCTGATTATTGGCCGATGTTTGTCCATGGTTCCTTTAGCCAGTTAGATTTTTCTCTTTATCCACGGATATGTGTGTGTCTTGGAGTCTGTTATCATAATTTAGGAATTATATGTTTTGCCCCATGTTCAGCCAGGGACCAGTAGCTTGGATTTTTCCTCTAATTCCGTATGTGTTACAGCCTTAACCACAGTCTCTCAGGCTACCAGAGATGCACGTCATTGTATACAAAGCCTGGTTTCCTTAGGAATTGCCTCTGGGTCAGGGCGACTTACTGTTCATCCAGCATTTGGTCAGCAGTTGTGTTTAAGCCCTTCGCTAGTGACTTTTACAGCATTCACTGTTGTACTTGTGGCTTGGGAAACGTTTTCACACTACCTCGTGCTGTTCTCTGATTGCTCCTGGGTGGGTATAACTTAGTGCATGTGCACAGAATTTCTGATGTCTAGTGTTGACTGTGATTCCAGGAGAGCTTTTTGAGGTTGTTTTTTTCCTCTTGTTCTCTACGTTACATTTCTGGTTACTCTGCGGTTTTGTTTTTTGTTACTGGCGTTGTAAATCTAAGGGCAGCTCCTTCGTTGCTCTCCACCAGGAGCTTTGTTCCTTTCAGTAACATATTGAGGGACGGAGTTCTCCACGCTTTGCTCCAAATGATGCCATCCTCCTTGTGCAAAGTTCTTAACCCTTTTCTTTTCTTTTCTTTTTTTGAGACGGAGTTTCACTCTTGTCACCCAGGCTGGAGTGCAATGGCGCGATCTCGGCTCACCGCAACCTCCACCTCCTGGGTTCAGGCAATTCTCCTGCCTCAGCCTCCCGAGTAGCTGGGATTACAGGCACGTGCCACCATGCCCAGCTAATTTTTTGTATTTTAGTAGAGACGGGGTTTCACCATGTTGACCAGGATGGTCTCGATCTCTTGACTTCGTGATCCACCCGCCTCGGCCTCCCAAAGTGCTGGGATTACAGGCGTGAGCCGCCGCGCCCGGCCTTTTTTTTTTCTTTTTTTGCAAACTTAATCCTCATGGCATTCTTTTTATACTGGGTAAAATCTCCATGCCAGTATATAATGCCAGGGTCTGGGACAGCAGCCCACCGCTCCCAAAGTAGTGTCTCTGCTGCACAACAGGCACTGGGTGGTGCTGGTGGTAACCCCTGATCTTGGCTTGTTCTTTCTGGCATGCAACCCCCACTCCAAGTAAACAAGGTGAGAGCACCCGTAATCAACTCCCCCCAACTGTGAGGAAGACCTTGGTGGAGAAGAGGAACGTCATTTCTCTAGACCATGCTTGGGTGGAATAGAACTTCTGAAAAATGGGGCTGGACGGAGTGAGAAACACTGGTGACCTGCCCCTTCCAGAGTGGTGATTATCTTAGGCTCAGAGCCCAGAGAAGTGGGAGGCTCTGCTGTCTTGACCTAACTTAGGCAGTGCAGAGTGTCAGATTCAAGTTTTACAAAATGAATCTGGGGTTGACTCAAATGCCACCGACTTTCATTGTCACAATGATTTAGGAAAGTTTTTGATTGAATGTTTTTTTCATTTGCTGTATATTCTTAAGACAATTTCCAGGGACTTTAAATGCTTTTTAAAAAATAATGTTCTTTAGTTAAATGGAAAAGAGAGTCTGCCAAGCTCCTCATTTTGCCATTCCGGAAGGTCTATCCCTTGCCTTTGTCTGTGATGTAGAATTTTGGGTTAACACCTTGTATGACCTGTCAGTTGGTCCTTCTGTATCCGTGGGTTCTGCATCCATAGATTAAAGCAACCACAGGTAGAATATATTTGGAAAAAAAAAACCACAATGAAAAATAACCATATGCAATAAAAATAATGCAAATGAAAAGCAATAGAATGTAGTGACTATTTACATAGAATTTACATTGTATTAGGTATTATAAGTAATGTAGAAATAAGTTAAAGCTTAATGGAGGATGTGCATAGGTTATATTCAGAAACTGTCATTTTATACATGAGACATAAGAACTGATGGATTTTGATAAAGACAGGATATAGGGCTTGAGGAACCAATCCCCTGCCAGTACCAAAGGATGGTTATTTTTTCATGTTACACTCTAACGCTATCCCCATTTGTACTGCTGTTGTGATGGCGAGTGATTGCTCATGTAATCTGGTTGTTTAGAAGTGTGTACACCTGCCCTGCCCCACCACCTGCTCCTGCTCTGGCCATGTGACAGTGCTTGCTCCCCCTTTGAGGTCCACTGCGTTTTGCCTGCATCATTTCTGATGAAGAAGCTGCTGTCATAGTTGTCTTTGTTCCTTGTGCTTCATGTGCTTTCCCCACCGTGAGTTATTTTAAGCTCTTCTCCTTACTACTGGATTTGAGCATTTTGATTATGATGTACCTTGGGGTAATATTCTTGGTGTTTTTCCTAAGTATGAAAAATACTTAGGTATCTTGAGTATTTTGGGGTTTATACTTTGCTTTTTTTTTTTTTTTGAGACGGAACTGCTCCCAGTCATCCAGGGAGACTGGAAACCATTCTTCATCCCTGTGGATGGCTTTTGGGTGGTTTCAGGTAGCCCTACTCACATGTACACACTGATTACTCAAGCAAGGACCTTTGCAGGTCTCCATATCATGAGCCACAGGCTAGAAGCTCTTTTTTTTTTTTTTTTTGATACGGAGTTTCGCTCTCGTTACCCAGGCTGGAAGTGCAATGGTGTGATCTCAGCTCACCGCAACCTCCGCCTCCTGGGTTCAGGCAATTCTCCTGCCTCAGCCTCCCAAGTAGCTGGGATTACAGGCGTGTGCCACCATGCCCACCTAATTTTTGAATTTTTAGTAGAGACGGGGTTTCACCTTGTTGACCAGGATGGTCTCGATCTCTTGACCTCGTGATCCACCCGCCTCGGCCTCCCAAAGTGCTGGGATTACAGGCTTGAGCCACCGTGCCTGGCCAGGAAACCATTTTTACCTGAATCAACCACAACAATGAGAAGCTTCAGCTTTTAAAATATTCCTACCAGTAAACTCAACTTTCTCCTAACAGCAAACACGCTTTAACGATAGTCAGCATTTTACTGAACTATTTAAAAGTTTCCAGCCGTCACATCACTCACTGTGTAACTGTGATACAATTTGCTGAATGCTGCTGATGAGCTCGCACCCTAAGGACACACAGTAGTGTTTTTGGTAGGGGCTCATTGGCCCACAAGGGGATTTTCCAGTGCTGTCCAAGACACCAGTTCAGTGCCTGAATCATCCACTCTCCTGGCAGCAAGCTAGCCTCAAAGACAGCACCTCCTCTCTCAGCATACCATTCCCATTTCACAAACTTTTAGAAACCTTATCTGCAGGATCGTGGAAGTATTTGTCTAAACTATTTAACATTCTCACTCAACACTTTAATTTGTTAAATATCTTAATGAAGCAGTCTGCTTTGAGTGCAACACTTATTTTTTTCTTTTGATACTATTTTTATTTTTGAGCTAAGAAATTATGCTGTAAAAATGTGGAATAGTATAAAAATTAGAAATGAAAGGCCGGGCACGGTGGCTCAAGCCTGTAATCCCAGCACTTTGGGAGGCTGAGGTGGGTGGATCACGAGGTCAAGAGATCGAGACCATCCTGGTCAACATGGTGAAACCCCGTCTCTACTAAAAATACAAAAAATTAGCTGGGCACGGTGGTGCGTGCCTGTAATCCCAGCTACTCAGGAGGCTGAGGCAGGAGAATTGCCTGAACCCAGGAGGCGGAGGTTGCGGTGAGCCGAGATCGCACATTGCACTCCAGCCTGGGTAACAAGAGCGAAACTCCGACTCAAAAAAAAAAAATCAGAAATGAAAGCAATGCAGCTGGGCCTGATGACTCATGTCTATCATCTCAGCCCTTTGGGAGGCCAGGGCAGTAGGACTGCTTACGGCCAGGTGTTGGACAGCACCCTGGGCAACATAGTGAGACCATGTGTCCAAAAAAAAAAAAGAGAAAAAGGAAGGAAGGAAAAGGAAAGGAAAGAAAGAAAAGAGAAAAGAGGAGAAGAGAAGAGAAAGCTATCGCCAGGTCTGGTGGTGTGTGCCCATAGTCCCAGCTGCTGGAAGGCTGAGGTGGGAGGAAGGCCTGATCCCAGGAGTTTGAGGTTACAGTGAGCTATGATTGCACCACTGCATGCCAGCCTGGGTGACAGAATGAGACCCTGACTCGAAAATCAAATAAAATCATAGAATAAATAAAACAAAGAAAAAGCCCCTTACCCAGAAGCTATCTCATGTGAATGATTTAACATGTTTTCTTCAAGCTTATATTATGTTTATAAACTGCAGAATTTAGTTTTTCTCACATAACATTACATCATTGTTATTCAAATGTCATGAAATAGGCCGGGCGTGGTGCCTCACGCCTGTAATCCCAGCACTTTGGGAGGCCGAGGCGGGTGGATCACAAAGTCAAGAGATCGAGACCATCCTGGTCAACATGGTGAAACCCCGTCTCTACCAAAAATACAAAAATTAGCTGGACATGGTGGCGGGCACCTGTAATCTCAGCTACTCAGGAGGCTGAGGCAGGAGAATTGCCTGAACCCAGGAGGCGGAGGTTGTGGTGAGCCGAGATCGTGCCATTGCACTCCAGTCTGGGTAACAAGAGTGAAACTCCGTCTCAAAAAAAAAAAGTTACACAGCATCACTTTTATAATATACTATTAGTCAAAGCAAGCCACAAGTCTGATGTACATCAAGTAGACTCGACCTTTGGTGGTAGAATTTGTGGCCAATTTCAATCTACCATGACAGTTTTTCCCTAATTTGTACCTTTGGAAGTGGAACGACTTGTCCAAAGGACGTAAACTTTCCGTAAAAGTTAACTTGACATGTGCATTCACCAGCGGTGCATCAGAGTGACCGTCTCAAAGACTTCCCAGCCTCCTACCAGTTCCAGCGCAAAGCCCTGAGTGGAATGAGTAAGAGAAAGGGTGAATGAAGGTGACATCCTTTGGTCTCCTGTATAGTTACCGACTCCTGTCTAGACCAGTGTTTCTGGGTTTTATCTAGACATAGATTTTCTCAAAGCAAAATCTTGGAAAAAGGTTGTTCAATAAAACATTTTTTATATTTCTACTTTTTTTTTGTCTTACAACTTTTGTTTTTGAGTTGGGGTCTTGCTTTGTCATCTGGTTGGAATGCAGTGGCGCTATCTCAGCTCATTGCAACCTCTGCCCATTTTTAATGGGGTTGTTTTTTGCTAATTGGTTTGATTTCCTTATAGATGCTGGATATTAGACTTTTATTGGAGGCATAGTTTGCAAATATGTTCTTCCATTCTGTAGGTCGTTTACTGTGTTGATAGTTTCTCTTGCTGTGCAGAAGCTTTTCATTTTAATGAGGTCCCTTTTGTCAATTTTTACTTTTTTTTTGCAGTTGCTTTTGACGTGTTCATCATGAAATCTTTGTTCAATGTATGTTATCCACTGTCCTTCTTCCCTTTCTGGAGCATAGTACAAGCTATTACTAAACAATCTGTAGCTACTGTTAAACGTGACAGGTAACTGGTATTGAACTGAAATTCGCCTTAAGTGTTCCCAGCATCTGGGCCTTTTAAAATTAATTCATGGCCGGGCGCGGTGGCTCACGCCTGTAATCCCAGCACTTTGGGAGGCTGAGGCGGGTGGATCACGAGGTCAAGAGATCTAGACCATCCTGGTCAACATGGTGAAACCCCGTCTCTACTAAAGATACAAAAAATTAGCTGGGCATGGTGGCACGTGCCTGTAATCCCAGCTACTCAGGAGACTGAGGTGCGAGAATTGCCTGAACCCAGGAGGTGGAGGTTGCGGTGAGCCGAGATTGTGCCATTGCTGGAGTCAGCCTGGTAACAAGAGTGAAACTCCGTCTCAAAAAAAAAAAAAATTAAATTAATTCACCTAAATATTTTATGTACAATAAAATATAAGAGAAAAATTCACGTCTCGAATCAGTGTTGAAAATCCGTAAGTATGTGTTAACCTCCTCAAATGCATTATACCATTATCACTAGATAGTTATGTTGTTAATCTGAAAGGTTAAACATAAGCGCACCTGGCTGGAGAGTGACTCCCTCTCAGTAGTCTCATATTCTGAAAGCTCAGGTGACTTTTTGTTATCACTCAAAGAACGTGCACATGCCCTTAATTTTCATTCCAAAATATGATGGATAATATGATTTTATTCCAAAAATGTGTCCGTCATATTCCAAATACATGTTCCAACTATAGATGGAATAAGAATCTGTTGGCTGACGGTCACTCAGAGATTCAGTCGAGAATTGAATCTGGGGTACTCGGCCGTGCTAGAAGTTGGCAGGCCTGTGTGGCCTCCATAAATAAAACTAATTAATCTGGCTGTTTTCTTAAATTCGCACATTGCTTGCCTAAACACTGGGTGCTGGCAGCTTTTTTAAAAAAACGTTCTCCCCTCACCACTCCCTACCATCACCCTGCCAAAGGGCACACACCTCATTTTTTTAAGTTGGAAGGAAAGGAAGGGAGAGAACATTAATCTGGTAAGTGGCACCAGCAGAGCAGCTACTCCCCCTTCCAGGGTCACTGCGAGCGGACATCTCTGCAGCGCTGCTCCGGGGTCAAGCTCGGCTGAGGCAATGATGAGTGTGTCTGCCTTTTCAGTGGCACCTTGCTAAGGGCTGGGTCAGGAGGGTTCCCATTCTGGGTTCAGCTGTAGCCCCCATGGATGAGAAACGTTCCTAGAGAAGAGAGGTAGGGGTGGGACAGGGTGAGGATGAAGAGCGAGGAGAGGGAAGGAAGTGCAGGGGACAGGCTCTGGCGGTTCGAGGTTGAGCTCAGACTCTGCTCGTGGTGCTGGAAGACGCTGTGTCCGCTGCTCACTCTGCAGGTGCCCTGGGCATTGGCACATTCTCCATGGCTGCACACTGGACTGCTGCGGGCTCCTCTAGATTGACTTAAAGAATGTCAGTCTTTATGATAGCAAACCGTGTAGAACGGGCTGTCAGTGTTGGAACTGGTTTTGGGAGTCTTTTTGCTTGTCTTCTCAGTTTTGCTCTGATGTCCTTTTACTGAGCTGGTTATATAGACTGGAAAATACCAGTCCTAACAACATATTTGCATTTTATCAAGTGACACATGACTTTGGAAAAAACTGTTGGGATCCAACATATACATACATATATATTTACATATTTAGGTGAACGAGCAAGCAAAAGTTCTAGCCAGGTAAGGAAGAAATTGGGCGAAGACCGAGGAAGGTTTCCAGTATTTTTCAACTTGGAATATGCAGTTGTTTGCCTGGGACTTTGCCTAGTGAGCCTGCTGCTGAGACTATACTCCTGTCCTAAATGCCCAGGGAAAGCTAACAATGCTTACGTGAGGACAGTTCTCATCCTCAAGGCAGTGAGAGCCTTTCGAGGCCCAAACAGTATCATTCATTGAAATTTGGAGCAAGAATCTAAAGGGCAGCCTGGAAGGGCTGGTCATCCTCCAGTGATGACACGCATGTCCCAGCACAGAACTGACCATCTCTCCTAAGATGTAAAGCATTCTTAAAGTGGGAGCCCTGGATTCCTCAGGCAACTTCTTCTACCTATTCCCTTCCTCTCCTCCTCCTCCTCCTCCTCTTCCTCCTCTGTTTCCTCCTCCTCCTCCTCTTTTTCCACCTCCTCCTCCTTTCCCCTCCTCCTCCTTCTTTCTTCCTCTTCTTTTCTTCCTCCTCCTCCTCCTCCTCGTCTTCCTCTTCCTCTTCTTCTTCCTCTTCCTGTTCCTTCAACAGGCTCCCACTCTGTCATCCAGGCTGGAGTGCAGTGATGCGATCTTGGCTCACTGCAACCTCCGCCTCCCAGGCTCAAGTGATTCTCCCACCTCAGCCTCCCAAGTAACTGGGTCTACAGGTGCATACCACCATGCCTGGCTAATTTTTGTAGTTTTTGTGGAGTTGGGGTTGCATACCTAGGCTAAGGTGTCATACATAAGGCTGATATGTCACATGCCTATGCTGGTAGCTTGGGATCTAGGGCAATTTGTTGGCTAACCAGAGATGCGTGCCACCCCTCCCCCGTAGGTGCCTTCCTGGGAATCTTGTCCTCTCTCTGTTTGTGCTTTTGCCCGAAAGAAAAATTCTTCATCAAGGAACGCCCAGGCCACACAATGAAGAGGGTGATAACTTCAGCAATCACAGTAAGCAGCAAATTAACTATTCTGGAAATGTAGTAATTTGCTTGGTTCTTTTACCTAGGACAACTGAGGGAGCTTCACTGTGGTCAAAAGAATGCCCTGGGCATTTCTAAATTGTAGCGATGATTCAAGGTAACATCAGTTTTGCTCTTGGAAAATAGCAGTTAGATTAAGCTGGGACTGGCCAGCCTCATGCTCTCAAGTCATTTCACAGCTTTCTCCGCCTTCTCCCTTGCCTCCCTTGAGCTTCACGTTCACACATTTCCCTCCCTTTTCTCTTCTCTGTTATTTAAAACACACCCATTTCCCACACTCCCTGTTGTCCTAGATGCAGGACCTGCTCAATTTGAAGGATCCTCATCTCCATTGCCTTTGCTGGTCTGTGACATAAGAGTGGCTTAAACTGCCGGGCGCGATGGCTCACACCTGTAATCCCAGCACTTTGGGAGGCCGAGGCGGGTGGATCACGAGGTCAAGAGATCGAGACCATCCTGGTCAACATGGTGAAACCCCGTCTCTACTAAAAATACAAAAAATTAGCTGGGCACCGTGGCACGTGCCTGTAATCCCAGCTACTCAGGAGGCTGAGGCAGGAGAATTGCCTGAACCCAGGAGGTGGAGGTTGCGGTGAGCCGAGATCTCCCCATTGCACTCCAGCCTGGGTAACGAGCGAAACTCCATCTCAAAAAAAAAAAAAAGGTCAAACTTCTTATTCCCGTGATAAACTTACATGACGTTTTTATAATAATGAACTTGATCTTCTAAACATATTTTGCCGTATTTCTTTCGTGCATGGTAGAGAGTAGCTAAAGATAGGGAGCTGCCTGATGATCCTGGTGTGTATTTGGGGATTTTCAGATTCCATGCAGTTGCTCCTGCCGCCTGACTGTCGGGGTTACTGGTTAGTAACTATTTTTAGGGCCTTGTTTCAAAAATCTCGCTTTGTCCTTGGAACTTTCTTTGCAGACAATAGTAAACTGTATCAACATGTGTAATTTTAATAGAATATAGTACTCCCAACTTAGCTCTCTGCTAAGAAGTGTGCATCCACTTTGGGAGGCCAAGGCGGGTGGATTACGAGGTCAAGAGATCGAGACCATCCTGGTCAACATGGTGAAACCCCGTCTCTACTAAAAATACAAAAAATTAGCTGGGCACAGTGGTGCGTGCCTGTAATCCCAGTTACTTGGGAGGCTGAGGCAGGAGAATTGTTTGAACCCAGGAGGCGGAGGTTGTGGTGAGCCGAGATTGCGCCATTGCACTCCAGTCTGGGTAACAAAAGTGAAACTCCGTCTCAAAAAAAAAATAAAAAAGTGTGCATTTTACTTTCTCTGCTTCTCGGTAAGAGTCTCAGAGACAGCACACCCAACTGGTCAGTGTTTCTCCCTTGGTGTAGTGTTCCGTCCTAGCAGGGATATGACACGTTTTCACTGCGCTCAGTAGTGGCAGATAACTAAAGAGCTTACTTTTTCTGCTGTTCTTTTTTCCTTCCTGTAGAGCCAGGCTTCCATGTGCTGTAGTTTATTAATGGTGTAAAGAATACTTTAAAACATTTTCAATACTGCACATCAGATGGAGATGAATTCTCATTTTTTTTTGTTTTTGTCTGAAGATGTTTCTTTCATCTTGATTTTTAAAGGTCATTTTTTTGGGGTACAGAATTGTAGGCTGATTTTTTTTCTTTCAGTACTTGAAATAATGTCACACCTTTGTTTTTTTGATTTCTATTGTTTCTTGTAAGAGATCAGCTATGATGTAATGATTTTTTCTTTTTTACGCCATGTACCTTTGGTTGGGCTCCTCTTTTTTTTTTTTTTTTTTTGAGATGGAGTTTCGCTCTTGTTACCCAGGCTGGAGTGCAATGGCGTGATCTCGGCTCACCGCAACCTCCGCCTCCTGGGTTCAGGCGATTCTCCTGCCTCAGCCTCCCAAGTAGCTGGGATTACAGGCACGCACCACCACGTCCAGCTAATTTTTGTATCTTTAGTAGAGACGGGGTTTCACCATGTTGACCAGGATGGTCTCGATCTCATGACCTTGTGATCCACCCGCCTCGGCCTCCCAGAGTGTTGGGATTACAGGCGTGAGCCTGGGCTCCTCTTAAGACTCTTTTCTCCCTGGACTTTTCAGCAGTTTGATGATGACGGGCCCAGGCATGGTCTGCCTAATGTTGATCATTCTTGGACTTTGACGACATGCTCAGATCTGTGATTTGATGTTTTTCATCACTTTTGGGAAATTCTTGACTATACGTATATCTGTATCTATACACGTATATTTTAAAATCTCAGTATATTTTCGTGGGATGAATTACATAGATATTCTCTTTGTCACACAGTAGATGCTGTTGGCTTGTGTGCTTTTTGTCAAGGCTCTAGAAGCTCTACAGGTAGGCTCTGTTCCCCACACCATAGCCACTCTTTAGCTCAGTACCTGCTTTTATTCCTTTACAGTACTCATAATTACAAAAGACAGCTGCTTTGCTGACTAGTTTACTTGCTTAATCTCTGTTTTACCCCCTACGATTTAAATGCTGTAGAAGTGCGGACCTTACGTCCTGGTTACACTCTGTCCTCAGATATTGGAACTCTGTATAGCTCAGCAGTCAGCCACTAATTATTTGTTGAATGAATGCTGGTAAGCAGAAAGGCAAAGATGAGATTTACTTGCCACTTACACTTAAGGAGGAGGCTGTTAAAAGGTACAGTTCATAATACTGGAAATGTTTGAATTGTAAAAATTAATTGGAAGGTGAAAGAAACTTGAAAGTTCAATGTAAAATAAAATATTTTGTCCTGGCGAGGCTTATGAGCTGTAATAGAACAAACAGTAGGACTTCACATCTGGGTTTCTGACTACTTTAAGATACTGCGTATAAGTAGAATCTTAGAATATTTGTCCTTTTATGATTGGCTTATTTCACTTCACATACTGTCCTCAAAGCTCATCACATTGAAAACATGACAGGATTTCTTTATTCTATACAGCTGAAAAATACTGTATGTGTGTTCATTCACCTGTTGATTGACATATCTGTTGCTTTTAAGTCTTGGCGACTGAGATGTGCAGGAGTTTTAAGTTTGATGTAGTCCCCTTGTCTATTTTTGCTGGTTTCCTGAGCTTTTACTGTCACATCCAACAAATTATTTCCGAATTCAATCTAATGAATCTTTTCCCCTGTTTTCTCATAGGAGTTTGAGTTTTTGGTCTCATATCTAGGCTTTTGATCCATTTTGAGTTGCATTTTGTGTATGTTTAAGGGTAAGAGTCCTACCTTATTATTTTGCCTATGGATGCACAGCAGTCTCTGTACCATTTATTGAGGAAACTGTTCTTTGCTCATTGTGTTGTCTTGGCCTCATTGTTGAAATTCATTTGGCTGCTTTATGCAAAGATTTAGCTCTGGGCTCTCTATTCTGTTTCATATGTGTCTTTATACCACTATCATTGCTTGATTTTTAGTAAGTTTTTAAATCATTAAGTGTGAGACCTCCAACTTTCTTTTTTTCTTTTCAAGATAGTTTTGACTATTTGAAGCCCCTTGAGATTCCATATAATTTTAGGATTGGCTTTTCTATTTCTGCCAAACATGCTATTGGTATTTTTATAGGAATTATATCGAATCTCTACATTGCTTTGAATAGGATTGACATCTTAACAATATTAGGTCTTCCAAGCTGTGAAAGCAAAATGTCTTTTTACTTATTGGTGTTTGCTTTAATTTCTACCAGCAGTGTTTTGTAGTTTTTAGTGTATAAGTCCTTTGCCTCTTTAGTTTATTCTTAAGTATTTCATTATTTTTAATGTTATTGTCATTGGAGTTCTTTCATTAACTTCTGTTTTGTTTGTTATTAATTTGTTTGGATTAACAAACAATTGTTTGTATTAGCTGATTTTTGAGTGTTTATTTTATTCAGCAACTTTGCTGAATTTATTAGTTCTAACGTTTATGTGTGTGTGTGTGTGTGCACATATGCAATTTTTAGAGTTTTCTACATCTAAGATCATGTCTGTGAATAGAGAAAATGTTACTTCTTTTCCAATTTGGACGGCTTTATTTCTTTTCGAGCAGAAGTTCTTCCAGGATTATGTTGAGTAGAAGCACTGGATGCAAGAATTCATCTCCTGTTCCTTCCTAATCTTAGAAAAAAGCTTTAAGCCATAAAGAATGAAGTTATCTGTGGGCTTCTTATGTATGGCCTTTATCATTTTGAGGTAGTTTCCCTCTATTCCTATGCTATTGAGTTTTTTATATAATGAAAAGCTGTTGAATTTTGCCAGATACTTTTTCTGGATCAATGAGATTGTGTTTTTAAAATTAATTCTGTTAATACAGCGTAATATATTGATTGATGTTTTTGGTATGTTGAACCATCCTTGCATTTCAGGAATAAATCCCACTTGGCCATGATGTGTATGACAGTTTTAAAGTGCTGTTGAATTCTGTTTTCTAGTATTTTGTTGAGGGTTTGTCATAAAAATGTGTCAAGGATATTGATCTATACTTGTTTTTTGACTCTGTCTGCCTTTGCTATCATAGTAATGCTGGCCTCATGGAATGAGTCTGGAAGTATTCTTCCTCTTTATTTATTTATTTTTGGGCAGCGTTTAAGAAGGATTAGTGCTTATTCTTCCTTAAGTGTTTGGTAGAAATCCCTGGTGAAGCCATCTGGTCTTGAGCCTTTCAGTGACAGGAAGGTTTTGTTATTGATCCAGTTTCCTCACTCGTTATAGATCATATCGGTTGCTTAAGTTTTTTTTTTTTAGAGACGGGGTCTCACTCTGTCACCTGGGCTGGAGTGCATTGGTGTGATCATTGCTGGGCTCATGTGGTCTTCCCACCTCAGTCTTTTGAGTAGCTGGTACCACAGGTGTGTTGCACACTCACCTGACTAATTTTTGTATTTTTTGAAGATAGGGAGTTTTGCTGTATTATTCAGGCTGGTCTTAAACTCCTAGGCTCAAGCGATTTACCTGCCTTGGCCTCCCAAAGTGCTGGGATTACAGATGTGAGCCGCTGTGCCAGGTCAGGATTTTTTTACTGTTTCATGAATGAGTCGTGGTAGGTTGTATGCATCTAAGAATATTTATTTTGTCTAGTTTATCAAGTTCGTTGGCATACAATTCTTCGTAATAGTCTCACAATCCTTTTTATTTTTGTGATGGCAATTGTAACATTCTTTCATTTTTAAGTATAGGTAATTGAGTCTTTTCTCATTTTCTTTCTTAGTCTAGCTAAGGGTTTATACATTTCATTAATCTTTTTGAAGAGCCAGCTCTTGGTTTTGTTGATTTTTTTTCTATTGTTTTTCTATTTGCTATTTTATTTATCTCTGTACAGTTTTTATTATTTACTTTCTTCCGTTACTTTTTCAATTTTATTTTTTTCTAGTTTTTTGAGGGTATAAATTTAGATTGTTGATTTGAGGTTTTTCTTTCTTTTTTTTAATGTTAAGTCTTTACTGCTGTAAATTTCTCCCTTTGTACTGCTTTTGTTATAGGACACAAGTTTTGATATACTGTGTATTCTTTATTTGTCTTCATATATTTTCTTTTGTTTTTATATATTACTTTTATTTTTATTTATTTATTTTTTGAGATGGAGTTTTGCTCTTGTTATCCAGGCTGGAGTGCAATGGCGTGATCTCGGCTCACCGCAACCTCCGCCTCCTGTGTTCAGGCAGTTCTCCTGCCTCAGCCTCCCGAGTAACTGGGATTACAGGCACGTGCCACCATGCCCAGCTAATTTTTTGTATTTTTAGTAGAGATGGGTTTCACCATGTTGACCAGGATGGTCTCGATCTCTTGACCTCGTGATCCACCTGCCTTGGCCTCCCAAAGTGCTGGGATGACAGACATGAGCCACCACGCCCAGCCTTGTCTTCATATGTTTTCTAAGTTACCTTGTGATTTCTCCTTTGACCCTTTGGTTAAGAGTAAGTTACTCAATTTCTATATATTTGTGAATTTTTCTGTTTTGCTTCCACTGTTGATTTGTTTCATTTCATTGTGTTCAATTAAAATACTGTGAGTGATTTAAATCTTAAACGTGTTAAAACTTGTTTTGTGGCCTCACATGTCCTCGACGTTTGAGAATGTCCCTTTGCACTTGAGGAGGTGGTGTGTTTTGCTGCTGTTGGGTGGAGCGTTTGGAATGCCTGTGAGGTCTAATTGGTTTGCAGTGTTGTTCAAGCCCTTCCTTTCTTTGCTTATCTTCTGTCTGGTTCTTTCCAAAACTGAAAGTGAAATATCGAAGTCTCCTACCATTCCTGAGCTGCTGTCAGTTCTCCCTTCAGCTCTGCCGGTGTTTGCCTTACAGATTCGGAACTCTAATGTTAGGTGTGTATATACTTATGGGTGTTGTATCTTTCTGGTGAATGGACCCTTTTATTACTGAATAACAATCTTCTTTATGTCTTCTGACGGTGTTTGACTTAAAGGCTTTTTCGTATAATGTAAATGTAGTCACCCTTGCTCTTAGGTTCCCATTTGCATAGAACATCTTCCCTTTTAGCCTGTGTGTGTCCTTAGATCTAAAGTGTGAGTCTCTTGTAGACAGCCTGTCCTGTGATCCTTTTAAACTCCGTGTAGTCAATCTATATATTTTAATTAGGGTTGTAATCCATTTACATAGAAAGTAATTACCGGTAGGGAAAGACTTACTATTGCCATTTTGTTAATTTTTTTTTCTTCACGTGTCATGGCTTTCTGTCCCCACCCTTCCTCTCTTGCTGCTCACTTTCTTTTGTGTTTGATTTTTTTGAGTGACATGTTTTGATTCCATTTTCATTTTCCTTTATGTATATTCTATAGATATTTTCTTCCTGGTTACTGTTAGAATTATATGAAATATTTAAAAATTATAACAGTCTCTTTTAGACGGATAATTTCAATGGCATATAAAAATTCTGTTCCTTCTGCTGTTGATTTCTTGTTTCATCCCATTGTGGGCAAATAAAATATTTTGAATAATTTAAATCTTCTTACAATTGTTAAGACTCATTTTAACAAGTCTTAAGTCTTGACTTCTCTTTAAGACTTGTCCGCCCACACTTTGTGTTATGACGACTCCAGTTACCTCTTCGTATACTGCGCGTGCATTAACACAGTTTTATAATTACCTTTTATGCTTTTGTTTTCTAAATTCTAGATGAGATTTACAAGTAATTTCTAGATATTTATTTGGTTTAGTGTTGCTGTTTATTTTTCTTCCACTTCAGTTTGAAGGACTACTTCCACTGTTTCTTATACAGCAGGTCTAGTCATGATGAACTGTCTCAGCTTCTCTTTTCTTTCTTTAGACAAGTCTGACTCTGTCACCCAGGCTGGACTGCCGTGGCTCTATCACTGCAGCTTTACTTGACCTGAGAATGTCTTACATTCTTACTCATTTTTCAGGGAGAGTTTTGCCAGATGTATTCTTGGTTGATGTTGTTTTTTTTCCTTTCAGCATTTAGAATATGTTACCCAACTTCACTCTGATCTGCCAGGTTCCTGCTGAGAAATCAGGTTATAATCTAATACGAGCTCCCTTGTACATGATGAGTCACTTTTCTCTTCCCACGTTCAAGATTCTCGTCGTCCGTGAGTTTTAACAGCTGGATTATGACATGTTTCTTTGTAGATCTCTTTATTTTTATCCTACTTATGGTTCTTTTAGCTTCTTGAGTATGTATTCCATTTTTTCCCTCAGATTTGGGAAGTTTTCAGCCGTTATTTCTTCCAATAGTCTCTTACCTCCTTTCTTTCTTTTCAGTTCTCATCATGCATTTATTGTTCTGCTCAACACTGTATGAGTCCCTTAGGCCTTCCACTTTTCTTCACTCTTTTTCGTTTTTGCTGCTTTGTCTTGATAATTTAGAAAGTCCTGTTCTTGAATTAACGGGTTCTTTATTCTATCGGGTCAAGTCTGCTGTTGAGTACTTCCCGTGAATCTTAAAGTTCATTTAATGTATTCCTCAGTCCCAGCAGTTACGTTTGGTTCTTCTCCTGAGTTTGCCTCTTTTCTGATACTCTTTTTTGGCCATCAGTTTCCATCTGTGCCCTCTTTTATGTCCTGGAACATCCTTACGACAATTACTTCGAATTCTTTGCTGATTCGTATATTCCTGCGTCTTTAGGGTTAGTTTCAGGATATTTAATTTGTTACTGTGAGCCCCATCTGTGTGGTTTCTTGCAGGAAGGACTTTCACCAATCAGCATGGCCAGAGACCCTGGAGACCTCCAAAGCCCTTTCTGGGGATGCGTCCTCTCTGGACTCGCACGCTTAATGTATTAAGCTGGTGCAAAAGTAACTGACAAGAACCGCAATTACTTTTGCAGCAGGTTGATAATTGAGGCACTTGCTGCTTTCTACTCAGACGCTCCCTCTGGTGTCTGTCTGTGGTGTTGCAGTTTCTTTGGTGGTGCGGCAAGCTGAGGTGCTGGCACTCCCCCTGACGTCGTTCCGTGGTACTGCAGGCTCTAGCGGTAGAGCAAGCCACGTTCTCTGCTGCACCTGCAGGCCACCCTGATCCAGTAAGCGCTTCCGTTCGCAGAACACAGACACCAGTCCCTTGGTCAGCCCACAACGTCTCAGAATGTTGAGTATTTTCTACTTTTTTATTTCTTTTCTCAGGGAGAAGTTGGGAGTGTTCTCCTGAGCATACCCTGTGGTACTAGCAGGAGGCACTCTGGCACGTGTGGGCCAGGAGTTTTCCTGCGGGGACTTCCACGTGGCTGCTTTGCACTGGCCAGGGGTGCTGCAGAGACCACCAAATTGCGTTCTGGATTTCTCATGGGCTGGTGGTCTGTATGGTGTGGTGAGGTCAGTGGCTTCACGTGGAAAGTAGGCTCTGGGGCTTCCCACTCTGCACCGTGCTGATGTTACTTTGTTCATACCACTCAGGGACAGTGGCGATCCTCAGACGCTGTGGCCTTTCCTATGCGTCTTCTCGCTGTTTAAAGGTGCAGTGCGGTTAGCCCTTCACACCTGCTGTGAACTGAGCTGACCAGTGCACTTCTGCTTTCCCTGCCAGGTGGTGGAAGGGAGAAGCTGCTCTTAAGAAGGGAGTTCTTAAAAACTGATCTTTCCTGTTATAACGAACAGAATTCATGGTTGGAAGAAGAACTCACTTCATATTTTCAGTTCATAGATGGAGAAAATGAGCCCCATCAAATTTAAGTGACTTTCTCAAGGCCCTATGGCTACTTTAGGGTGAAATTTATAACACGCCTAGACTTGGCAGCTGCCTTCCTCAGTTCTCTTGTATTCTTATCATCAAAACCTTTCCCGAGGTGGAAATTTAGACCTGAGCTTTCAAGCACCTACCCATCAGTGCTCTGGAGGGTTTGTGGTTCAGAACTTAACAGCAGTGTTCTTATTCATTTGAGAATAGGAATTCTAAGGTCTTTAGTGGTGAATTTTTATATGGATGTACAGAAATGTAGCATGTCATAGTTTGCCTCCTTTCATGTTACTTACCGTGTCTGACCCGTAGTGAAATGACGATAACCTCATTCTGATCTTTGTCAACTCTTGCTGGCCTCCTGGAGATCACATATTTAAAGGGTGTTTGGGAAAGGAGTGAGGGCTTTAGAGTTAGCATCTATAGTTCTGGGATTCATGGAAATGGGATTAAGGGTCTGAACCAAGTAAATTGGCCAAATAGGACCTTAACTGAGCTGTGACAGTGACTTTATCATCTCAGGCTCTGATACCACGGAGAACATTTTTGCATGGACTCAGCACTGGCAAAACTGCAGTATTGACCAGGTTTGCTTATCCTATGTACTTTTTACCCAAATTCCTCCACTTAGCAAGTTAGAAAAAAAGCATTTGAAAACACATCCTCACTGCGATGCTCCGGATAGGTTTAATATCATCAGAGACAGAGTACTTGTGTTTAAAAAATCCTTGAAAGATTATTTGTCGTGATAATGATAAAAAACAGTACTAATCCCATCGAAGTGTTTGTTCCCCAGAGCCCCTTTAAGCTCACTACTTAAATAGAAAACTCCAGGAGGTTGTGGGTGGGACCCTGGATTCTCTGCTTTGGTGAAGCTGCAGAATCCTGGGTAAGTCACTCCTCACTCATATTTTAACTTCCTCTCTGTAAAACGGGAACAGGAAGGCTGTCACATCCTGATTAAATGCAAAATGCTCATCACAGTGCTATTTAATAAATCCGATCACCCTTCTGTCTGTGGACGCAGAGGGAGAGAAGGCAGGACTGAAAGGAAGGTTGGTGACGGGTGTGGGGCGTCCTCTCCCCAGTGCCTCATTGTGTTCGGTGAGACTCTGAGTTTAGGAAAAGGGAAGGGACAGATGAGCCCCTGTTCCCCACCCTTGTTCCCAAAGGCAGGAAAGATTGACGGGCGGTTCCCAGTTATTGGAAGAACCTTTTTTACCTTGTGGGCATGAGAGTTGATGTTATTTATTCGTCTTCTGAAAATTCATGTGCTGATATTTAAATACTTAACCATGTTTACTCCTGTCATGGAAAAATAGAAACCTACGTGTGTAGGGTGACTTTTAAAGATAAACATCATTTGAAAGGCAGCAAATGCAGTGTTTTGGCATTCTCTTCTTCGTTTAATTCCAGGGACCTTAACAACCGTAGCTAAAAACTGACTGAGCGCCCACTATTTACTGTGCAACAGTCTGGCCCTCTACCCCAATCTCTAATTAGGTTCTGTTATCAGCCTGTCTTCCACATAGGGGCACTGAGACACGGACATGTGAAGAAGCTTTTTGAGATGATTGAACTGGGGAGCAGCTGAGCCCCTCTGCAGCCAGGCTGCAGCCTCTGTGCCTGTGTCGCCTCACTTGACACGTCTGCTCAGGATTCCTTAGGGTCTCCTGGCCTCATGCCCGCTGCTGGTCTGGGCCAGCGCTTGAGGAATTTCCCGGCGTGAACAGCTGCGAACACCTTGGCCTGTCTCCCGTCCACCCTTTTGTTCCTGGCAGCACCTGTCGGTCCTGCAGCTCGTCTACGTGAATCTCCATTTCTGCTGTCTTCTATCTCTTGCTTGTTTATGAATGAACATTTGTGGTTTCATTTGCTCTCTCAATGTCTCTCTACATTGTCCTCTCCGTGGGGGTCAGTTTTAACTTCTGTTCTAACAGATAAGTATTTCCGGGAACATCTTTGTCCCAGATGGTCTTCTGTCGGCTGTTTGCCCGCTTGACCACTTGGGTTGGCCTGTAATTTTCATGCTCTAAGGGACACTTAAAAATTACTCTCCTTCAAAACTGAGACGGTGCTAATGAGTAAGGTGACTATTGTTCGTAATAATCTATTGTCTATTTTGAAATAACTGAAAAGAATAATTCAGATGTTCCTGGCACAAAGAAAAGATAAATATGCAAGGCAATGGATATTCCAGTTACACTGATTTTATCTTTATAGACTATATAAATGTATTATCATGTGTACCCCAAACGTGTACATCCGCTGTGTATCATTGAGAAAGAAAAGAATGTATTCTTTCTGTTGCAATTGGCAAGCTCATGAGCATTTAACATGTGAAGTTGGGCCAGGCGCGGTGGCTCAAGCCTGTAATCCCAGCACTTTGGGAGGCCGAGGCGGGTGGATCACGAGGTCATGAGATCGAGACCATCCTGGTCAACATGGTGAAACCCCGTCTCTACTAAAAATGCAAAAAATTAGCTGGGCATGGTGGCGCGTGCCTGTAATCCCAGCTACTGAGGAGGCTGAGGCAGGAGAATTGCCTGAACCCAGGAGGCGGAGGTTGCAGTGAGCCGAGATCACGCCATTGTACTCCAGCCTGGGTAACAAGAGCGAAACTCCGTCTCAAAAAAACAAAACAAAACAAAACAAAAAAAAGAACCGTGAAGTTAAGTTATTATAACAACTTTACAACTGCAGTTTTTTACGAACCACAGTTATGCAACATCTAGGGGTCACCTCCACTGCTGTTTGAAGGGTGAGGGTGAATCACACAGACCTGCCTTCCAAGGACCAGCTTTTCTCATTGAGGATGCTAAAACATGCCCACCACTTAAAAGTAGGAACTGATCCTGTAACGAGGGGAGTCAGAGAAAGGAAAGACATCTTTTCTCCTCCACTACTGAGTGTAGAGTTAATTTCCCTGAAAGACCCCAGACACTTACTCGAAATTTATGCGAGGGTCTTATCGATCACTCCTGTAATCCCAGCACTTCGGGAGGCCCGAGTGGTAAGACTGCTTGAATCTGGAAGTTCAAGACCAGCCTGGGCAACCTAGCAAGACCCTGTTTCTACAAAAAACTTGAAAAATTAACCTGATACGTTGGTGTCTGCCTGTAGTCCCAGTTACTTAGGAGGCTGAGATGGGAGGATTGCCTGTGCCCAGGAGGTCAAGGCTGCAGTGAGCCTGATGGCACCACTGCCCTGCAGTGTGGGTAGCAGAGTGAGACCCTGCCTCAAATAAGTAAAAAATAAATTTAAAAATCCGCATGAGAACTATCTTTTGTAAGAGTTATTAATGAAAAGACTCGACTCAGAAAGAACGAAGTGACTGTCACGCCTGGCCCTGCGGTCCCGGGTGCCTGCCCCTTCCATGCTCTGGGGTCACCTATGAATCCGTGGCTTCAGTCCTGCCGGGATGGCCATCTGCCCCACCACCTTCCCCTGGGAGGTGACTGCAGAACCCGGGTCCCAGGAACCGATGCTGAGCCAAGCACGGCTTCTTTGTTCCCCTCTCCTCAATTTTTCTGAAGTAAATCATGCTGTCCTAAGCCTGGCTTTAGAGAGAACTTCTGGAGGTTTTGAGAAGGCGCTCAAGCCACTTGCCATTTCACATTGAAAAGGTCAGGAGAACGTCTAGAATCAGAC